>BSBK01002457.1:10000-457500 GCA_027943335.1 Chamaecyparis obtusa | reverse complement strand
CTCTTGAAGAGAAAAACTAATCTTAAACTCAACAAGAAGATAAACTTAAAGGTAGATAAATTATAGACCTAAGGAAGAGACTTATGCTAGAAACCGATAGGTTAATTAAGGTTTTCCCTTGTATAATAAAGCTAAAGGGGGGGGTTCCCTTGTAATTATGGGTTTAGTTTAAATAAGATGCATTTTCCTAACCCTTATGATCCCTGGAAATCTGCAAGGTAATCAGCCTCAAGATCATAAGATAGGGTTCTAGGAATTATGATGTTGGTGGTCTTAATTAGAGGGTCAAGCCTTATCTGCCCCTAAGTTTGCCAGTTCATCTACTCATTTGTTCCCCTCTCTGTAAATATGATTGATAGAGACTTCTTTAAAGGTCTTGCATAGGATTAATGCTTGCGATAGAAGTGAATTCAATCTCCAGTTAGGAATTGTCCCTTTCCTAAGTGCATTAACTATAATTGTTGAATCCCCTTCTATCTCAAGGTGTTGTATTCCCATAGAAGCACATTTGCTTAGACCTTTAACTAAAGAAAAAAGTTCCACCCAATTTTTGGTTTCCATCCCTATAGGTTTAGCTATGGTAGCAATTTCCTTCCCTTCTTTATTATGAATAATGCATCCTATACCAGCTATCCCTGGGTTTCCTCTCGAGGCACCATCAAAGTTAAGTTTGAACCATCCCTCTTTTGGGGGACCCCATTTACACTCAAATCTTTTGGATGCCATGATATTATTGTCTGAGCCTATAAAAGGGGGGAGTGAGAGACCTATCTATTTTCCCTATATTTTGCCATCCTAGTGACTCATATGCAGATCCATTTTTCTAAATTTTAGAGATTCTGCAATTCATGTTCTCTATGATGACAACCTCAATCTTGTTGCAGATTTGTCTCCATTCCAATTTCTCCTCTTTGAATATCCTTTTGTTACATTCTTTCTATAATTCCCAGATCAAGATTGAGGGGGAGGACATCCATAGTTTAGCATAAATACTATCTTTTTTGAGGGCTGGTTAGGCTTGTAGCATCGTGAGGAGAGAGTGAAGAAAGGCTGATGACTATCCCAAGTTCCCCACTAGCCACTTCCAACACTTATGTGAAAAGGGGCATTTAAGAAATAAATGATCTACATCCTATTCACTACCCTCGCAAAGGATGCATTTACTTGGTCCAGAGTAGCCTAGCTTCTTAAATCTATCCGTAGTTAAAAGTCTATAATTAAGGGTTAACCAAGTACAAAATCATGCTTTAGGAAGAAATTTTTTGTTCTAGCATAGGTTATTAGGTATTTCTATTTTGGGTCGCTTATAATTTTGGGAGATGAGATTGTACCCATCTTTTGTGTTATATTCACCTGTTTTAGAACCATCCCAAACTAGTGTGTCTTCAAAGGTTTTTAATAAGAGCTTCCTTTTGCTAAGAATTTCTACAATCCTCAATTCATCTTCTAATGAAATGCCCGAACCTTTCAAAGATTTCCAAACCCATTTTGCTCCATTGAAAATAATATAGTCCTTGAGACGGGTACCCATCTTGTTTCTTAGGAAATTTATGAGGGTGAGATTATTTAAAGAGTTGGATATGGCTCCATAACCTCCCCAAGAATCATCCTAGAAGAAAACTTTCTCACTAGAGCCAGGGTTCATATTGTATCTTGTGACGATATCCTTACTTTCGTATAGGATTATTAAGATCTCTAACATTTAGATCATTTTTACATCTCTTCTATTTTATTTTACATTTATAGGGTCAACGACATTACTTTTAAGAGTATGATCTTGCAATGGTTGCCTCACAATCAATTTCAATTTAAATAATACCTAACTTCTAATTTCAAATAGAATTATCTCACCGTTTTCCTTAAGTTTGACTTGGCAAAATTTTGAAAACTAAATAAATGTCAATTATGTCATTATGCTACCAACACACATATATAATCAAACTATTCTAAATTATAAACAAAAACTATCAAGCACTTCTATTTGTTTTAATTTCTAATTTTCTATTATGAAAGTCTTATTTGTAGTTTATAACTTAATTAAATTAATTATGCATTCTCATAAGATTATTAAGATCTCTAATGGTTACCTCATTTTTTACATTCTTCTACTTTATTCTAAATTTTATAAGATCACTAACCTTGGGTTCATGACTATGATCTTACAATGACTGCCTCATGGTCCATTTTAATTTTATTAATACCTAACTTCTAATTTCAAATAGAATTCTCTCTCCATTTTTCTTTCCTTTTTATTGTAAGTGTGAGTTGACTAAAATTTGAAAATTAATTAGACCTAATTTCTATTTGTTTAGAGTACCCTATCCTCCATACATCTTTTATAATATGCAGAACCCAATGGTCAGATTATAGAGAAGTGTAAATGATATTAATATTTTAATAATTTTATTTTATAATATTTGTTTGCCAAATACAAATTAATATAGATTATTACTATTTTCTCTCTACTTTACAAAAATATAATAATAAATAATTTCAAATAAAAAATAATAATTTCTTGTTTTTTTCCAATAATTTACTAATATCTAATTAACTATGGATTATACAATTATAATTATTGAAATAAAAGTAAATACAAAAGTAAAATTGAACAATAAACTCTATTATGAATTACTTATGCATTGAAATAAAAATAGAGAACAATAATTTTTTTAAATAAATTTAAACTCAATTATTTTTTAATTTTAAATAATTAGGTACTACTTACAATTTCTAAATTTAGTGTCATTTATTTACAAAATTTTACTTAAAAAGAAATATCTGGAGAGGCATAACAATAGGTAAGGTTTGATAGAGAGCAACTAAGGTGAGCTGCATTTTTTCAATAAAACTCTTTCAAAAATATGTATTTTGGGAAATGTTTTCCATGGACAAACCTTCCACATGAATTCTATAGATAGGAAGCAACTTTAGTAAGGCTGTATTTTATTAAAAAAAGAGTTGTGCATAGCAGGAGTCCCTACCTTATATTAGGAAATGAGGCCTTATGTTTAGTAAATAAATTTTCAAGTGCTAATCAAAATTAGTCTATTAATAAATTGACTAAGACTTTGCACTAGACGTGTAGAGGGTGGATGAATGAATTTGAAATCAAGATTTTATTAATTTTAATAATATGAAAAAGTGTCACTTTTTGTTGATACTCTAGACATGTATAGACTAGAAACGAATGATATTTTCATAGTAAATGGTAGGTATGTTCTTAAATCTTAATAATCGATGTTTGTGGTGGGAATAGTTTTATCTAGGTGTGTATGTCTTTTTATTGTTCGGGGTTGGAGAAATGACTGAGTTTGCATATTCCATTTTAAATGCAGAAGTGAAGGCAGGGAAAACTCCATATGTGATGGCAGCTGTGAAGGCTTGTCTAGTTGTGTAGTTTAGAACTATTTCAGGGCAAGGAAAGGGCAAGATTCAAGTTGAGAATCACCAGTTGCAAATAAATACAGTAATAAAGTTACGTGTCATTTTATAGATAGCTATGACATCATCTAGGGAGAAGTGGGAAAATGCTTTCCAATCTATGTTGAGATAGGGGAAAGTTGTTTAAAAAAAAATCACATGTATTGCATATACCTACACATCTTGGTCCTTAAAATACGAGAACCAATATAATGTAACATTGTAATAAACTATTGTAAAGAAACCTACATTTATGGTATATTGTACAAAAATGTATAGAGATGAAATGTTTTGAGCATAAGGAACTTACAAGAAAAGTAAATAAAAGAAGTTAATAGAAGTTCTTTTATAATTAGAGATGTCAACACTGCAAATAAACTAATTGTTGTTTCTATTACATTACAGTTTAAAACAAAAAGATAATCGTAGTCAAACTACTTTGTGTCAAGAGCTATTGTAGTAGTGGGAGAATTTCATGGACCATGGTTAAAGGGTTTCTTTGAAAGAACAATCCATGAGAACTTCATCGTGAAGAATTAGGCATTTTATTTATTGAAAGAGAGATAACTAAGCCAAACCAAGGTACCTTGTTAGTTTCTTTGCTTTTATATGGGAATTTTTTTCGATTAAGTTTCAACAAATTGCAGCAGTTTTATTACTAATATATAAGGTCATATAAGATCAAGAAATGAAAATTATTGAGTATGTTTAAAATCAAGAAATGAAAATTATTGAGTATATTTAAAATAACTTATATTTTAGACATCATTTTTAATATATCAAATCTTCTACAATTTTGTAAACATTTAACTTTATTATTTTTAAAATCAATCTAAGACATAAATAATTATCTAAGAATAGATCATTTAAACTTGAGAACAATTTCATAAATTCAAATCTCATTGTCATATAAGTAGCCAAATTGAACATGGAAAAATAGGATGTCAAAATATACGAAGCACCACAAAATCAGTAATAAGTCTCGTCAAATTCGTAGGTTTTGGTTAAAAAAAAATTTAACCTATCTTTCGATTAAGTGACGATAAGAAAGAAAGGCTTTACAATATTTGGTTCCAGGATAATAATCTAGATTAACCATGTCAAATTATAAATTGTAATATAAAATAATATAGCAATGTGCAAAACAGTATTTAAGATGATAATGGTTTAACAACATTATTTAAATAATAAAAAATAATATAGAACTTTTAACTACAATTTAACAATACTCCAATCATAATTTAAGAAAATGTAGATATATTACAATTTAATAATATTATAATACAATAACAATATAAGTACACTATAAAAGTGGAATATATTATTATTATGTGTTTCTTATGACAAACTAATATGATAAGTTTTGAGCCTATTTTTAGTATTATCATTTTAATATGGAGATTTGTTTATTGTTTTTCTTTCTTTGTTGCCAGAATCAAGCTTGTAGAGGCTAAGATTAAGAGACCTCGATTGCTTCCCAATGTTGGATGCAAAAAGAGAAATGGTTGGGTTCAGGAAACATGATTTTGTGATGGACGATGCTTGTCATGGCATTGGTTGTAAGCATTATAGGATTTGTTGGAAACGTGTTCAATCTTATGTAGAAAAATAACTGGAAATGATGACTTACTAAATATATTTTTACTATGAAAATAGAACTAGCTTCACAACCTACAAAACTTATCTATTACGAATCTTTCATTTGTGGAGATTATTCCTCTCAAAATATAAAATGTTATATATAAGATCTGCATCCAGTGGTAGTTCTCTGTCACCAATTCCATCTCAAAACTAATCCAACACACCAAAGATGGTTTTTTCCAATCAGAAGGCTTCCTTAAATACTAAGATAAAAACACTACTTTTAATGACCAGGTGATATCCAAGTGTTAATGATTAGACAATATCCAAGATTGTGATGTCTTTACTAGTTATTAGAAGTGAATTACATACTACATGAGAACAACTCAAACAACTACAAAACTAAAATTCTTAAAAGTTGATTAAAAAAATCATGGACAATAGAATACATTAACAAGTATCCTCTCCCAAATGCATTTTAAGAAATGCTTGTTCCACCATTACAATCATCTACATTAATATTCAATTTTGTGCAATGTAAACACTGCAATGAAGTAAAGTATTTCATTTTGCAATTCACAAGGATGATAGATACAACTATAGATTCTGCATTCTTAGCACGAAATGCCTGTTACAATTTTCTTTAATGTAAACATGGAAATGAAGTTAGGTATTTGATTTTACAATTGACAAGGATGATAGATACAATCACAAATTGCAAAAATTTTACACATAATGAGAACTAAGAAGTATTCAAGATAATGCTAGGTCAACATATAACATGTTTTTTTTTATAGTATAAACAAGATGCACGAACTTTACAAAATCAATTACATGTTCTTTGGAAGCACAAAGTCGATAGGATGATTGATTTTTATACTAAAAATAGTAAACACAAACTGTATAATTGATAAAATGGTTGAATGAGTTGTTTTTTTCTACTATTTTTTGTGGTCTATTTTCATTCAACTTTAAGTTGAAAAATTCTCGATTGTTTTGCTTCCGAAAACCTGCAAAGTTGGCAAATTGGAAACAAAGTTAGTATCTTTCTTTTGTGCCTTTTTTACATTCACTTTTTAGTACTAAGTTTGATGAGAAATTATCATAGGCAAATCTATGCACACTAAAATTAAATTTTAGAAATAAGAATGGGAGGTCACTCCATAGAACCCCAGCTTAGAACTTTAAGAAGGTAGAATTTATCAACTTTGTTTCGATGCACATGCTTAAGCTTAACTACTTTGTAAAGAAATAATTTAGTACAAAGCACTTATTAATTGGTAAAGGAATTTATATTCTTCGTTTAGAAATTAGAGATGACCTCCTACTAGCTGCAAACCAAAAATAATAATAAAAAATCATTTACTTATAAAATTAATTATTTGTGAATCTGCAGGCTAAGTATAAAAACTAAGAATGATTATTCATCATGCATTAGAAGACCCATCATCTTGAGTGGGCACACAAACACCAACTAAGAAATAGGAAAAGCTTCAATATGTTTCTGAACTACTTTAATAGAAAGGGTGCATTCCTTAACTTCACAAAGTACAACATATAGTATCATGTGTTTGGTACTAAAACCCTTATGTTAAACCTATGGTTTGGTGAAATCCATCTAAAAATATTGATAAGTGGAATTTTCATGTAATTTTACCAGATTTAATCCTGAAAATAGAAAAGGAATTGTTGGTCAAAAATGTTAGGGATAAACAAGATCTAAAAAAATTGATGCTAGTAAACATACATTACGTCACAACCTATAGATCTAGTTTTGAATAATCTTAAATGGTTCATTAGTAAATGCTTGCCAAAATAGTCGTTGGGCACACAAAAGAGATAAATTGGTTCAGTTTCGAGCATAGAGCCTATGAAGAGCTTTAATGCAGTCATCATATGTGCTCGTGAATCTGTCTTTCTTTATAGGTTTAATGTCTATAAGTGCTATAACAAATCTTATTACCTTTCTTGGTATATGATGTCCTGGTTTTATGGACTGTAACAATATATGATCTAAACAGTTTTGAATATGAGAGGCCTTGGAAAAAATCTCATTCATATGAGATATTGTTAAGTATAAGAAGACCCACATTAGAGATAATGTTGGATCACAGTCCTTGATTGTCATGTGCTAGGAATGTACTATTTGGCAGGAAGGAGGCAATCATGACGACCTGGAATCACACATAATCATAGAAGGAACAAAGCTCAGTGTTCTCAGTATGCACTAATGTGAAAGGAGGCTTTGTCTGATTTGAGTAGCCACGAGCTTTAAGAAGTCTGGAATGTAGATAACGGGAGATGAGTGTTAATCTTTAACAAACTCAAGATTTCTAGCCCAAGAACCCAAACAATAGAGAATGCCAATTCAAAGAATGAGTAGCCTTGAAATTCATGCAACATAGCTTCAACAATGAATTTGATAGCAAGGTAAAATGACCTACCAAGGTTATACAAAAAACTCTAAATTTAAATAGTTGATATCATCAAGAACAAACTCAAATTGAATTGTGAAATTGAACTTAATTGAATTGTGAAATTGAACTTAAATTTAAAAATTTAAGTTGAAAATTCTTTAAACAATTTTTTTTAAAAAAATTGAAATAGAGACCAAAGCTTAGAAAAGTAAATAGATTTTCTTTTCCAACTCTAAATTTCAAGTAAATCTGAAACACTGTAATAAATAATACAGACTGATTTTTTTTTCAGAATTTTTAGAAAAAAATTCACTCAACTGCTACTGGAACTCCCTAAAAAAAATACATTTTTCATCAATGAATTTCTATAAATGCTACTTAAATTTTAAAAATTCATGATAAAAGATTAAATGGAATTGAATTATGAAATTGAAATTAAATCTTAAAGTCTTAGTAAAAAAAGACTAAAACTTTCAGATTTCTGGATTTGATTGTGATGATTAGGTCAGAGCAGTGTCAAGATTTTAACCAAACATTACTGAATTTTGATTCTGTCTCAAGCACAAAAACATTATACATGATTCTACCAAAACTCCAATTTTTATGTTCTTCTAGCTGAAACTTGGAAACAGAACTCTGATGTGAAATTCTAGGTATGCAAAAATGGATAAATTATACATAGCATATCAAATATAGACAACCATACATATATTTACAACTGTAATCCTGTGAATAAAGATAATGAAACAGAGCGTCAATACAATGATTGAGCTTTTGGATGTGTAGAAATTCAAAGACAGAGATAATGGGTATGAACAAATTCAAAGAAGTAAACCAAAAGTCTTAGCTAGATAAAGCTGAAAATTTCAGTTTGATTGAGTATCTCTTCCTTTATTGCTTGTTCAAACTATCTTCAAAATCATGTTATAGGAAATAGAATCTTAACAGCATTCTATTATTTATAACTAGAAATGACAAGTAAGATATATAAAGCATATTGTGTATGTCAGTAATTTAAAGTGTTGGTTGCCAAAGAAAACAATGAACATTGCGACTGTGTTTGTTACAACATAGTATTATTTTTTTTGGTTCGCAAAATATTCAACTATAGAAGTCAAAAAAGTAAATCTATTTTTTTAGCATGACTATATTTGTTACAACATAGCACCTTTTTTTATTTCAAAAATTTAACTGTAGATGTCCAAAAACCAAATCCATTTTCTTTGCACAATGCTTTGCGTATTTTGGAAAAAAAAATAGGGATATGTGAAGAGCCAAAACTTGTAGCGAATTCTTAGAGGCTTAATGTACCTGCATTTTATGGAAAAATAAGTATGTTAAGGGCTAAAAGCTTCAAAACAATGTTCCGAAACCATAGTTTTTCTATATTGTAAGAAATATGAATCAGAAGGTATTTAGAGCTTACATTGTTGTATTGTGTTGCAATGGAAAGGATGATGTTGTTCATTGCAATTGTAAAGGTGCCTTCAATTTCAAATGCTCGCATCAGGCTGAAAACTTCAAACAGGTTTATTTTGTAGTCTTCAAATGGTATTTCTTTAAGCCGAGAAAAGTGTTTCTCAAGGAGCTATCCATGCATGGTGTAATCCATGATGTCATCTTCAGTCTGTACTATGCATTGCAAAAAGGGTTCGTAAGAAAAGGTTGTTCTTTTTTCTACATGGAATGCAGTGGACATTGTTGGTGGTTGATGGTAACACCATTGATGTTGGCTAGTGACATAAGGTGCAGAGGAGCTGGTATGGTGCAAGGCAAGCATTTTTCATTTTCAGAGTACCAGTCATCTACAATTGAAATAAAGATTTAAATATGGATTTGATATTGTTATTTAGTTACTATTCAATGTAATTGTGGTCATGTTTCAAATACATTAAGGTTTCATTCTTTACTTGGAGATTGGAGGAGACAATATTTTGTAGAGCGGTCCTTGCATACTCATCATTGAGATTGCCAATGAATGTGGATGGTGTTGTTTTTATGAGTGTTGTTCCTCTTGGTCCGTTACGGAGAACATTCTTAAGGAGTACGAGTGGTGTTTGTGTAGATGCAAGGATATTTTGGACCGTTGCATAAGCATGAGTGTGGTAATCTAGAACTATAACCTGCAAAGGAATGAAATGTGTTAGCCAATGTAAAAAATAGATGTTCACAGGTCAAAAGAAGACAATTGGGTTTGATATATGGACTGAATAGCTTATAGTAGTTGTGTCTAACATGGACTCCCCATCTTTGACATGAAGTTGATACTCTTTTGGTGCATGGTTATGGGCTGCCACTATAACACCCAATGTACCGATTAAGTAGTTGCTAGCTGAGTGGATAAGTTGACATATTTTTGTGTCAGGCAACAATTTATGCTTCTTGCAGACTTTAGGAATGGTTTGTATGGATGTTTGTGCAGTAAACTGCAAGCAATAATCAGCATCACCCCTTTCATATTGTTATTTTTTCTTTATCACAAATTTTTTTATATGAACACTTGCTTCAGGCAAGAGCTGGCCAAGGAATTTATGAACTAATTGGTTGGTAATGTTTTCTGTAATGGTCATTTGTCCATGCATGTCGATGAGGTCAACATGCAGTTTTGGTGCTTTTGCTGGGCTTGAAGGGTTTTTTGCATAAGCAAGCCCATAAGTCACGAGGACATCACCCTCAAAGGCAGTGGCAAACTATGATGTACAAATATCAACAATGTTGGATGTATGGTCTAACTTTATTTCAAGCCTGTGAGAATACAAGGTTATCTATTTTAGATTCTATAATTATATGATATCCAATGTAAATAGTAAAAGAGGCTAGGAAAAGTCTAACCTTTTTGTTTGTTGATTGTCGTTGAAGTTGTTTCCATCTTCTAGAAGGTTGTCTTGTTGACTGGAGGATGTGAATAAAGCTCTTGTAAATGCTCTTTGATAAGTTAGTATTGCTACTATATGCAACCACAAGTGTATGCAGGTGTGTTTGCATATATGTGAAGGGAGGTAAGTGGAGATGATGTGAATACCTTTTTGTAGGTGTTGTCAATTTTCTATCTCTCAAGATGCTAGGCATTTGATGATTGATCCTTGAAGGTTGTGTGTCTGGTTCATCAGTGGCAGATCTGGCTTCAATTTCTAATGTTGTTGTTTTGGAGTGATCCATTCTGGGAGGTGCAGCTGGTTCGATCTGAAATAGGTCCTATAACATAAGCAACAAAGACATCAACAAGGAAACAAAGTCTGCCAAAAACTAAATATGTTACTGGTAATGGAATCTAGTGATGTGCTTTGGAACAAGTGCTTGAAGACCACCTACTGAATCTATTTAACTTAATTTTATGCTAGTGAACATGGGAATGAAACTTGGTAAAGAGATAGAAAACCATTAACATTATGAGTTTGTGAAAAAGCATATCAACAAACTTACCTTAAGACTAAGTAAATTGTGTTATGCACCTAAGATCCAGAACAATCATTTGTGCCTGCATATAGTGTTTTTTTAGGTAGGGTGGAAAAGAATTCTAATTAAAGTGGTTAGAGAAGAGGTTTGGACAGGATAATGAGAGCATCAAACCTATTCTTTCATTCCGATTGAACCAGTTTCTATTTGTGGAAACTAGAGGTGGAGCTCTAGAGCTATTGCAAAATGGTCTGACCAATATGTATCCAACAAAGTGAATTTTTTTAAGGAAAGATCAATATTGGTCAACCAAAACTAATCCAATAAACTACCTACATTTGTTGTTGGCTTTTCTACAAGAAAACTTAATTTGTATTGTTTCATAAGTTTTGCAAGCATTGTCTGTGTTATTGTGGAATGTAGCATGTCAATGTTAAAGTTTTTGACAATTATGAGTTTTCAATTCATTGGTAGTGTGGTAAATATGCTTATGATTAGATTCACTATGTGATCCATAGGTGCACCTGGTGCTATGTAAACATTTGCGATGCGAAGAGTATTGCCAATATGAAATATATCAATTGTTATGGATTCTAGGTATTGTGTTGCAAAAGTATTAGTTTTTAACAATGTCATGGTTTTCGCATAGAAAGTCAACAAGCCATGAATAGACAGTGAAGAATGGAAATTAAATTTCCCATCTAGCAAGTGAAGATGCTGATGTATCTTGTCGTTTGTTTCTTGAAAGCAAAGTATAGTTTCTCTAATCAAATCATGGTCGTGGGCTATTTCTTGTGTGTGCAATGCAAAGCTTCGAGTATCTAGAGAGCATACAATGACATGGTCCATTGATACAAGAGAAAGACTATGTTCTATTTTCCATTGTGCCAGAGTTAGAAGGTGTTGCATTTCTTTTTCTACTTTTTGGGACACTTTGAATTTTTGATGTTGCAATTTGTGTATCAAGTACAGGGTCTCAATGTTTCTTACATGAGAAAGGGAAGTGTAGACAATACCATGCTAGTATACTTTAGAAGGGTCAAAAGAAAGTGAATCCATTGTTAGGCCTTGTGATATATGAATGGTTCATGCAGATGCTAGTTGGGTGGGGAATTGTGATCAAGTGACAATTTTTGTAGCTGTTTTGACTTTTTTAGCTATTCTCATGATTGGGGTCCAAGAAGGCAAAATAGAACTTGTGTATATGAATTTCTTTCTTTGGCATCATGATTTTCCAATAGAAGGTTCATTGAATTCTACCCATAGGATGTCTTCATGGTCAGATGTGTGCATTTAGAAAATGTCATTAGCACCATTGACTAGTCCATCTTGTGTATCTAAATTGTTAGCTATTAGCTCAACCAAGATTCCTGGCTTTATATAGATTGTATTAGCCAGTGATGATTTCTCAACTTGGTAGTGGATATTGTCAATGGGAGACTCTTTTTTATCAATAGCCTCAAACACATAAAGCTTAGTGGGCAAGTAGTCCAACATTCTTTTGTTATGTTCATCGACGGTTTTATTTCTCTGAAACAAGCATGGGAATTTTGGATCATTGGGAGGGGTCTTGTAACATGTTTTGTTCAAATAGGATATGTGTTTCTTAGTTTGTTGGCCAATTCTTGTATGGTTTAGAATGGAGATGAAGTGTCTATCTGTTTGTCTAACTACATTGTGCAGTTCAAAGCAAAGGACATTTTCTAGCCAAAATGTGTATGGAATTTTCTCATTGCTTATTTTGGGCTCCTCAAATATCCAAGCATCACATACAGGTTGTGCTTGGTACAAGTCACTGCAAAATATTATATTGACATTTCCAAATGGTTTTGTTGGCATGTGTTTGATTTGGCGTAGTTGTTTGTCTATATTGTATAACATTCTAGATCCTAATAGTGATGCCTCATAAATGAACAAAACCTGCAACTGGTCCTTGATTTCTTGGTTAGACTATCAAGTGTGTTCGAGTCCAAAGGTAGCGTCTTTGAAGAGCTACATGGGAGGTGGAAGATAGAATGTGTGGTCATGCCACCTGTATTAAATTTAGCTTTCCCTGTTGAAGTGACGATGATTCCTTTAGGCTTGAAGGGGTCACTTTCAAGTTTCTTATCAAAGTTCTGAATCATTGCTTGGAAGAGTACTTTTGCAGTGAAGGTTTTGCCAGTGCCAGCCCCTCCTGTCAAGAAAAAATATAGTGGTTTGTAGGGTGCAAGTCTCTTTGTCATCATTACATCTTTGACTATTGATTGTTGTTCTTCATTCAATTGTCTTCGCAACATGAAATATTCTTGGTTATTGATAAAGAATGGGTGAGCTATTTCTAAAAATAGGGAGCGAGGAATATCTTTCTTTTCTTTTTGCACTTTTCACATGTTCTATGTCACTCATGATGTCATATTTCTTTATTTCTATTTTGGTTTGGGTCTGGTCACTATCATTGTCGAGGTCCATTGCTGGATGGCTGTCAGTATTAGCTTTTGTTGTGGCCAGTTCAATGTCACCCCATGTACTGGATATCTGTGCTATGAACATCTTTTTGACATGTGCAACTTGCAATTTTTTGCATCAAATGTTGAACTCCATGTTTTATGTCCTAGTAACAATGATTGTTCATTGTTTCTAAAAGGAACATAAAGCATAATTTTTTCTCTACAGTAATTTTTTGGATCTTTATGCGGGTTGTATCTTACAAAGTGTATGGTTTGTGGCTTAGCCCTTTTTTTTGTTCTTTTGATAGATTGTTCAAGTAAAAAGAAGTATATTCTGCAAGGGAAAAGTTTTCATAGAGTTTTGGATGTTGTATGTATTTGTCTATTGCAGAGGCATACATAATGTTCTCAGAGTCATCTCTTTCCTTTGCAAGCAGCTTGGGGATTTTTAACATCAAAATTCTATTTTCAGGAGGTGTTGTATTGATAAAAATGGTTCTGTGGGAACTTCTTCGTAATGGCAAAGAAAGAGCAATGCGAATTGCTTGGCGACTAGACATTTGTTGGCAGTTTAGCAATGCATTGCCTAGCTTTCGTATAAAGTGTATCTTATCATTGTAAGCATAAGAACATTGCTGGCCTATTTGGCGGAATGCAAGTGACAATGTTCTGTCCTATTTCATCATGTACGAGCTATAGTAAGATGCAGCCACATATGCATCTAATATAAACTGTGTATCTGTATTTGCATATCATAGGCTTGGAACATTTTTAGTGAATGAATTTATCCAAATATCTGCAAGATGCCTTTTTAAGAAGACAATTCTTCATGACAATGTTGCTTGTAAAATTTCAATGTAATTTGCTTCATCAATTTCGAATTCATGCAAGAAATTGTCAAATGTAATTTATTTTGTGTAGTGTATGTTCTGTACTTGCTTGAAAAATAGCTTTTCCCTGTCCTTCATTGTAGGGCTAGTATTTTGCGAAGGTTCTAAAATTGTTGTTTGTCTCATGGGAGGCAAGGGAAAGCTAAATCAACAACTGGATGTTCTATACTTTTTGCACGTTTTTGTATGGTGACATGTCTGCATTTTGACTAGATGTACATCCAGTAATGTAGAGTCACAGGAGATGTATCTATTAATGAAACTTTCTATATCAATGTTTTTGCAATGTCCATATGTAGGTGCATCTGCGACCCATAGCATGAAATGTGTGTGCTTATTCTCTCAGTTTTGGAATTCTGTAATGAAAAAGTAGTCAGATACTTTACCAAATAGCTCTTGGTTTTGTAGCATCATCTTTCAAAATGCATTAAGCTTGTGATTGAAATAGTGGCTGCAAAGGACAAGATTTTTCCTAATTTCAAAGTCTAGGTCTTTGTCCTCTACAGTTTCATTGTGCCTAGAATGTTGCGTACTTGATATGCATTGCAATGCTTTGCACAGTGGCTCCCATAAGTGTTCAACACTTTTTAGTGTCACAAAGAAAGTTGGAGGTCCTAGTTGTCGTATCATAGCAAATATGTTTTTCCTATTATTTTCTAAGTAGTCAGGAGATGTTCGAATACTTCTCAACGACCTAGAACCTAATGGGGACTTCAATATTTTTTCTAGATTAGCAGGGTTTCACACATCCTTTGCAAACAATTTTTCACCTCTCAATTCAGATTTTCTTATACAAACCCATGCTAGGGAGGATATCTGATGAATAATTATTTTAATATCTTGGAAAAATATATTTTTCATATGAGTTGAAAAGTCATTGTCTTTATGCATGAGCTCCCACTTGACTATTTTTTGGTAGCTGAATTTTTTAATGATGTCTTTTGGTCGTGCAAAACCATAAAACAGCATTGGGAAATTTAGTTCTTCTGAGTAACTATCCTAGAAAATTCCAAGAGGTTTAAATCCTTCAGATGGTGCAATCTCAATAATGGTTGAATCAAGGTCTTTGATTAAATGTGAATCATTAAACCAATGGATAAGTGATTCAATTATGAGCTCTTCCTGGAGCTGAAGTAAATCGCCATCCACATCAATTTTAGAGTCTGTGTCTGTGTCTGTGTCAATTTTTGTTTGCATTTGTTGATGTTTGGTTGCTAGCAGGGTTTCCCAATCTTCACTTATTGTGATATTTTCTTTTGCTTATAGTGGTGTTTTAGACAAAAAAAATTAAAGCATCCATCACAAAAGCAGGTTAGACATTGCCTTGTGCGTATGCATTTTCGTATTCCAATTTACATTTTATTCTAATTGCAATTGTTTTTGTTTCATCTATATGTTTAGGAAATGCTTGTTGGACTCTATCAAAATTGACAGGAACATTGATAATTGTACCATTCAAGCCATATTGTGATCTTTTGTATCCCAATTGCCTAATCTGTGCAAAAGAAATGCATAGGGAAACTAGTCTTTCTTCTAGGCCAGTCAAGGAACAAATAATTTCTATTTGTTTATTGCATCTTATGTTCCATGGTGCAGTGAACACGCGTAGTTTTCCAAGCCTAATAGCTTCTATACATTGTTTGCAAATTGTTTGGCCTGCTACAATGTTTTTCTTATTAGTTGCAATGGAAAGAAAAGAGATATCATGAACAAATGCATTGTTTACCTTGTGAGTGTCTTTATGGAAACATAACATTTCACAAATTACACAGGCTTCAGTAGATGTATCGTTAATGCCTAGTAGGTATTGCCTAATAGAATTTTGGTTTGTACTGTGGACTGTAGTTGCATCTGTATGGATTTTTGGGTGGTGCATTGTTCTTGCCTTAAGAAATACATACCTTGTTTTTGTCCTGGCATGTGATGTTGTTTGATGCATAATATTATTTGGTTGAGCACATTGTTGATGGTTGGTGTTTGACAAGAGCTGGTCCTTGTTGTGGATTTTTTCTTTTAGATGTCGTAATGAGCATTGCGTTTTCATTCTTTTGCTAGATAAAACTGTAGTTTGTTTAGTTTTTGAGCTTTCCACTAAAAAGGGTGTTATTTTTTTCATTGGAAATGCATTTTCATTGTCATGTAACAAGTCATATCTTTTTCTAAGTATTTCATTTGACAAATGTTGTTTTTCTTGTAGCGGCTTGTAATGGCAATGGCCTGTACTGCTCTCATAATAGAATAAGTTTATGTGTTGTTTGGGTTCTACACAGTTTCATAGGACCTGTACTTTAGACTGGGGAACTATTTTCCATTTGTATATAGTTGTATGAAATCCATAACAAGAAAAATTAAGAACCTTCTAGGTTGCTGTAAACATATGACATTCCCATCTTGCTAATTATTGTTCGTTGTTGCAAGGGGAATTGGTTACTTGACATTGTAGGTTGTTGAAGCATGTTGAAACAACGGAAGGAAAATCTATCTTGCACTGCCAATGCATTGGCCAATGATTGGGCCATGAATAGTCATAAAGTAAGTGCAACAAACTGACTATCAACCAAGGCAGCAATAGCAGTGAACATGCTTTCACCACATGGAGCAATAAATGCAAACAGTTGTTGGAGGTCAACTTGATCAAGTTCTACTTCTATTACAGTTGAATTGGTGGTGATTTCACAAGGCATAGTTAACAAATGTGGTTGCATATTGTGCATTATATTATATGTGTTTTTTCTTGAGAAGATAGGTTCATAGTGCCCAGCTAATGGATTGACATCATGAAAAAGAATAGATATTTCAAAATGAGAATCTCTATTGAAATGAAAATATGGTTTCTTTCTTGTTAGAGACCAAATGCATATGGATATGTTTAACCAACGAGCTAGCCAATGGATAGAAAACGTGTCACCCCAAAGGCCAGTTTCACCAATTATGTTAGTCTCTATTGCAGAAAGCCTCATCCTACGCAAGTATGTGGCCTTGTCATTAACTCTGTGCAAATCATGAAGTATTGTTGGGTGGAGCTCCGGCTCATAAGATTTTAAAGCTAAAACACAATGATTGTGAAGGCAGTGCAAGAAATAGGTAAAAATACCATTGTGTAGTTCACATGATGTATAGCGGTAGTGAAGCAATACATGGAGTGTGTCAAATAAGGAATCACCGACCTTAAAGTTGAATGTATCAATCCGGAAGCATTGCACATTCTCCAAAGCTTTGTCAATTGATATGTACTGTACATTGTCATTTATTTTGTATGTTTCTACTATAATTGGATTATCTGACATCTGGTCTATTTTTTGCAAAGCATTTGGGAATGTACTACTCAATTGGTTGATAAAGGAAAATGAATTTGTACTGCGAGCAGTGTTTATATATGTGTACAAAGGAATGTTAAATATTCACAAAGAAGGCATAATGCAAAAGTATTTGTAGGTACAAATTCTTTTTTAATGTTCTTTTTAGAGTGGAATGTGTACAATGCAAGTATCGATCAAAATCTGGTTCTAGTCACAATTGCCTTGGAAGTCTAAAAGTGTGAACAAAGAAAAGGGTAAATAAACTTAGAACTGTGCACTAGAAAGCTATAACAATGTCTACTAAACTTTAAGAGCAGGGGAGAAAAAGTTCTTATATTTATTGCATGTAGCAAAAGTCCTACAATAGAAATGAAAGTCACATTGTAATTACATATGATTCAATCTAGATCAATTTGCAAAGAAAAAACAACTTCGGTGATGCCTAGCATAATTTAAGTTTGTGCTAAATCTATGAAATCAAAATTCAATGAGGTTAATTTCAATGGCAACATAAGGTTTTCAAAAGAATAATTTGTTAATTTCATCTGATCTATTTCTATCTTGCATTGAGTTTTTCGAGCATGTCTAACTCTATAAAGAACATGCCCTACATAATTTAGCCTAACTTTGTGTCTTCCTTTCTCTTCAAGTACCTGATGCTTCTTTTAGTATTTTAATACTATTGATTATTTTAGTTTCAAGCATACTTGAGCAGTAATATATTGTGAGTTGCAAAGAAAATTCTATTTTTTTGATTGGCAAGATATTCCGACATTCTAAACTCAGAGAAACAAGAAATAAGGGCATCAAATTCTCAAATCTGAGCATTTCCAACCCACCATACAATATGTAAGTGGGGATGTAACATAGTTGACCAGCAGAATACAGTTATAGAATCTAAAAATTGCATTTTCTAAGGTTTAAACAGTAGCACTAAAATTATAATTAATTTTTCCAGCACCACCTATGTGAACTGGTCAAGGAAAATAGGTCTGTTGTGATTAGCTTCCTGCTCTACCACTTTTACTATTTTGGGGTTGAGGCTTCTTACCATGATGAGAACTTGGTGGATTAAAGATGATTGTTGTGTTGGACAAGCATCTATGGGTTCAGGTTACTGAGATTCGAAGCGAGTTAACCGCAGAAAGAGAATTCAACATTAATGAATGCTGGCAGGCAGCCTGAGCGGAAGGCTAAGGCCTGTATGAGTGTAGGCCATTGCAATCTACATCATGAAAGCTGAAGGATCTGCCATGGAAAACCCCTCATAAATTCATAAATTGAGAAGTACTAGACTGGATCTCTTTTAAATTTGTCTGATACATATGTCCAATAGTAATAATAAATAACTGATTGCATGGTGTGATGGGTGGATAATACTTAGATTAAGTAGGGCTAGTAGACAAAAGTTGTGGTTGTTGCACATTTGGTGCAGTGAGAAGTGTTGTTGGTTGAAGTGCGACATACATAACTATCTAGTGGCACAAGTTGCAAAGTAGCTGGTATGGCGACAAGTACACATTTTTTGTTTTCAATATTCTAGTAACTTGCCATTAGAGAAAATATTTGAGGAGAGGTGTTAAAAATGTTTTGAATTTAGCCAATATAAATAATTATAATATTTTTAGTTTTGGATTTTATTTTTACTACCTAAATATTGGACAAATAAAACATTTGCAAAAACACCAGAAAATTATGCTCTAAAATGGCTTTAGATGTATTTAAATGGTTTAAAAATCTTGTTTGGATATGACATGCAATAGCTTGCCCTCTACTTATTTATGTTTCAAACCCAATGCAGTTGCATCTTAATCTCACGCATCAGTATGAGAAACTAAAAACAACCACATTTAATTCCTATCTAGTATCTAACACAGGGAAATTTGAATTTCTTGCACAAATTGGAAGAGAAACAAAATAATCAAATATTTAATCCAACTTTTTTTAATTATTTATCTGCAAACAAAAATATTTGGAAAAAATAATTGCAAATAAAGCCAACAAGCATAAATTGCAAAAGACAATTATGAAAGAATAGGTGAGAATCATACCCGGTAGTCTAAAACTCCAAGTAAAAAGATTTAAAGAGTTGTCCAATATTTTCCCTGATGTTTTGAAAACTCCCCAAGGCAAGGAATGAGAACCTATAATATTTACACCCAAATTTTAGTTGCAAATCTTTTGTCAACAAAGGATATGTTTTCAAAAATAGGAATACGCTTCTATAATCGACACTTATGATGGATGATAAGAAAAGGGAAACATGCTAGAAAATAAAACAAACTGGAACATTGGGAAAACTATTTTTCATACTTTTCATGTCAAGACTTTAAGAAGAGAAATTTATGTGTGAAATATTCAGAGCATATCCAAAGCTCAGAACCCAGTAAGAAATCCAAGGAAAATATTATCAGACACATCTCAATCCTATTAAGGATGTGTTTAATGGTTGAAGTGTGGCATACAGAACTATCTGGTGGCACAAGTTGTGAAGTGGTTGGTATGGCGACAGGTGCACATTTTTTGTTTTCAATATTCCAGTAACTTGCCATTAGAGCAAAGATTTGAGGAGAGGTGTTAAAAATGTTTTGAATTTAGCCAATAGCAATAATTATAATGTTTTTAGTTTTGGATTTTATTTTTATTACCTAAATATTGGACAAAGCAAGCATTTGCAGAAACGCTAGAAAATTATGCTCTAAAATGGCTTTAGATATATTTAAATGGTTTAAAAATCTTGTTTGGATATGACATGTAATAGCTTACCCTCTACTTATTTATGTTTCAAACCCAATGCAGTTGCATCTTAATCTCACGCATCAGTATGAGAAACTAAAAACAACCACATTTAATCCCTATCTAGTATCTAACATAGGGAAATTTGAATTTCTAGCACAAATTGGAAGAGAAACAAAATAATCAAATATTTAATCCAACTTTTTTTAATTGTTTATCTAAAAACATAAATAGTTGGAGAAAATGATGGAAAATAAAGCCAACAAGCATAAATTGCAAAAGACAATTATCCAAGAATAGCTGAGAATCACACCTGGTAGTCTAAAACTCCAAGTAAAAAGTTTTAAAGAGTTGTCCAATATTTGCCCTTGCATTTTGAAAACTCCCCAAGGCAAGGAATGAGAACCTGTAATATTTACACCCAAATTTTAGTTGCAAATCATTTGTCAACAAATGTCTAATAACAAGGCAGATTTGGCATGAAATATGATAATGATGTAGTAAATGCGAAACAAAGGATATGCTTTCAAAAATAAGAATATGCTTCTATAATCGACACTTATGATGGATGATAAGAAAAGGGAAACATGCTAGAAAATAAAACAAACTAGAACATTGGGAAAAATTATGTTTCATACTTTTCATGTCAAGACTTTAAGAAGAGAAATTTATGTGTGAAATATTCAGAGCATATCCAAAGCTCAGTACCCAGTAAGGAATCCAAGGAAAAGATTATCAGACACATCTTAGTCCTATTAAGGATGTGTTTAATGGTTGAAGTGCGGCATACGAAACTATCTGGTGGCACAAGTTGCTAAGAGGCTGGTATGGCGACAGGTACACATTTTTTGTTTTCAATATTCCAATAACTTGCCATTAGAGAAAATATTTGAGGAGAGGTGTTAAAAATGTTTTAAATTTAGCCAATAGCAATAATTATAATATTTTTAGTTTTGGATTTTATTTTTATTACCTAAATATTGGACGAAGCAAGCATTTGCATAAACGCCAGAAAAATATGCTCTAAAATGGCTTTAGATATATTTAAATGGTCTAAAAATCTTGTTTGGATATGACATGTAATAGCTTATCCTCTACTTATGTATGTTTCAAACCTGATGCAATTGCGTCTTAATCTCACACATTAGTATGAGAAATTGAAAACAACCACATTTAATTCGTATCTAGTATCTAACACAGGAAAATTTGAATTTCTTTCACAAATTGGAAGAGAAACAAAATAATCAAATATTTAATCCAACTTTTTTTTAATTGTTTATCTGCAAACATAAATAGTTGGAAAAAATAATGGCAAATAAAGCCAACAAGCATAAATTGCAGAAGACAATTATCCAAGAATAGGTGAGAATCATACCTGGTAGTCTAAAACTCCAATTAAAAAGCTTTAAAAAGTTGTCCAATATTTTCCCTCGCATTTTGAAAACTCCCCAAGGCAAGGAATGAGAACCTGTAATATTTACACCCAAATTTTAGTTGCAAATCTTTTGTCAACAAATGTCTAATAACAAGGCATATTTGGCATGAAATATGATGACGATGTAGTAAATGTGAAACAAAGGACATGCTTTCAAAAATAGGAATACGCTTCTATAATCGACACTTATGATGGATGATAAGCAAAGGGAAACATGCTAGAAAATAAAACAAACTGGAACATTGGGAAAAACCATTTTTCATACTTTTCATGTCAAGACTTTAAGAAGAGAAATTTATGTGTGAAATATTCAAAGCATATCCAAAGCTCACAACCCAGTAAGAAATCCAAGGAAAAGATTATCAGACACATCTCAATCCTATTAAGGATGTGTTTAATCCTTGTGACTAAGTACCATGTACCTGCATAAATTGTGTGTTTGTCAACTTACAACAGTTCATTGAGTGCAACACACTTGCAAAGGTTGAGGCCATTAAAACTACTGGCTTATATAACTGGTGTATGAAAGAGTAGATTCAATTAAACTTCCCATGCACTAGTTTAGGCACGTTTAAAGTTTAACAATGTTCTTTCCTGGATTTCAATGACATTGCAAGTATTATGCATGCTATTCCTCTTGCAATTTTTTTATCAAGCAACATTTAAATGTTATTGCCATAAAATTTGTTCAATGCAAGGCACAATATTTTAAGCATTTGTCCTCATGCTCACTTGAGTCTATCTAACTATTTTAATGAAATACAAAGCACTAAGATAACTTAGTGATCATATATTAAAAAACACAAAATGTATTTTAGTTTTAGTATCTATCTTTCAAAAGCCCTCACTTTTAATGACGCTTCTGAAGAAGTTACAATTTTCCTTAATGAGAAGAGTATCTATAATTTCATGTGCAAGATTTTAACCTCTATTTTTTTGGAATTTGTTCCTTAATCTCTTTTTCTATTAGTAATTATTTTAGCGTTTAATGTTTTAAATTTGTCCCACAATTTTTCTTTGGTAGGTTAGGGGATGATTTCTTTCATCCAAAGCTTAATTAATTTTTTAAACCTATTATAATACATCTAGAAACATTGTAATCTCTACTTTATTATTTCTATGTTGCTTAGAATGTTTTAGTATGTCAAAGTCACAGCAGAGGTCAACACTAAATTACAAAATAAAACCAGTTGACTAAAACAAGTCATGGAAAGTACTAACACAATACTTCTAGACTTCAAATAAAATTGACAAAGCTAGATTAGAAAAACAGGTGTAGATGGATGGACAAAAGAGATAAAATTGTCAAGGCTAAAGTGGAGTGAATAGAAAACTAGAAGTTGAATACAAACAATAGTTCAAATGTGATGGGATTCTGAAATACTAATTAGAAATTGGGTTCGTTAATAGTGTGCATGGAAAATAGAAAAAATATCCAATGAAAAATGAAGAATATCCGTAGCAAAAGAGAAACCCCATATGAAGCCAATATAACTTATCAGGAATAGAGAAATACAAATCATGTTGCTACATTTGGATCATATGTTTCAGATGATGCCTCAATTTTGGATCTATGAATGAACTCAAATAAGAATTTATAATGCATTATCCTGGAACTCAAGCAATGAATGACCTAAATCAAAAGCACAACCTAGAATAAGAGAAATTTTAACTAGCTTTGAAATAATCCTCTAGCATGGATGTAAAGCACAACCTAGAATGAGAGAAATTTTTTTACCTGCTGGCTGAAAATAAAACTAGTGGAGAATGCAACAAGGCATGAGTTGTTAAAGCTTCATGTGTTTCTCAAATAGGTTGTGGATTAACAGGAAAAAGCTTTCACATTGTCTCTAATACGTTTTAATATTGAAGAAAAATTACAATGTTATTGATAGGGAATATTTAGTAAGATGAAGCAGAGAAATTTATTTGTAACTAAAATCTAGCCATTTTGGTGTTTTAGATATTGTTTTGAAGAATTTATTTCAAACTTTAAAATGATTTATAAAATAAAAATAAAAATTTGTATATAATAACATTCTAAACTATGAAATCATAATCTACAATTCAATGATGCTATAAGCACAAACTTCTAACTATTATGATAACTGCATTTTATTTTAGGACCATTTCACTGATTGTTCGTTAATGAGATTAGAATAAAATGACAGCACTAATGTATGCTTTTCTCATACAATGTCATTTGTGGCTTTTGTTAACCAAAATATCAGAGTTGTGTACAAAGAGGGTTTCCTAGCAGCATGCTATAGTCAAATGAATGCTAGTACTGCAACCTAGTGATAAACGGTTCTAGTTCAATCACCCAGAGCTAGATCTCTTTCTCATACATTTTATTTTCTTCCAGGTATTAAAATATTGTAGAGGTTGAAGTCTCAATGTAAATGCTAGTTTCTGTTATTCGGTGGAATATACACTAGCAGTATAATTTTACCTTATTTTGTACAGAATGCTTTCCTGCTAGCTTTCTTTTTAATTCAAAATGAGTTTTGTTTAATTCAGATTTTATTTTTAATACCAGGCTTAAGCACATATATGCTAGATTTTATGTTTAGAAGGGATTTCAATATTCAAATTCATTTTTTTAAGCTCAGCTTTCAGAATTTCAAATTCTAGTTAAAAAATGTTTTCAATCTAGAATAGCACATTTCTATTAGAACATAACAATTGTGTTGGGCGATTTACATTGCCTTTTTTAGAAGATTAATGACAGTTTTCTGTGCCGACTCCCACGATGGTGTTGATTGGAAATCATAAATCACTCTATTTGTGGAGGAAGAAGTAAGAAAGCCGTTGGATGTGATAGATAACAATTGAGGACTAGTATGCTCTCTGTAACAAATTTTCATCTTGACAATTCAATCGAAGAAGATTAATTAAACGTGCAAAGGAAAATGGAGTCAAATACGTTGAAGGAGTAGTTTCAATTTATCATACATTATTCAAACATAAAGTTCCGGCTCCTTCCATTGTGAGGGAAATGTTGGAGAGAGTAGTGTTTATGATAGACCATTCTCGCTTTGTGTATAGACTTTGTTAGGCCATTTTCCTGTCAGTGCAAAAATCCTATGAAAATAGCCTTTCCCTGCAATGTTTTGTGAAATTGTCTCGCCCTGCCTACAAACTTGTATTAGTGTGTGAGGAAGTTCTACAGGGTTTCATTGCTTGCGCCCTTATCCAGAGGTTGTTTTTCATGTCAGTATGCTTCAGTTCAGGGCACATGGTCTAATATGCAAAAAATCCAAGTGAGCTGCTCTGCCCTAGTTGTGACACAGTCTTGATCTGCGAGCTAAATTTTTTATGTTTCATGGCTTGTGCCCTTAGCATATGATAGTTCATTATGTTTCCAAGGCCGGGTTAAGAGTGCATGCCTTGAAAGGTCACAACCAGGAAGTTATTCAAGTTTTATGGTCTGTAGAGATAGTTCATTTCATGTCTGGTGGCCTCAGTTTGGAAAGCGGTTAAAGTTTGATGAGGATCGACGATTGTCGCATATTCGCAAAGGAAAGGTGCTCGAAGATTAGTCATCACAGACATGCGACAACCATCTGATTCTCCATGAGATAGAAAGTTTAGTGGGATAGGTTGTCGAGTCTTTCTGACATGTTTGTTCCTTATTGGTCGCAGAGGAGAGTGACATGGAATTTATCGGTGGGGCCTGACAGTTTGTCA
The DNA here is from genome assembly GCA_027943335.1 of Chamaecyparis obtusa. NCBI lineage: Eukaryota > Viridiplantae > Streptophyta > Pinopsida > Cupressales > Cupressaceae > Chamaecyparis > Chamaecyparis obtusa. The sequence goes on along the minus strand of BSBK01002457.1, from coordinate 432,207 downwards.
CCTTTTAATCCTATGGTTGTCACATGACCACAAGGAATCTTTTTCCCTTTGTGATCATGCAACAACTATCCGATCTTTCAGAGTGTAAGGGTTGACGATCTGGTAGGTCAGCGTGTCATTTGTTACTGACATGTTTGTTTTTGATTGGTTTCTGAGATGGTGATGTGGCTGAGGAATTTTCAAAGGGGGTTGGTCAGCTGTTGAATAATTATTTGGACCGCTCAATCTGCTGGAAAAATAATGTATCAATGGCCATGTTTTAAAGTTAAATCAGGAAGTCATTGGGGCCGATAACTTGAATATTTCTACAGGGTTTCTTGCCATTTTTTCACAGTTGGTCATAAATGACAAATGGGTTGTTGCGAGTTGATTTTCCAAGATAGTAGAAGTTTTGAAGATGATGAAGAAGATCTATGCAGTCATCCTATTCTGATCTTGCTTCCTGGGTTTCCATGTCGGCCTTAAATGCACTGAACTATTTCTTTTCTCAGGTGGCTAGGGTTTGGCATATGTCAGAGATCTCCATGCTATGTACACGCGAAGTCTTTCTGGTTGGCTCTGACATCAAAGTTTGTTTTTCCTGCAATAAGAAGGTAGTAACTTGTGATCATAGTTAGCCTATGGTGATGAAGCCAATGCAATTGTTCACCAAATTTTATTTGATTCTTCCTGAGTTTCTAGGCTTTTCCTGCATGTTTTCATTTCTTGTTCAGGCTAGTGGTTGTAGGCTTAATTTTTTGCTCTAAATGATACGTAGCTTGTTGCAATCCTTGTTCCTATAAAAGGATTTTCAAGATCATTTAGAAGGGTTCCAAATCTTTTGGTTCCAGGTTCTAGTTTCTCTTTAGAGAGCTGGTTCCTTGAATGGTTTCTTTCTATAATATATTTTCTTCTTCTCTACATATAGGGTGATCCCTCTTTCCTTTCTAGCTTTGAGAATATGATATAAACTGTAACAGCTATCTTATGTATAAGATTTCAATATATTTGTACTTCTATCAAATTGTCTCCATTTGAGTTTTGAACTTATTGATTATAGCATCAAGGGTGTTGTAGTCTTTCTATTCTCATTTCCTAAGTGTCTGCAATAGAGTTGTTTTCACAGAAACAATTGAGTTTAGGACTAGTTTTCAGATGTGTATGAGCTGGGGTGTCAAGGGTATTTCATGCTTGTCTTTTAATGGATGTTGATTAATGTATTGCTTGTTCCTAGGTCTCTTCTAAGGGGAGGGTTAAAATCCTTTGAATAGGTGATAGCACATTTGGATACACGGGTGGATTGTTGAAGTATGACCTGATCAATGGTGTATGTTTGGTGTAAGGCACTGACATATTGGGATGTGTTGTCTTCTTGTTTCATAGCTCTATTACAGTGATGTATTTGACTCTACTACCCAATGGATAAGGCACTGGTCTATGAGAGACTTAGGGTATTTCAGGGGTCCATTCAACCCAACATCAAACTCAATCAAATGAAATACTTTTCCTTTCATGTTGGTAGTAGGTAGTAGGAGGTCCATTCTAGTTTTCAGATTCATTCTATGCAAGTAGGGTTATTGCATAAGGTTATGGTTTCATTGGGGTACAAGATACCTATAGGGGTCTGAAAGCTATTCCACACTAATGTATCTACAGGCCTTTTATTTGTCATGAGGAGTCTTGAATGTGCAGATAAGGCAATACCCGCTTGAGTGATGTGGAGCTCGAAGAAGAAGGATGATATTTTTCAATCCTCATCAGTTGGCACTTTTTCCTGTTAGACTTTGGAGTGGTTACTAACAAGTTTGTCAATCATAGTGTAAACTTGACAGTGGGGGGAAAAGTGAGAACAAACAAAATGGTGACTCTGCTAGGGAGAATAATGACACAGAAATACATCTCTTAGAATCTTTGGTTACAAATCACAAATTTTCAATATCTTACTAACTAGACTCGTTTGGCCTATCTGAGTCACCAACAAAGTGGTGACTCCATTGGGGAAGAAGTAAAAGACAAAAAGTTAAGATGTTATTTCCTTGCTTGGCTGGATCATCCCAGAGTCTAGTTAAAAGATCATAGAGTCAAAAATACAAAAAAGCATTTGCTAAAATCTTCTCACTAAGTGTTGAGTGGCAACTCTGAGTTCTCTATTTGATCAGTGTAGTTCCTGATAAATAATTTGTAAAAACATGGTGTATTTTCCTCTTCAAGGAGGTGGTGACTCTACAAAGCAAAGAACCTAATGGAGCTACAAAGTGAGCTCTAGATCTACCTTGCTTCCAGTCAACGTGTTAAGTTTCTATTGCAAAACTTCCAAGTATTCTTTTGTTGAGAAATGTTTCCCTATCAAGTTTTTAGCACTGCTATAGAGGGATACGATAGTGGGCAGTTCCTTATGGAGGAATACATGCCCTTTTGTTTTGATGGCATTGAAGGTGCCCCTAATGAGTTCCCTACTAAGGATGGGGAGTGTTTTCCTAGATTCATGGCTGATGGATCTATTTTGGCAAGCTAGAATGTATATGATGTCATGGGTCTTTTTGGTGACATGGATATTGAACATGAATATGTTGCTATGAGGCTACTTGTGTAGACATTTTTTGATGATGCAAGGAATTGGTTCTTGTCCTTGCCTTCATGTTCAATCCCTTCTTGGGAGGTACTAAGAGCAAAATTCATTGACTATTTTGATGAAGGAGATGATATGGATGGGTATGAAGAAAATAATGAGGATATGATGCAAGACATTAGTGTCTCTGTTGATCCTACCACCCATGATATTAACTATGAAGATCTGCTCATTGAAATTGCTCATCTCAAGAAGAAAGTTGCAATGAGAAGTGATGAGATATGGAAGTTAGAGGGGGACAAGAGATTGCAAACACTGGCAGTTCTTTATGTTGATCATGAAGAGGCCAGTGGTTCTGATGCCGATTCTCATTATGTAGAAAGTGTTGACTATGAAGCTAATATTGAGGTCAGTGCATATGAGAGTGTTGAAGATGAATCTGAGGTTGACAATATTTCTAGTTTATTTGCAGATTCTTCTTCTTGTCAGCATGAGAAGGCTTCCTCTTTGTCCCGATGTGATGATGTTTTGTGTGAAGGGCAAGAAATAGAATATGATGCAGATGATGATTCCTGCATAGTTTTCTTCACACAAGATGATTTGAGGCTAGAGGTGTCTATCCTTGTTCCTAGCAGGGATTATGTTTGCAGCACTAAGAGTGAGGCTAATGAAGATGAGAGCAAGTTCCAAAGTCCATTGATCAGTGAGAAGATTTCAGCACTCTTGGCTAAAGAATTTCAAAGGTATGCACCTAATTTGGACTTTGACTTTTAGTTTCCCTTTGACATATCCTTTGACACTGACAATGAGGTGAGTGTTCAAAGTGATGATGATGATTCATGTTCACCAGAGATCCCCTCCAGTAGTGACTCTACAAAAGAAGAGGTAGAAGGAAATGACAGTGTGTTTTCCTGTCATAGAGATTCTAGTGATGAACAAGTTTCTTGTTCATATCCTTTTCCTTCTTTGATGAATATGATATTGAGTGTGACAGTTTTGAGGACCTAGTCTTCAATGATTGGGACAAAATTTCTTTTGATAAAAATGATGATGCAGATCAGTTGTCCCACTGTCATAATATTTATGAAGAAGACCTTCACTTGGTTCATGATCCAGTTCATGAACACATTAGGGAGGAACCAAGTTGCTCAGTGGCTAAAGCAATTCATGAAAGTAAATCTGAGGATTCAAGTCTTTCTTAGCCATGTATTGTTGTGGTAATGCATGATGATTACTATGTTTTCTTTTCTGATGCATTACAAAAAAAGTTTTGTATTTCCTATCCGCAACAAGAGGTGAATGATGTTCCATACTTCTTGGAGTATGAACATGAAAATGGTTGTGACTTGAAGAGTGTAGGCAGTGATCATTATAAATTTATTCTGTAGCCCATGTTTATTCACATATGTTGGCCATAGAATGGTCAAGATAGTTTCAGGTGTTTGGTCACAAATGTGGATGAGAATCAGACCTTTGATTCAGGGGTTTTTTATTTTCTTTTGGTGGCCCAGGGCCACCAAGTAAAGTTTCAAAGCATGTAAATTTTGTAAATATTTCCCTTTCTTTGTTGTGTGTTTCCCTTCTTGCTTTCCTATTTTTGTCTTGTGGGTGGTCTACGTCCTCTAGAAATTCTGAATTCTTGCATGGGCACAAGTTATACATCATCCCCAGACAGAGCCACTATTAGGCCATTTTCCTGTAAGTGCAAAAATCCTATGAAAATAGCCTTTCCCTGCAATGTTTTGTGAAATTGTCCCACCCTGCCTACAAACTTGTATTGGTGTGCGAGGAATTTCTATAGGGTTTCATTGCTTGTGCCCTTATCCAAAGGTTTTTTTTCATGTTAGTATGCTTCATTCCATGGTGCATGGTCTACTATGCAAAAAATCCAAGTGAACTGCCCTGCCCTAGTTGTGACACAATCTTGATTTGTGAGCTAAATTTTTTATGTTTCATGGCTTGGGCCAAGTTTTATGGTCTGTAGAGATAGTTCATTTCGTGTCTGGCGACCTCAGTTTGGAAAGTGGTTAAAGTTTGATCAGGATCGACGATTGTCGCATATCTGCAAAGGAAAGGTGCTCCAAGATTAGTCATCATGGACATGCGACAGCCATCCGATTCTCCAAGAGATAGAAATTTTAGTGGGACTGGTTGTCGGGTCTTTTTGACGTGTTTGTTCCTTATTGGTCGTAGAGGAGAGCGACATGGAATTTATTGGTGGGGCCCGACAGTCTGTCACCTTTTAATCCTACAGCTGTTGCATGACCACAAGGAATCATTTTCCCTTTGTGATCATGTGACAACTGTCTGATCTTTTAGCGTGTAAGGGTTGATGATCCGGTGGGTTCACGTGCCATTTGTTGCTGACATGTTTATTTTTTATTGGTTGTTGAGGTGGTGATGTGGCCGAGGACTTTTCAAAGGGGGTTGGTTGACTGTTGAAGAATTATTTGGACCACCCGATCTGCCAGGAAAATAATGTATTGACGGTCGTGTTTTAAAGTTAAATCAGGAAGTTGTTGGGGCCAATAATTTGAATATTTCTACAGGGTTTCTTGTTGGTTTTTCACAATTGGCTGTAAATGACAAATGGGTTGTTGCGAGTTGATTTTCCAGGATGGTAGCAGTTGCGAAGATGATGAAGAAGATCTATGCGGCCGTCCTATTCTAATCTTTCTTCCCAGAGTGCCATGCCGACCTTAAATGCACTGGGTTGTTGCTTTTCTTAGGTGGCTAGGGTTTGGTGTATGTCACAGATCTCCATGCTATGTACACGTGAAGTCTTTCTAGTTGGCTCTGGCATCAAAGTTTGTTTTTCCTGCAACAAGAAGGTAGTAACTTGTGATCACAGTTAGCCTATGGTGATGAAACTGATGCAATTATTCACCAGATTTTATCTGATTCTTCCTGAGTTTCTAAGCTTTTTCTGCATGTTTTCATTTCTTGTTCAGGATGGTGGTTTTAGGCTTAATTTTTTGCTCTAAATGATCTGTAGCTTGTTGCAATCCTTGTTCCTATAAAAGGATTTTCAAGATCATTTAGAAGGGTTCCAAATCTTTTGGTTCCAGGTTCTAGTTTCTCTTCAGAGATTTGGTTCCTTGAATGGTTTCTTCCTGTAATATATTTTTTTCTTCTCTACATATAGGGTGATCCCTCTTTCCTTTCTAGCTTTGAGAATATGATATAAATTGTAACAGTTGTCTTATGTATAAGATTTCAATATATTTTTACTTCTATCAAATTATCTCCATTTGAGTTTTGAACTTATTGATTATAGCATCAAGGGTGTTGTAGTCTTTCTATTCACATTTCCTAAGTGTCTGCAATAGAGTTGTTTTCGTAGAAACAACTGAGTTTAGGACTAGTTTTCAGATGTGTATGAGTTGGGGTGTCAAGGGTATTTCATGCTTGTCTTTCAGTGGATGCTGATTAATGTATTGCTTGTTCCTAGGTCTCTTCTAAGGGGAGGGTTAAAATCCTGTGAATAGGTGATAGCACATTTGGATACATAGGTGGATTGTTGAAGTATGACTTGATCAATGGTGTATGTTTGGTGTAAGGCACTGACATATTGGGATGTGTTGTCTTCTTGTTTCATAGCTCTGATGTAGTGATGTATTTGACTCTGTTGCCCAATGGATAAGGAACTGGTCTATGAGAGACTTAGGGTATTTCAGGGGTCCATTCAACCCAACATCAAACTCATTCAAATGAAATACTTTTCATTTCATGTTGGTAGTAGGTAGTAGGTAGTAGGAGGTCCATTCTAGTTTTTAGATTCATTCTATGCAAGTAGGGTTATTGCATAAGGTTATGGTTTCATTGGGGTACAGGATACCTATAGGGGTCTGAAAGCTATTCCACACTAATGTATCTGCAAGCCTTTTGTTTTTCATGAGGAGTCTTGAATGTGTAGATAAGGCACTTTTTCCTGTCAGACTTTGGAGTGGTTACTAACAAGTTTTTCAATCATAGTGTAAACATGACAGTGGGGGAAAAAGTGGGAATCAACAGACTTAATATTTCTTCTAAGGCCAAATGCAAAATACAAGATTGGGTGTTGAATCTGAGATGCATGTTTTAATTTTGAAATTAGTGTGTTATAGCTGAGGTAATGTTTGAATCTATAATTTTATCTCATTTTTCTGTGTGGTTTCTACAGGACACACTAGTCTAACCTCATTGTGTAGTTGTATATTTTGATGCCAATGATATTGCATATTCTCTTCCAAGTGGAAGAGAGCAGCATGTACCTATACACAATAATCTGCCTTTCAATTTTAACATAAAGTTGTTGGGAAAAACAAAGTGGCATTTCAAGTCTATCCTTCTTAAAAACTGATCTCTGCAACATGAATAAAAATTCAAAATATAGAAAACACTCTTGAATAACAGGTTCAGATAAAATATCTGAAGCATATGGATCACAAAAAATGTCATCGTACAAGACAGTTGAACAAATGGCTAGAGTTTTTATTACCTCTTTGTCTATTGTTTAGGGCCTTTTACCACAAATTGCAACACCAAAAGAGGGCCGACTAGGGAAAATTAAGTAGAAGCAAAATGCATTTAAGGAATATTAATTGTCAACTGCTAGTTGGCTATCTCCTGCATATACTCGTTTCCAACTCAGCTACCCGTCTATTAAATTGTACCCATCCTTAGATAATTTTGTGATGGTTTTTCCTATACCATGACACCCCTATTCTTTTACACTTCAAATACTAGATCATTCTTCCAAGTTCCAAACATAAATCTTGAATCCATTCCATATAACTTAAAATGGATTGTTTAATTAATTTCATTGAAAATGTGGAAGCATTGTCTTACAATATTTTTATCACAAATATTCTGGATCTATCTATTGGACCCCTCTTCAGAGTTTATTTAAATGATCGCTATTATAATATTATTGGGAGTCAAAAATATAAAAATAGAACTCAGCCACCCGTCTCTAAAATTGTACCCACCCATAGCTAATTCTGTGATAGTTTTTCCTGTACCATGACACCCCTATTCTTCTACACTTCAAAAGTATTGGCTTCTTTGATCTATGTGTCTGTCTTTCCTGACTTTGGAAACCTCATGATTATCAATGAGTATGGATATTATGTTCCTTTCTCAATATTTTTTGTTTCATTTACTTAGCATTGAATTGATATTTTGTATCCAAACTGATGAGTTCACCATCTCCACTATTCTTCCTGTGTGCACTGGCATGGGATCTCTCAACCAGATAGGGAAACAAGTCCAAAAATTATAAAGAGTGATTGCAGGGTGTGGGGTAATTATTAATTGTGGACATTTTTAAAATCCCTATTTGGGTCCATTATGCTAACGTGTATTGTGAAAGAAACAACAAAGATACAAATTATAAAACTAAGACCAAAGGACATTCCAAAAGGATTTGATGGGTAGATTGTTATTCACTATTTTACTATGTTTTAACCATCTATGTGTGTAATTATTGAGGCAATTACGTGTATCGAAGCCAAAGCAAAGGTAGAAATGAAAGCACTAATTTCAAAAAGGAAGCAGGCCATTTTTTCCAGCATATGTATTTGGAAAAGCCCTAAATTTGAAGCCATACTCAAGGAAATGAGACATTTTTACTAGGATATGCATTTGAAAAAGCCCTAAAATTGAAGCCATTTTTTGTAACATCTGTAGGCATAAATTTGAAGCCAAAGAGAAAGAAATTGAACTTCTTTTCAACTAAAATAAGTAGTTTATAGCTAATGCATAAAATTAAGGTCCTAACTTCATAACAAAACATCATATTTTCCCCAACATATGCATTTGGAAAAGCCTTCAATTTGAAACCTAAACAAGTAACTACTAAGTATGCAACAAATATTAAATAACTAGTTGAAGTCAATTAATAGATGCTTATGAAAGAATGCACTGTTGAAATCCAAAAATCTGCACAAATTGTCTTTTTACAACAAAGACCTTGCTGATAGTAATGGTGTGAAGAATGACAAACTAGACACAAAACAACAAATATATATTCTGATTAAAAAAATTGTGTTGTCTTAACATATTTTTCTCTATAACTATATGTCGTTCTAAACTCACCAATGGGAGGTGCAAATTGATGTCTTTGACTGAAATTACAAAAAGAACAACAAGAAGGTCTTCTATCCACAATAACAGAGAAATTTGGAAACCCTGAAAACCTACAACATTTTCTGAAAACTGTAGATGAGAGGTGTCAAATTGCGTATGTTTTATTTTATTTGTTTTAACACTGCATTGACCAAAGGCAACTGTAGGTTTAAATACAGAATGTTAACACTGCATCAACCAAAGCCAGCTATAGGTTTAAATGCAGAATTTAATAAATATTAAATAATCTGTACATGTTATGTTCTTGTCGATTGTCTAATTTTAATAATAATTGAAAAAATGTGTCTCAAATCTTTTCCGACACCGTTTCCCTCTTCCCAATCTTAATGCGAACTACAAATCTTAAATTTGCATTAAGAAAACTGCCAAAAACCTCCTCAGGTGTATTAAACAGTTGTCCACCATTTTATTTTTTTATTGATAATTATCAATTTTAAAATTATTTTTACCCCTAGGAAAAATGCTTTGCACCAATAAAAAGTTTAAGATTTTGTATTTTTTTGAAAATATAAATTACACTATCCAAAACATTACACATAACATTAGAAATAAATTCAAATATGTGAGAAAGAAATGCAAACTAATAGGAGATAGTTGACATGAAAGCATAAGTCTCTATGTAATGCCCCACCAAGGAACCCTTGGCTCAAGGACATTGTACTCATTAAGTCATACACAATATATAATTTTTTTCAATAAAGTAGCAGAACATAATCTAATTTGATTTATTTAATGTTACTAGAAGTCAAGAGAATAAAGAGATCATACTACTTGTCCTACTCAATTAACAAATTATTATTCTTGCATACTTGAATATTGCTAACTTTCTTTTACATGATGACCACCATGTCCAACACCTGTAACTACACACATGTCTAAACAACTAGATGTAAACATTAGATATATTCTATCACAAATAAATGTTTTATTAATAGCTTAGCTATGAGAATCATTATTAAGAAGAAGTGGAATCATTGCATTAGAAACTTGAAGACAAACCCTAAAGGACTAGACCTAAGCCTCGGGGGCTCATCATCGATGGCTTTGCCTACGTTCATGCTCAGAGACTTTGTAGTTCGACTCTCCCCATTCTAGACTATCTATTTATAAAATCAAGAAAGCGAGTACGTAACCCTTTCTAAGGCCCTATTCCCTAGACAATTTTTCCATCGGCTACCACCCACTTAGGTGGAATCTAAATAAAATCCTATACTTAATCCATAACTTGATACTAATTCCACAACTCAAGGTAGAGTTAAAATCATACTATTATAAAATAATATATCATTTTCTTTTATTATTTATAGGATGAACAAGTAAGATACAAGGGAGGTTTGTCCGACCCTTTTATTATAATTCTAATAATCATTTCTTATATAATTAAAAATAAAATCAATATCTTTACAAGATTCACCACTGGTAATAATTATTATTAGTTTTTTTATAATAGTGTGAACTTAGCAACTCTATCAAAATAATAATTCAATAAATATGCTATTCTATAAAGCCTTGAGAAATGAATGACAAATAAATATCTGTTATAACATAACAAGTATACTAAATGGATTATTTACCATATTCATGCAATGAATATTCTTTAAACTATATAGTAAATAATATGTGGACATTAGTTACAAAATTAAAATAGTTAAAAATTAATAGCTTTAAGGTGGAATCAATTTATTAGCACAAGTCATTACCTAAGAGATTATCTTCCAATAACTTTCAAATTTTTAAGAGATGACTTAAAAGATTATCTTTCTAAACTTATAAGATAAGCAAAGCCTCAAGACATAGGATTTCCTCATTGTTTTAATTTGAAAATTGTTGATCATATAAATAAAATAATAATTTTATAACTATCTATAATTCTTATTAATAGAAAGAAAAGATTTATTTCACTTAAAGAAATAAAACTCAAAATCAACCAATACCGCTATTGCATATATAAATATTCCAGCACCTTCTTATTATGCTAAGTCATTTTTAAGTATCCAAAAGATAATATTTCTTTTTATCTAGTGTTAATTTATATTAAACAAAATAACTATGTTTTCTAAATATTCATACTCTATTATAATTTGTGGTAATTGTTACATTTACAAATTTCTAACAGACAAAGTTAATTATGTATAATTTCTATGAACCCTAGCCAACTTCAAGATTTTAATATGATTGTAGAGGGAAAAAAAATGTATAAAATGCCCTAGTTATGAGAATCCAAAAATATCCAACAATTTATGGACAACTACATTTGAAACTCTACTAAATGAATGTCTAACTGCTTATAAATTTAAATAAAATAACACTGACTTAAAAAATTTTTAGAATATCATAACCAAGTGTGAGCAGATTTTTCTGCAATAAAACTCACTTATTTAATCCGAAAGGTAATTCATTACAATATCTAAAACATAAAGAAATAGTGCTCAATAAAATTAAAAAATTATATTACACAAGTTAAAAATAAGACTCATAGACAAATTATTAAATTATCAAAATCAACATAGAAATCCTTTCTCACACAATATAACAACATAATTTCTCTTTTAAATAGAAAACACATAAAAGACAACAATAGCAATGTGGACAAGTAAACAAATAGAAGGATCATCTCCTGGATAGATCTTACCTGGAGTCTTGCAAAGCAAAAATTGTTGGGGAAGAGGAAGATCCAAGTGGTCTCAGCCCAATTCAATCACTTCTTTAGACTGCTCCTTCTGTAAACAAACTCCAGGCTCTTCAGGAGGCAATCCAATTCATGAACCTCTTAGAGAATAATAAATTCTCTCTTCTCAAAACTATAGTTTTCTTATTCTATCCAAAAATTATGTCCTCTCCTAAAATCCAATTTCCTATCTCCACTGCCCTCTCACATAGGAATCTCTCCTGTAAATAGATTGAAGGGAGTAGTTGCACAAGAAAATCAACCAGTGCAACTATCCCAACTATCTATTAGTTAATAGTTTAGGATAAATAAAATTAGTAGATCTATTTCTGTGAAGGGATAAATAATATTAATAATATTTTTAGATTTATGTTCCCTTAAATCAAGGAAGACAATAGATAATTTAATTTTAAGAATAAATTTACTAAGTTACTTAACTAAGGTAATATAACTTACCAAACATATTTACCATCCATGAAAATAACATAGTTTCATTATTATTATTATTATTATAATTAATAACAACTAACTCTTATATAAATAAAATATATATGGGTATGCTTCTCAAGGAAGTCACTAACCCAATGGAAACTTGAGACCCCTTACAAACTAGAGGTCTCGAGTTCCACTCCCACCCTCTATACTAACAAGACATATGAGAGAGAGAGAGAGAGAGAGAGAGAGAGAGTCAGAGTCTATAATGTAAGAGTAAATATAGGAGTAGGTAATTAGTTTTATTTACTTTTATATTATATTTATTATTTTTGTTTATTCACTTTGCATTTATTATATTTATCTAAAGCCACATTATACATCAAAATAAATAGAATCGTGATTATAACTAATACGCTCATAGGAACATAATTACAAACACATCAATAAATGAATATATACAGGTATGCATATACGTGTGCACCCATATATGCATACTTTGTATACATGATTAACACATAGAGAGAGAAAATAACTTCATTATCCTACATATTTCATAACCAAATAAATGAGATCGACATCAAAGGTTATATAAAATAGGGAACTCAAATCAACCCAAAACCAAACCAAGAGATTAGACAAAATAATCAAAACTATAGGGTTTTCTTGTGTGTGAACTATGGACCATCTCCGAACAACAACAATGATCAAAGATTTTTAGGGATAGCTCAGACCTGTGAAGCTAGGTGGAGACGATGCCCAATACCTGCAAGCCTGCATCACCGAGAAGAGATACATGTGCATAGATATATACAATAAGACATTTGCAAACAAATGACCAGGATCGATACATCGTGTGGACCTCAACTAAGTGAGTAACTATGACTTCATCCTGAGTCATGATAACACATCAATCACATACACATAAAGCATGAGGCATCACATATATATAATGGTTAGCTTCCAAATCCTTGGATATACAAGATAAATGATTTCCAAATTTCATAAACATTAAACAATAATCATAACTGAGTATGTCTAAATATCTGATAAGCATAGCATAGATATAAATGTAAATACATAGTTCTATTCATCATAATGTAAAATGTCCAAATCAAAGAGTCCAAGTATAATCATCGGAAAGGGTGTTACACTCTGCCTATAAATAGGCAGGGACTAATAAAATAATTCTATAGACCGAAAGCAACTTTGGTTTCCAGTGAAATATTAAGGCTGTATTTTATTAAAATAATAATAGATTGCTACATACAAGTATTGGATAATATAAATTAAAAAATGCCCATTTCAAACCACATTTCAGATTTGACTTAGTCACGATGGCTTTGCTGCGTGTAGCAGCTAAATGACCAAAAATTTGCACCGGCCCCACTAGCCCATTTCCAAATGTATGCAATGACTATTTTCTATATTATGCATTGGATGGTACCCTAACGTTGCAAAAATCCTCTAGACCGTGCCTAGCAAATCCGTATGAAAAAAAATATATTATTATTTTATTGTTTACCCTCCCATAAATCTTTTAGTCATATTTTTCCAAATATAAAATGAAGAGGAAGATTATATGTAACTATTACATTCATATAAAGATTATAGACATAGAATATATGCCCTTATTTTTAAAAATTGTATATTAAAATTAATCAACAAGATCATATTTCCACAATCCATTATGATGCACTATAAGTTTTTGGATTTGATTGTGTGAGTTTTTTTAGCATCGACGTTTCAGATCACACTCCGTGATCCATCATCAGGAATAGAGAGTGTAGGAATGAAAAGTAAAATATGCAGACTTAGCCACTCACAAGAGATATACAAAGAGTTGGGGAAGGAGCAACACGCAATCCAAAAAAGAGAATAAAAGTAAAAAAGAACTAAAACATATAAAAAATGAAGAACAACAAAAAAGAGGAAACAAAGAGACGAGAAAACAAGTGACAAGCGAGCAAAAAGTGAGACTCATAAGGCGAATCAATAAGTTAAAAAATGAAAGATTGAGAAAAGAACACAATAGAAAGAAAGATAAAAGAAAAATAAAATGAATAAAAATAAACAATAAAATAACAATAAAACAAGAGCATGACAAGACAAGTAACCAGATGCCAAAGGGGGAGGAACCGAGCAAGACAAAGAGGGGAGAGGGGGGGGGAAGGGGGGAATCAAGGGTGACGATGGCTATCAAGAGTGCCTAACAGGGTTTTCCAAGAAAGGCTCAAAGACCACCCATCATCTCGGTTGAGGTTGGTGGGATGGTAGTGAATTTCAATGGCCTCCTTGATTAATTAGTTTAAATTTGTAATTTATATATTAATTTTATAATTTAAATATTAAATAGTAAAATTTTTATAAATTTGTATTTTAATCTTTTAGTATTTCTATAATATAATTTAATATATATATTATTTTTTAATTATATATTAAATTTAAATATATAATTTTATATTATACTAATTATAACTAATTTATAATTTATAGTAAATTTGTATGTATTGATAGATGATTTATATATAAAAATTAATATTTTTTAATTTATAACACATAATATGATAAATAATTATAAAATTAAATTAAAAATTGATAATTATGAATCAAAATTGAAACATATAATTATAACAAAAATAAATTATTAAATATTAATTTATGATGAAAAAAATGGATGTAGAAAATTATATTAATATTAATGTATTTTAGTTAGAAATATTTATTTTAATCAATTTTTGACAAAATATTAGTGAAATATTAATAAGTTATACAATTATTTATAGTGTTTTAATCTTCTAAACAATATTTTCATGTCAATTTACTTCTACATCTATTTTTTTCTCAATTTCTCCTTATATTTGAAATGACATTAAATATAAGAGTTTATAGCTTTCATAATATTAATTATACTGATTTAACTATTATGTTTGTAATAATTTAATGAGAAAATAATTATATTATAATTAATGTAAATATTGAAAATAATGATATTTATAAAAAAAACTATTTCAAATGATATATATTAATCATAATAAATTTTAATTCTTAATTTAATTATTTATTATTTGACAACAGTACCTAATATAAAATTTTAAAAACATTAGTTTTTATTATATATAAATCATTTATCAATTATACTATAAATTTTCCTAAATATAAGTTACATTTATTTATAACTTAAATATTCTAAATTGTATTTATAATTAAATTAATTAATATAATTTTAATATCAAATATATATTATGAAATATTACATATATATAACTTATAATTAAAATTAGATTGATTATTTATTTTATAGAGTAATATAAAATTATTTATTTAAATTTAATATATAATTAAAAATTATATATATATAAATAATAGAAATATTAAATATATTATACTAAAAGATTAAGATACAAATTTATAAAATTTAAATTTATAAAATTTAAGATTATGACAGCTGTATGGTGGACAACTGTTTTTTGTTCACATGGCTTCTGTACGAGTTCTGACGGTTTATTATTAATATTTATAGTGGCCATTGTGAACGCATACTGCATTCTACATTTTACCATCGTTTTAAGAGTGTTCAATTGCAGTTTTCTGGATTTTGTTCCCTGGTATTAGGCTATGCTGAAGGTTACATACTGCAACTTCTGGAGCAAGGTTGATACAGTATCCGCCAAGGTATTCCGTTGGTATTTTTTTCGATTATAATTTATCAAATTTCTGTTGCTGGATATTTTTTGGATGTGCGACCAGGGTAGGGTTCTATAATCTGGTCTTCACCACACCCAAAAAGTTGGATAGGTGTTTTACAGTTTCTGTGTAACTAAACAACATTTTATCTATAGATTTAGACATTGCGTACACATGTTTTATATAGCTGCAGTGAAACGCCACGACCTCTTCTAGTATGAGATGTTACGTTATTGTTAGTGATGCCTTGCTCTCCCCTATCTTTTTGTCGGATGAGTTTACAATCTGACACATTCAATGCCTTAGGCCTAGAATTGGACGCCATTCTTTCCAGCGCACTTCCTGGACTATACCTGACTCACCTTGTTTGAAAGAGAGTTGAAATTAGGCTACTGTAAGTTTCTTGTGAGGTGTGAAAGTGCGAAAACTAGAATTTGCTTTCCCTATTTTCTCTTCCATGGGGTTTGGCACGCAGCCTGTAGACCGTCATATTAGTTTGTTGGAGGAGAGCTATTTTTATCCATCTACCTATTAATTATATATTTTTTGAAATAGAAAGATTTTCACACTTTTCTACACTTCTAAATTACTCTATCATTAAAAAATATTTCTGCACTACTCTTAGAATCCACCTTGTTATAGCCCGTGTCGTTGCAATGTGAGATTTTCAATTCGGGTCACTGTTATTGCAAATACATATTTTTCACCATATTGCAGGTGAGAGCCAACGTCTGGAATACCTTCACATGCCCCAGGCAAGATAGTTGACAACATACATTAGACCTGGTATGAATGGTGATCATTGCCAAACTATCTTTGGCTATCAGGTGTTCGTTGAGATTCATTGGCTTTAATGTATCAGTATCTTGTTGTAAGCTACTCTTGGAATAAGACTATTTGGAGATCAATGAGTGGATAGAGCCTATATTATCTGTTGTAAATTGTCATCTCCTCTTCTGTGTATGACCATTGATTTAATATGGACCATGGTACTATTGGGTGGTCACCTGCTGTTCGAGTGTAAGCCCATTTTGTATGACCCACGAGTAAGGTTGCTATTGGTGTAATCCATGTTTTCAATGAGGCCACTAGGTGTAACTTAAGTGTGAAGTGAGACCATGATAAGGGGTTGTGACCTGTTTTGGAGTAGAACCCAGGGGAACATTATGAGAAGTAAATTGTTCTCTTATCAAACCCATAGGAAGCCAAGTTTGAATAAATCAAATGATTACTGTTGTAGAGGAATGGACACATGAAATTTATTTGTCAATTATTCCTTCAGAATTTTGATATTTGATTTGGTTGTGTGGGATATAGTTTTAGCTGCAGCTCGAAACTAGGCATGCCTTTGGTAGATGAATGTTAAGGGGCTCTTGTAAACATGTCTTGGTGTTGATATCCACTTATCCTGTGATTGATATATTTTTATTTTTGGCTCTAACTTGAGTGTGTTAAGGTATTATGGTCCTTGACCTTGTTACTTGTCTATTGCTGTTCGTTGTAGGTACAGGTTGCATAATTTTTCATTGTTTTCCTATTATTTTCTATAGTGTTCAGTTTAACCCTTTTGCCATAGTTATAAATAAATATGGCAGCAAAGAATCTCCTTGCCTTGAGCCAATGCTATATTTATTAGAACAATGAAGGCCACAACAAAAATGCTAAGAGAACACATATGACACCATTATTCATCTAGGATTTTAGACTAGGGAAGGGAAATAGTACTGTAGATAAGAAACATAGCATCCTATATTTCGACGCAAATAGAAGACCTCATAAGCTACAATGAATTCCTTGATAGGAAAGTAGTACAGATAAGATATTGGGCAAATGCCCTGACACAAAAGTAGCGCAGATAGGAAACTGGGTCCACTATCATAGGATGCTATGTTATGGGCAAATCTTTGGGCTATAATTTGACAGCTTTGGCATTCATATATTCTCAATACATCTCTTTTTAAGACAATCTAACTATAGAGACCAATCAGCCAAACTAAATTCTTTACAGAGTTGTAGAATTCAATTTCAACTTTTACAAAAAGATATCATAGATTCAGTTCCAATATTTCAGCTGTTAGCCTAGTTATAAAGATTCATTGTACAAACATTTATATATCAGATCTGAAGTTATTAGTGACATCCTATAATATGGCCATTACAACTTGGTGAGATTAATATTCTTCTGCAGTCATTGAATTTAATATTTCCATTTTTTGAAAATTTGAAAACACTTATGCACATGCATAACCAGCTTCTAGAAAGAATATTCCCTTATACTATGACTTTGAGGTTGTTATTTTATATTCTCACTTGGTAAAAAGTCCCTTGTCAACAGGAACTATCTTAGTGTTTACATCACATGGGTAAACGAATCTTGTTATTTAAGTTGTTGAATCATTAATATAATTACATTATCAAAGTTTTAAGCATAATCTACATACTAACTCCAACTCACCTTAAATTTTCACCGTAGGAAAGCAGCATCCAAATTTCTTATTTTTCTCATAATACTTTGTGATTTGCATGAATTTTATCATTCATGGCATTACCATGGCAAAAATCAACCGAATCAGACATAATAATCTTATTTCTCAACTAAGTAGATTTTCATCATAAACTTTCCATCCAAGTACAACTATAATCTACTGAATATAGTAAATGCCTATCTATACTTTATCAAGATACAATAGATTTCAAATATTTTAGTTAAAAGGTTTCCACTTAAGTTGTTGATTATTTTGCTAAGGATTATCAATGTCTATGAAGAGGATACAGAGTATTTCTCAGCATGCATATTTTTCATATGGCCACATAATTGTAAAAAGAAGTAGTGATAATTCAGCAGGATTACCTTATCAGGACTGTAATTAAAAATCTGTGCAAGGTACAGTTACAGAATAATGATGACCATGTAAAAGAGGAATCTAATGCAATGCAAAATTAAGCATGAATATGCATCAAATTATACTTAATTTCAATTTATCATATTTCCCTTGCTGACATGTAATTCTGAATCTGTGATTTATGTGATAATTAGAAGGTCACTAGTTGAATCTAAATGGCAACTTACGATAGAACTATGGAGGCTTGCATAGAACGACCCACAATACATGAGTTAATTATTTTGATGGGTATATAAAGCCCGAGCACCACAAGGACAAACAAAAAAAAGTGGCAGGTGGGTCACTCTAGATTGTCACAGTCGTCAAGTCCATGGAATATTAGAGACCTGAGATATTTGGTAAAGTGAATTGGTGATGTCAAATCCCCGAGACCTCTACGAACCTCGAACCTCCTCAAATGTTTTCGAATCCCATTAAATCCGAATCTTGAGTACTCATAAGTTGTTGGAATAGTGGTAACTATTTTTCGCCAGCGATCAGGAAGAAAAATTAATGGTCGTTGTCTTTGTGTCGGTTGTCGAAGCACTATCAGTTTGTCCAACTCACTAAACTTCCTCTCTGCAATGCGTGAGCTGAACCTGAGTGTCTATAATTTGTTAGCTTAGTGCAAAAAGTAGAAGTGTCTGTGTCATGAACAGAATTCTTTAAGGTGAAGTTTATAATTGAAATTTATGCTTGAGGAAATTATGAAGGACGACAGTTAAAAACTGGTATTGAATTCTAAACAAATTTCTAGCCCATTTGTGCAATTCTTTGGATAAAGTTTTTATGGGTATTATACCAATAACATAAAGTTGTTCTCCACATGAATTTTGATGAAAATTTATCTCAGCTCTTTTCTGCAAACTAGGAGCTAACAAAAAAGTATGGACTCGGTGGTTTCACAAAATTGTTCTCTGAAATTCATTTTGGTATAAATAGTATATAAATTTTGATTTATTAAATAACTTATGGGTAATCACTAATAGATAGATAAAATAAATGACATATGCGAAGATAGAATAGATAGATAAACTAATGTCATCTGCCCAAGATTTTTTTGTTTCTACTAGCATAGCTTCCAATGGAATCAGAGAGTTGCAATGCAGGTCTTAAGAAAAATAACAAAATTCCAATAAAATGACCAGTCATGCCAACTGCGTATAATCCTCACCATCCCGCACATAATCTCATAAGCATACCCAAATTTTGAAACTATTTAAGTGCTATTTGAAATGTAAACTAAACATACAAAAAGTCCTTTACAAGAAAACGACTCCAACAAAATGCTCTGACATGCTGAACAAATTAAACCCCCAAAAAGTCATTTTCAGTTTGATCAAATTACTGGCAATCCCATATATAATTTCATGGTGATATCTAAATTTGTAGAAAACTTACAGTATTGTTTCAAGTAGGAAAACCAAAAATTTGGGCATTACATCCCTGCTGAAACTTACAGCATCATCATAATCAGAAGGCATGAATCTGTTCACGTCTGGATTATTGTAGCTGCTGCAGTTATCACTTGCTGAGGCCTTCTGCAGAAAATAATTAAGTCATTTGCATTCTATAATTGAATACAAAATACAATTAGGCTAGATTTTTACTTTGCTACCTGCCAAGAATGTTTTTATTGCTTGGATTTTGTTTTTACATATTGCAAACAAGGTAGACATGTTTAGGTGATAATAAACGTGTCATATGTGGTTATGCACGTGCAGATAAATTGCAAATCCGCGTAGCATATAGCCACGCCAACCACGTCTCAAGGAAGAGTTAGGCGGGGGGTGTTTTGGTGAGTGTCCGGCTTTAGCAGCTGCAGACGTTTGTTTAATAGTAAATCCAACTAACTTAAAAATATATCATAGAGACATTTAGTTTATTCTTTTAAGTATCTCGATATGTAGTTGTAGAATTTTGATCTTTGTCTTAATTTCTTGATTCAATAAATAAGAAAAAAGGAAACATATGAAATCAATTAATTGCATTTATAATTCCTGCTAGGTTGTCAGACAAATAAAATTATATCTTTGTATTGTCAAGGTACGCAGAGCTGGCTCATCAGCAACTTGTCAGCACAACTTGTCAGCACAGATTTAAATGAATGACCCTAACAGGGGATGAGAAGACTTGAATATTATTTTTATAATTTTGAAATAATATTAGATAGACAAAAATAGTATTTTATTTAAAGTGAATATATTTATATGATATTTTATGTTTTAATATTATCTTTATAGATACTTTTAAAATAATATAAACAAATAAAAATATTATTTTTTTAAAGTGTATTTTTAAATGATTTTTAATTTTTTAAATGTCATCTTTTAGATAATTTTAAATTTTATTTATTGAAAAGTAAATTATTTTTACTATTTTAATATTTTCTATCTATGAACATAATTAAAAATGTGTATTTTTACCATCAACTTTACTGTCAAGATGATATATAACATTTTTAAGATGAAGAAATTTAAGATTATATTATTAATGTATAATAATTTTAAATTAAAAATTATAAAATTAAATTAGTATTTTAAATAAAATTACATCTAGAATATTTTTATAAAATTAAAATTTATAAAAATTAAATTTTTATTTAATACATGAATAAGTTAATTATTCTTTTTACCTTTCTATTAATGTTCTACCTATATTATGATTGATAATTTAATAATAAACAAACATTAGTCAAGGAAACCAAATTTCCCATTCATTAATTATATTTTTTGTTTACTTATAACAAACATAAATTACATTCTTATTATATATCCCATTTTCCAATAAAAATTATTAAATACAAATATAATTATTATAATTAAATTAACATTTATGTACAATATACTATAAATGTACCTTTCTTTGCAATACTATATTACAATGTTCCATTATATTGGTTCTTGTATTTTTAAAGACCAAGACGTGCAGGTATATGCAATATATGTGATTTTTTTTTAAACAACTTTCGCCTGTCTCAACATAGATTTGCAACCCGCATAAGACTATTCCCACCACAAACATCGATTGTTAAGTTTTAAGAACATACCTACCATTTACTATGAAAATATCATTCATCTTCGGCCTATACATGTCTAAAGTATAAAAAAAAAAGTAACACTTTTTGTAAATTATTAAAATTAATAAAATCCAGGTTTCAAATTCATTCATCCATGCTTTGCATGTCTAGTGCAAAGTCTTAGTCAATTTATTAATACATTGATTTCAAATAGCACTTGAAAATTTATTTCGTAAACATAAGACCTTATTTCATAACATAAGGCAGGGACTCTTGCTGTGCACAGCTCTTGTTTCTATTGGGTTCAACTTTAAATTTTTGTTTTTTTAATTTATATTAAACTTTTTAAAAAAAAATTATTTCCGTGAATTTTGTTCAAAAAATATAATTTATGAACATTTTTTATTTTAATGATTTTAAATATTTTTAAATTAAAAATATTTTATTTGATATTTTTAATCATTTAAAATATAATTTTTTAATGATTTTTAACTTTATAATATTTATAATTATTTATTTATTTTAACATTTTTTAATATAAATAGAATTTTAATAATTTATATATTAAAGTTAATAATTGTTGTTTTTAGTACTATAATCACATTTTACATAATTAATAATAAATAAATTATTTTATGATAAAGATGATAGATAATATGTATTTGATTTTTTTTTATTAAGAATGGCAATAGATAAAATGTATTTGATTAGATTAAAAAAATTTCAACCTTTAAAAAATAAGTTGATTATGTTTTTCTATTTCTTATGTTTTATGTCAAACTCATTCACTCATGTTTCATCAACAGTAGTTAACAAGAGAATGAATGGAACACTTAACATTCATTGTTTATTCTTAGAAATAATATATGCATAAAAAAGTAATAAGTTTAAACAACTTTAAAAAGAAGTAGAAGATAATTTTCCATGTCATTCTATGCTAATATAAAAGTATGTGGATTTTGTTTGATTTGTTTTTATAAGGTAAGTTGCTTACTAATATAAAAGTGTAGATTTTGTTGTAGACTTTTTTAAAAACATCTTTTAAAAAAATCAAATCATAATTATGATAATTTCTATTATAAAAAAATTATTTGTGATCCAACCAAAACCTTCCACCGCCTTTACATTTATCACCACCTAGCCTTCAAAACATTAAAATTCAAACAAATAAATAATTGATTATCGATTAGCACCACTACTATGTGTATGTTATAGCCACTTACATCTTTAATCTTATTGTACTCTCAAATCACTAAATTCAAATAGACAATCCAATCAATTATTCACTAGAACCACCACTTCCTCTATTTTTTGTCCACTTATATTTAATGCACTCATACTCTCAAATCACTTAGAAAATAGACAATCCAATCAGATTGTTCATTATCTCATGACTTCATATAATGGCTTTCATCTTGACGTCTTAAATTGTGAAAGGAGGACCCACCACAAACAGCTCTATCCGTGAATAACTCTTAAAATGATTAAAAATATCAATTCCCATTCACTTGCTGTACAATGCATACGGAAACTTAAAAACTATGTGGATATCGGTGGGAAAAAATAGTGAATACGAACCTGAAAAATGACAGGTGAAATGATGGTATGAAATGACGGTAGTGGCTATCTAGCGACGAAAATCTTTTTCTTTATATTACTTTTTGCAAACTCTTAAAAAAAAAAACTAAATGTTTCCCTTTGTATGGTTAATAATTTTCGTGGCCTCTACCATGAAATGACAGGCTGTAGAGTGAAAATCCGATGGTGGAAAAACGACAAACACGTACAAAGCCATGGAGTAAATACAATGTAACATGTTATGGACGAAACGAACTAACAAAAAAATATTCAGACGGCTGCAATGTTATGGTCGACCATGCTTCTAAGTAAACGTCAGTTCTTGATTTTTCCACAAAATATCTAAAATGATGAAAGGTTTAGATGATTTCAATGGTAGTCATTTTGTTAGAATCCTCCCATGTATTTTTTTGCTTGAGTTATAGGGAAAGCCTACGGCCTTAAAAAAACCCTTATTTCGTAGACTTAGAAATTTGTTTGATATTGGAGTCAATATTCGTACTATGATTAGGTTAGAGAAGAAAATCTTGGACATTGCAAACAATTACAGATATTATATATGGCCTTACCCATACAGACTCAACTCATCAAGTGTTCCCCGTCTCCTTCCTATCAGAACAACAAAAAAATGGAAACTTGTCATATAATTAGGGCAACTGTTGCAGAAAAGCTCCAATGGGAGTCTTCTGCTGCTCCTCTTGCCCTAACAACCATTGCCGGCATTATTCTAGTCATTTTCCTCCTGCGTTCTAAGCGCATGAAATCCTCTGCCAAACTCCCACCAGGAAACCTTGGCCTCCCTCTGGTGGGCGAAACTCTGAAATTCTTAGCAGCTCTTAGGTCTAACAGAGCCCAAGAGTTTTTCGATGAGAGAATTGCAAAATACGGGGATGTTTTCATGACTTCTCTAACTGGGTATCCCACAATAGTAGTATGTGGTGACAAGGGAAACCGATTGCTTTTATCCAACGAGAATAAGCTTGTTGTAGTTTCATGGCCGGCCTCTTTTATGAAACTGATGGGCCAGGATTCCGTTGCCGCCAAAACTGGAGAAGAGCATCGGATCTTACGCGCCGCCATTGATACCTTCTTTGGGCCTTCGGCCTTGCAGAAGTACGTTGCCCACATGAGCTCTGAAATCCGGCAACATATTGATGAGAAGTGGAAGGTAAAAGATGAAGTGAAAGTGTTTCCTCTGGTAAGAGAGCTTCTGTTTTCTATTGCATGCAGCTTGTTTTTCGGTATACGTGAGGAGAATCAACTGCGGCCGCTTCATAAACTTTTGGAGACTGTTCTCGCTGGGAATATGTCTGTGCCCATCAATTTTCCAGGGACTCGTTTTAACCAAGCTCTTAAGGCCCGAGGTAAGCTTGATGAAATGCTTCTCCCTTTGATAGAGAAGAGAAGAAGCGATCTGAGTGCTGGAAGAGCATCTCCTACCCAGGATTTGCTGTCTGTTTTGCTGACGTTTAGAGATGAAAGAGGGAATCCTTTGAAAGAGTCGGAGATCACTGATAACTTTTCTGCCTTGCTCCATGCCTCCTACGACACTACCATCTCACCCATCACAATTATGTTCAAGCTTTTGTCTGCGAATCTTGATTGCTATGAAAAGATGGCCAAAGGTATGCATTTATGTTTATGGATAGAAAAGATTTTGCTGGTATGAGTTTTATAAGCACGGGCTAAGCTCCCAACAAACATGTAGAGAAAATTTTAGTGAATTTTTTGTATTTTTTTTTTTATAAATTTTTCATCATAAAATATGTAAATTATGAAGAACAAATGTTAAAAATTTGGCAAAATCTAGTGTGTTTTAGAACTGACTTATAATTGTTTTTGGTTTTAATGTTTTCCTTATATGCAAATAGAATTTTATTGGTACGAGTTCTATAATTTTGTTGATATGAATTTTATAGAAATGCATGATTGATTTTGGTTTTAATGTTGTTTTCGGCTGTCTTTTTATTTTAATTCTTATAGAAAGATTATGTGAAGTATGTATTTATGTTTTTATTCAGTATGTATTTATTTTTATGAATAGAAACATACAATTTTGTTGATATATGTTTTAAAAGGCTAGTGTTTGATTGCTGTCTGTTTAATGTTGTCTGTTGTTTTCAAGTTGTTTGACAAGGTATGTATTTATGTTTACTACAGAACTATATTTTGTTGGTATAACTTTTATAGAAATACATGATTGATTTTGATTTTAATGGTGCTTTTTAATTTTTTTTTCTATGAAAATATGGTAAAGGTATGTATTTATGATTATAAATAGAGTATACAATTTTCATTCGTATGGGTTTTATAGAAATGTATTATTACTTTTGGTTTTAATGATATTTTCGGTTGTCTTTCAATTATGAATGCTATAAAAAGATGGCTAAATGTATGTATTTATATTTATAAATAGAAACATATATTTTTGTTGATGTGAGCTTTATAGAAATGTATAATTCGTTTAAATAGTTTCAATAATATTTTTTGTTGTCTTCCAATTTTGATTGCTATGAAAAGATGGTTAAAGGTATGTATTTATGTTTGTGGATAGAAACTTACAATTTTGTTGATATAAGTTTTATAGAAATTTATGATTGCTTTTGGTTTTAATGATTCCTTTTGGTTGTCTTTAGTTATTATCAAGAAGAAGAGACTGGTTTATCTTATTATTTATTAAAAAATATTAAGAGCATTTCAATTATATAAGAATTGAATAATTTTTATAAAAATGTGTGAAGAATTTTTAGTTTAACAATGCATTTCGTCATTTTTAGTGATCTATAATCAGAATGAAAAGAGTGGTCTAATATCACCAACTTTAGAATGAATCTTCTTATACATTGTTTTAGATTAATTCACTTGCTAATTTTACTATAAATGCAATAAGTATTCAATCTTATTTTTTGAAAAATATTATTCTCTTATAATACTACAAAAATTAATTAAAAACTTAATTTAATATTAGAAAGTCTATGTAATATTTTAATTTTCTCTTGTTAATCATGTTGTATTCTAGTGTTTAATGCTTGTAATTTTTATTTATGATAGAACAACTTGAGATACTTTCAAATAAAAAACAAGGAGAAGAAATTGAATGGAAAGATCTAAGAGATATGAAATATACATGGCAAGTGGCTCAAGAAACATTGCGCATTTTTCCTCCAACTTTTGGGACATATCGCAAGGCTATCACAGATATAAATTACAATGGTTATACAATTCCAAAATGATTTAAAGTAAGTTGTATTCTTCTTTTTAATTTATTGATCTGATTCAATGTATTCATGTTTTATAAAATTACTTCAATTAAATATATATGATTGTATATGTGGATAGTTTTATGGACAACTTATACTACACATCACAAAGAGAAGTACTTTAGTGACCTAGAAAAATTCATGCCTTCAAGATTTGATGAGGATGCAACTCCTATTGCTCCTTATACATATGTGCCATTTGGAGGAGGCCTACGCAAATGTCCAGGATGGGACTTTTCAAACATAGAGATGTTGTTATTTATGCATCATTTTGTGAGGACTTTCAGTGGATACAAAGCAATTGATCTAGAGGAAAAAATATCAGCTGATCCAGTGCCTCCTCTACCTGTCAATGGATGTCCCATCAAACTTTATCCAAGATTTGAAATTAACTAAAATATCTTACAAATAATAAAGATAAATATAAGAATAATCTTAAGTAAAATACCTATATATTTATAGGTTTATGTCAAGAAAATAATTGTGCAATATATATGCACAAATATATATTTTAAGCCCCATGGTGCTACTCTCGACAATGTTCCTGCTAATAGAATTTATTTTCTTCAGTTTGTCATTCACCTTCCTAATTGTATCCTCTAGCATTCTAGTTTTTTCTCCCTCCTCAATCTGCATTGACATCTTTCGGTATTGCTTGTATGAGATCTAATATTTTATCTAAGCTATTCTTATACATTCCTTGTTTACCAATATTTTGTGAGTCATTAATCATTCAAGTAATATGTAATTACATTTTAAATAGAAAATTATAATAATAAAATTTTAAATATAAGAGATATTTCCTATAATTGTTAAATACTAAATCAATATTTGTCTAGAAATAATTAATTTCTAGCATAATTCCTTTAACATGTTAGTGTTATTGTCAAGATATAAAATAATTTATATGTTCTAATAATGATAGATGCAATTTAAGATATACTTAGTTATATTTTATCTCTTATAATAATTGTACAATAGAAATATATGGAGCAATGCTATGGGATAGATCACTAAGTATATATCTTAGTTATACTTGATCTCTTATAATAATTGTACAATAGAAATAAATGGAGCAATGCTATGAGATAGATCACTCACCAAATTGTATTGTACATTAAGGAAAGTGTGTAATCTCCCAAAGCCTCACCCTCAAGAAATCAGATTAGCACAACCCAAGATATATAAAGGGATTCTAATGTAATATATAAATGAGATTGGAGGAATTGGGGTTCACTTCCCTTAAGGAAATGTAGAATGATGTGTAAATGGAATTGATACTATGATAAGGAAATGGCAACTAACAAAGTATGATATCAAATTTGATGTATGAAAGTAGATGTAAGAGGGAAATAGGAAGGATGAACTCACCTTGACAATAAGAAGAGGGAGATTGACCTTCAGATCTGATTTTGACTATCGTAGAGCTATCAGACTTAGGTAAGATTTTGGATCTAGAACTCTGATGTCTGTAACTTATGACAGTGAAATCTTAGACCCAAAGGACAAAGACAACTTAGTTGACCTAGTCTAGGACACTATCAAAAAAGTTGATCTAGTCCTTTTATCTCCAAAATGGATGAAATTTGTAGAGATCCTATAACTGGTTATGATATTCCTAAATCTGGCTCCAAAACTCCCAAAATTGTACCTGCATAAAGAGAAAAAAGGAAAAAGGTTGTGGAAAGGGGCTTGCCTTGGTTAAGCCCCTGTATAGGAATCAACCTTTGAATGAAATAGAAATTGCATAAGGAAAGTATTATAAACAAGATAAATGAAAATATTCACCTTGCATAAGCAACCCTCATAAATGGATGTTAGGATCTGATAAACCCACAAGGATACTTGTAGGTAGATCGTAAATGTAGAATAAAGGATATCTTCACCAATACATAGATCTATAATCACCAATCCCTGGTCAAGAATGCTAATATGCTTGATAGCCTCAATGGATAAGGAGAGGAAAGAAGAATGGATGTATGGATCTTCTTGCTAGCTTGATAATTCCTCTACTTGGTCATCATGGGAGAGAAACTTGGATCAATTAGAGAATATTTCTTTGGCTTGAATGAATCTTGAAGAAGTGGAGGCTTAGAGATCTTGAGTTGGGTGCTTTCCTTTAAATATTATTCATCCAAATTCTCAATAAGCTTGATTGCACTTTCTCTTGAAATCAACAATTGATTGCTTGCACATGAATACGATAGCATGTAATATATGGATGTCAAAATAAGAGGTCGTCATGTCCTTTTATACTCATTTCAAGATTTAATATTATCGGGATGCCCATAATGAAAGATCTAGAAGAAAAATCTTGGCATTAGGCTCAGAGCCCACTTAAACACAATGCACTATGAGAAGGTGGACTTAGCCAACCTTGTTCAAGATAAGGCTAACTTAGTCAACCTAGTCCCCATATTGTTTGAAGCTATCCTAGGTCTATAAGAGTGTGATAAGTGTCAAAGGAAGAAATTGAAAGATGTGGGAATCAAACATAAAAGACATTCAGACATTGAAATCACAAAACTAGGGCCGAATAGATCCTAGAAACTCCAATTATGGGTCCTAAATTTTTAGGACAATACATTTACCCCTCCTCCTTTATCATTTCTATGAGACAAACTCATGGTCATGGTAAAGTAGATCAAATGCATAGGATGATCTTATCATGGTCAAGGTGACAAGGATGCATCAAGCCCCCAAGTGACTTAAGTCATTAAATCCAACACCGAGAGAGAGAGAGAGAGAGAGAGAGAGAGAGAGAGAGAGAGAGAATATCCAATAAGGGATGTGGAAAGGAATAATATGTCCTAAGGGAAGGTAAGCTTCCTTAGGGATAAAAAAGAGGAGGATTTATCCTTAAGGAGAGAGAGAGAGAGAGAGAGAGAGAGAGTATCCAATAAGGGATGTGGAAAGGAATAATATGTCCTAAGGGAAGGTAAGCTTCCTTAGGGATAAAAAAAGAGGAGGATTTATCCTTAAGGAGAGAGAGAGAGAGAGAGAGTATCCTTTAGGAAAGAATATCCAATAAGGGATGTGGGAGGAATAATATGTCCTAAGGGAAGGTAAGCTTCCTTAGGGATAAAAAAGAGGAGGATTTATTCTTAAGGAAAGTGTATTCAATAAGTGATCTAAAAGAATGATTTGTCCTAAGGGAAGGTAAGCTTCCTCAAGGAGAAAAAAGAGGACTTGTACTTAAGGAAAGTGTATCCAATAAGGGATCCAAAATAACATTCTATCCTAAGGAAAACTAAGCTTCCTTATGGATCAAAAAAGAGGAGGAGGATCTATCCTTAAGGAAAGTGTATCCAATAATGGATCGAAAAGGCAGTCAGTTAAATGACCAATTAGACCCTACAAATTTGTACATTTTGTAGTTCCATTTCCATAAATAAGCCTTCAATTTGGTTTCACATGACTCATCACTGAATGTTTGTATTTGATATCCTTCTGAGAAGGTTGAAGATACTTAAGTCTCTTTATAAAGTATCAAACAAAGTTGGTTATTGAGTAAGCAAAAATTAGGTGGTAGCAAGGAGAGACTCATTCGATAAGTCAAGTCATAAAGAAGATTTTCTTGTGGGTTCCAGTAAAAAGTATACAACAAAATGCAGTTTTTAATAAGAGTTAGAAGTGATTTATCGATTGATGGAGGCATTCAAAAAGGGCAGTATGTTGTGGGACCCTCCTTGATGCATTGGTTGAAGATTTAGAGCACATATTTTCTATAATCTTTGAAGCCGGTGTCAAGTAAAGAAGGCCATTGAATAAGATAAAAAACCCTATGTCGAGGCTTCAAGCTATTCAAAAATGAATCGGCTATTGGGAACCATTTTCCCTGACCATCGAATAAAATATTGTTTCATATAAGCAAATATAGTTGAATAACAATGGCCGAGGTGCTTCAAAATGTGGTGAGGATGCTTCACTTGATGCATCAAATAAAATACTATGTCGAGTAACCTATCCAAAAGATAAATGATACATATAAGTTATTCAGAGGAAGATCGGGAAAGCTAAAGAAATCGGGATCAGTATCGAGCTCCTCTAATTCTTGATTAATACATCAACACAACATTTAGTGATAAGAGTTAAGTCCCTATTTCTCGAGGTGTTGGTGATCAAGAATGGAAGTAAAATAGTGTGGTTCCCAAAATTTTGAAGGGAAGGTTGGGGTCCACATATTTAGAAGTTATAGTTGTGAGGACAAATCATCATAAATTTGACATAGTGGTGGCAAGTTTTACTGTGAAGAAAACTTAATTCTCTAGTGTGAAGAATTGATGCTCGGGGTGCTAATAATCAGGGATTGGAAGCGGAGTAAGGGAAATCCTAAAATTTTGAAGGGAAGCTTTTAAAGTATGACATGGTCCATAAGACGATGCAAGAAGGAAGTGTGATTCCTGATCTCCAAAGAATGGAACCTATGGAAAACCAATCAGTGAGTTGGCATTCAAAGGGTGAATCAAAGGGCGAAAAGTAGCATGTGTTCTAAAGCAAGTTGGTGGGTCTAGGATGAAACATGGCATCATCTTGCAATCCTGTGATCCTAGTTGATGTAGAGAGATAGACTATCCACATGAACACGAGATGATTCCACATGGCCAACCAATGTGCAATGATGTGGTAGGATGTAGAGGTGGAGCCGACATGGTGTCTAGGTGGTGTACAAGTGGGCTAGCAAGCTAATCAGAGGCTTTGAAGTGGCATTCAAGGTGTGGTTGACTAGGTGAAGTTTGACCAAAAAAGTCAAAATTTAAAGATGAAATAATTCATAGAGTAAGACAACATTTCAAAAAACTTAAGAGGCTAAGTAACACGAAGAATTATTTTTTTCGAATGCACTAAAGTGATTGGGAATGGAATTAGAGTAAGGGAATTCTTGAAATTCTAAAAGGAATGATGGGGCCCATGTATATAAAATTTAAAATTGTAGAGAAGAAAATCTTGGACATTGCAAACAATTACAAATATTATAAAGAAAATTCAAGTTTAGTTTGTTGAATATTCAGAAATAAAAAAAAATCAGAACACCGAATCTAGAAAAAAGAATTTATATTTATTCTGGAAGAAAACAAACCTCTGCATAGTTTAAAGTTGAAAGGAAAGGTAGAAGGTAGGACCCAAACTCCTCATTTCAAATTGATATTTATTGTAGAAAAAAACAAAACTTCTTCATGATTTAAAGTCAAAGGAAGGGTAGAAGGTAGGACCCCAACTCCTCAATCCAAATTGTTATTTATTATGGAAAAACAAAACTCTACCATGTAGGACCCTACTACACATTCCAAAGCTAATTCATTGGTACAAATTCTCTATATAACATGGATGGATGAGAACTGTAAACAAAACCTACCGACCAGCTTTATCCACAACTTTTTCTTTTTTTTCAATTGGAAGGTTCTTAAGAAATAATGGGTATTTTTGTCCTTTCGTTACAAGGCGTCACTCCGTACTATTACTAGCAAACGCACCTTGGTGTGCAATGGGTATGCCGAAGATATGTTGAAGATAAATGAAGAAGAAATTCAGTCTATTTATGTATACATTTGTGTAGTATTTGATAGCTTCAAATCAATTATACACCCACTTTAAAGGATTCAAACATGTCTTAAACAAAATCTCTAAATGGAGAAGATAATTAGGACCTTACTCTATTACCAAGGGGGTCATGTTATGTTTGCAATTGAGAGAGTGGGGGAAGTACATGGAAGCAAGGATAGGGAGGAGAAAGAAAAAGAATAAAGAAGGATAGATAAAGATGGAAGAGATAAATATGTTAAAATTTCATTAGAGATGACAAGATAAATAGAGGTAAACTTGGAGAGATAAAGAGAGGTAAACTTAGAGAGATAAATAGTTTTAAACTAGTAATTGCAACTTGGTATGCAATTTGTACGCCGAATAAATGTTAAGTTGCTTTTTTTCTTCGATTTATATGTTTCAAATGTGGTTACTTTTTTTTTGTTAGATTTAAATTTGTGTTATTTTTTTTGTTTGATTTATTTATATATATAGTTTTATTTTGTTTATTTCTATATATTTCTGAATTTTGCATAATTCAATTATTTTTCATTCTTCTAATAATATTATTATTTTGACGTTCTTTGTATTTATTTAATCTTGTGAATGTTAGTATTAATTGTTACTACTCCATTTATAACGATTACAAACACGAACTCTAAAAGCTTTTTGTCTATTTATCATATATATGGATTTACTTCCATTTAGTTATTAATGAGTTTTATCCTTGATCATTTTAATAGTCATAAAAGTTATTAAAGTTAATTATATGTTGAAAAATGTAAAATTATATTTAACTTAAATAAGTAATTATGTAAAAATAAGCATCCAAATTGAAAAAAAAAATTATTAACTTTTGTGGAGATAAATATTTTATTATACTAGATAAAATTGATCATTAAAATTCAAAATAAATTTTTTCCTTACAAAATCTAACTTAATTTTTATGTAAGATTAATCTTCAAATTTTGCAATCCTAAACTCTAACATAAATTAAATATTAAAATTTAAACCCTAAATTTACTATTCCAAATTACTTTTAAGACTTTTTTTTTATCAGTCATGTTATACCAAATGTTGGACATGCACTCTAAAGTATAAGATACATTCAAATGTACTCCTTATGTATACATTCAAATAGAGATTAAACTTTGGAGATTGATATACATAATATATATAATGATTGCTATGTACATGATGATTAAAATAATTGAGAAAACCAAAGCTTCTCGCACCTACAAATTTGGCATCTGCGGTTGGATTAGATTGCAGAAGATCACAAGATTTGGCTCTGATATTTTGTTTAAAATGTATTTGCTGAATGATGAAATGTATCAGACGAAGGCTTTGATTGAAGACTTTGGATTCGATGCAAGCGTGCCCTCGACTTGGGAGGCCATTGTTCATACAGTCTGGTATGTTACGATGGATGCCACGGCTGCGCTGAATTTCCTATCACTGTGCCTCTCCTTGCATCCTCTATTGGTCATGCAACTGTGACATTTTATCATCCTTTCTTTGCCAGCCAACAAAGGATGGTGATGTGTTTCAAGTGATAGAGGCAAACGGATTTTGTCGAAAAATGCACTATCTCGTTGTGAAACCTGATAGTAAGCACAATGCGAGGAGTTTGTCAGAATTTGACCTGTCTCGCTGCGAAACCCGATAGGGAGTGCAATGCGAGGAGTTTGCATCTAACCTCGCGGTTTACGAGAAACACATTGGATGGAGCTATTTTCGTCTGAAAAGATGTACATTCAGCGTCAATTATTTTCGTATGCTTATTTCCTATGAAAAGACGTGCATTCAGTGTCACAGATTCGGGTGCTATTCCTGCTTGTGTTCATCATTTTATATGGGGCGGTGCGGTGGCAGTGACTGAGGCTATTCTTTTTTTGGTTATGGCTGGGTTTCTTAATGAGGCTCTTTCCAATAAGAATCAAAGGAATGCGTGGTTTGAGGTTGATAATCAAAATTTGAATGGTCTGTTTACTATGATGTGCATCTATCAACATGCACTGCAGTTTTATCACCTTCCACTTTTTGGTTAGTTGTGAAGTATACAGAGTACAAGCATAAGCGAATGCAACAAGACATAAAGTTCACGGGAAATAGATCTAATTCTTAGGGTAAGTTGTATTTTAAAATATTTTTTATGATATTTTTAAATGTTATGAAGCCTAACAATAACACAATGCAATTTTTGTAATGGGGCGAGCTCCAATGTTCAGTAAATTATTTTCATGGAATCATTTTTCCGGTGTGATTTTTTCAAAGAGATAGTTTACCAGTTTCTAAAAATTTCTTTTAGCACATCATAATATATTTATCTTTTCTTAGTTGTTCATTCTCATGATTATCTGAAATATTAGTGAAATAATTTTAATTTTTTGAAATAACTATTAATGTAGCAGACATCCCCGGACATTACTGTTCTTTGTTGGAGAAGTAAATCATTTTTGGGTGGAATCATTTTTTAATAATGCATTGTGATTTTTCTCTTTGTTTCGTAGAAGAGTTCTGACTTTTTGACAAATTCACATGTGGAAGAGAGAGTTTACAATTTTATAAAATAAATATCAGATCATATTTTATGATTGATCATTTGTTCACCATTTATCTTTTCTTATTTGTGTTCTCTTGATGATCTAAAATTTTAGTGAAATAATTTTATTTTTGAAAAATAAATATTAATGTAGTAAATGTTCTTGTTTATTATTGGCTCACTATAACCTAAGCTTTAGCTATGCTACATCGAACTTCACAAGATTTTTCTTATTGACATAGCTAGCGTAGTTAAGTATTTTATGTACATTGAAGTTAACAAGACTTTGTTTTTTGACATAGCTAGTGTAGTTAAGTATTTTATGTTTCTGGTTGTTCTTCTTAGTTTCCCTAAAAACAACTTACAATGATACTGTCTAACTACAAAATTGCTACACAATACAAATTATGCATCTTGCATATCTTTTGTTCTGAGAGTAATTATAGAAGCTACTTATCATAAAGAAGTCGATTAATATTTGGATTTCATAGAGATCACTGAAATGTAGTGTGAATATTTGTTATGCCATCCATTTTCCCTTCACAGCACCATGCCTTCACAATATTTGCACTTCCTTCTTTATTTTATTTATCAAATTGAAACCCTAGCCACCTTCAATAGTGCAATTTTACTATTACCAATTTATAATGGATAGACTATATCACACATATATGAACCTTCTTCTTGCAAATTTTTTAATGAAAAATAATCACCTTGATTTTTACCACTATTTGTATAAAATATGCAAATCATGAAGAACAGATGTTAAAAATTTGGCAAAAATCTAGTGTGTTTTAGAACTATATAATTGTTTTTGGTTTTAATGTTTTCCTTGTCCGCAGATAGAATTTTATTGGTACAAGTTCTTAATTTTGTTGATATGAATTTTATAGAAATGTATGATTGATTTTAGTTTTAATGTTGTTTTCAGTTGTCTTTTTATTTTAATTCTTATAGAAAGATTATGTAAAGTATGTATTTATGTTTTTTTTCAGTATGTATTTATTTTTATGAATAGAAACATACAATTTTGTTGATATATGTTTTAAAAGATGTTTGATTGTTGTCTGTTTAATGTTTACAGTTGTCTCACAAGGTATGTATTTATGTTTACTATAGAAATATATTTTTTTGGTATGAGTTTTATAGAAATACATGATTGATTTTGATTTTATGGTGCTTTTTTTATTGTTTTTCAATTTTTATTTCTATGAAAACATGGTTAAAGGTATGTATTTATGTTTATAAATAGAATACAATTTTTGTCGGTATGGGTTTTATAGAAATGTATTATTACTTTTAGTTTTAATGATATTTTTTGTTGTCTTTCAATTATGAATGCTATAAAAAGATGACTAAACGTATGTATTTATATTTATAAATAGAAACATATATTTTTGTTGATGTGAGCTTTATAGAAATGTATAACTCGTTTAAATGGTTTCAATAATGTTTTTTTATTGTCATCCAATTTTGATTGCTATGAAAAGATGGTTAAAGGTATGTATTTCTATTTGTGGATAGAAAATTACAATTTTGTTGATATAAGTTTTATAGAAATTATGATTTCTTTTGGTTTTAATGATTGCTTTTGGTTGTCTTTAGTTATCTTCAAGAAGAAGAGATTGGTTTATCTTATTATTTATTAAAAAATATTAAGAACACTTCAATTATATAAGAATGGAATATTTTTTATAAAAATGTGTGAAGAACTTTTAGTTTAACAATTCATTTTGTATAATTAGAATGAAGAGAGTGGTATAATATCACCAACTTTAGAATGTATCTTATTATACATTTTTTATAGATTAATTCACTTGCTAATTTTACTATAAATGCGATGAGTATTCAATCTTATTTTTAAAAAAATATTATCATCTTATAATACTGCAAAAATTAATTATAAACTCAATTTAATATTAGAAAGTCTGTAATATTTTAGTTTTCTCTTGTTAATCATGTTATGTTGTATTCTAGTGTTTAACACTTATAATTTGTATTTATGATAGAACAACTTGAGATACTTTCAAATAAAAAACAAGGAGAAGAAATCGAGCGGAAAGATCTAGGAGATATGAAATATACATGGCAAGTGGCTCAAGAAAGGTTGTGCATTTTTCCTCCATCTTTTGGGACATATCGCAAGGCTATCACAGATATAAATTACAATGGTTATACAATTCCAAGAGGATTTAAAGTAAGTTGTATTCTTATTTTTAATTTATTGAATTGAGTCAATGTATTAATGTTTTTATAAAATTACTTCAATTAAATATATATATATATATATATATATATATATATATATATATATATATATATATATATATATATATATATATATGATTGTATTATGTGGATAGATTTTATGGACAACTTAAACTACACATCACAAAGAGAAGTACTTTAGTGACCCAGAAAAATTCATGCCTTCAAGATTTGTTGAGGATGCAACTCCTATCACTCCTTATACATATGTTCCATTTGGCGGAGGCCTACGCAAATGTCCAAGATGGGACTTTTCAAAGATAGAGATATTGTTATTTATGCATCATTTTGTGAGGACTTTTAGTGGATACAAGGCAATTGATCTAGAGGAAAAAATATCAGCTGATCCAGTGCCTCCTCTACTTGTTAATGGATGTCCCATCAAACTTTATCCAAGATTTGAAGTTAACTAAAATATCTTACAAATAATAAAGATAAATATAAGAATAATCTAAAGTAAAATACCTATATATGTATAGGTTTATGCCAAGAAAATAGTTGTGCAATATATATGCACAAATATATATTTTAAGCCCCATGGTGCTACTCTCGACAACGTTTCTGCTAATAGATATTTTTTTCTTGAGTTTTTCATGCACCTTCCCGATTGTATCCTCTAGCATTCTAGTTTTTTCTTCCTCCTCAAAGTGCATTGCATTGACATCTTCAAGTACTGCTTGTATGAGATCTAATATTTTATCTAAGCTATCCTTATCCATTCCTTGTTTACCAACATTTTGTGAGTCATTAATCATTCAAGTAATATATAATTACATTTCAAATAGCAAAGTCAAATAATAAATTTTTAAATATAAGAGATATTTCCTATAATTGTTAAATACTAAATCAATATTTGTCTAAAAATAATTATTTTCTAGCATAATTCCTTTAACATGTTAGTGTTAGTGTCAAGATATAAAATAATTTATATGTTCTAAAAATCATAGATGCAATTTAAGATATACTTAGTTATATTTTGTCTCTTATAATAAATGTACAATAGAAAATATATGGAGCAATGCTATGGGATAGATCACTCACCAAATTATATTGTCCATTAAGGAAAGTGTGTAATCTCCCAAAGGCTCACCCTCAAACATGTCATGCCCCGCAAGGGAACCGAGGAAGAGAACAAAGATTCTCCCAGGAAAGACAACCTATGTAACAAACTATAAAAAATTTCAAAATTTAAAAGATATACATGTTACAAGTAGTGGTTGTCGTTGCACCAAAAGATCGACCTGTTAATGCCCGATACAATGACTAGACTTATAGAAGACTGAGGAGGTGATTAAGTCGTGTCACGAATCCTAAGGGGAGCACTGGCCATTTTTCCAACAATCTCCCCCTCAGGGTTGCCTGAGGGGATTTGAACCTATGACCAAGCTTTGATACCACTTGTTACAAGTAGTGGTTGTCATTGCACCAAAAGATTGACCTGTTAATGCCCGATACAACCACTAGACTTATAGAAGACATAGGAGGTGATTAAGCCATGTCACGAATCCCGAGAGGAGCGCTGGCCATTTTTCCAACAATACATGCATACTAACATAAACAAAGTTTAGCTTAGATTCCTCACATGGTTCCCTACTAGGATACTAACCATCCATTTAAGTTTCATTAAATGTACTAACAACTTTGAATAACTTTTAAACCAACTATATCATAACATTTGCAATTCTTTAGAAGGAAATATAAATGCTTCCATTCAATAATTAACTTATCATTTAGATCCATCTACATTCCCAAAGCATTCCTTCAGATACAACATAGCATTTAAAGCATTAATCCCATATAAATGATTCATCTAAGAATTTGAGTAAATATATGAAACCATACCATTTGAATTACTATCCTTTCTTAATCAATAATAATACAACATTCCATCTTACTTTGAACATGTACTAAAGTCATTTTCATTTCAACAAACAAGCTTTACAGAAAGATCACATTTCCCTTTTCCTTTCCCTAAATCTACCCATTCTAAGATACATCAATTTGAGATACAATAAAGATTACATTACATTCATCTCCTCTTGGGAGATTACAATAATGACATAACTTTACATTTGATTGCAAGTAATGAGAGCTAAGTAAAGAGTCTTCTTTCTTCAAAATTGAAAAAATGTACAAGGAATAATCCTTTCAGCATTGCAACCGCAACTAATATCTTGATAGATAAAGATTTACCACCCAACCACATGGATACCAAAAGGCCCAATCCCCCATACTAGGAGATAAACACCAAGGTCCACGCAAGAAGAGATAACTAGGCCATTCCTAGGGTTGAGGTAACCTTTCCCAAACAACAACTGAAAAGAAGATTGAAATACAAATCCCTTCTCAAAAGGTTTCAAGACTTGGTATAAACTCTAAGTGACAAGCTAGGTGAGTGTCATCGCATAGCCCTCACCTCATGGGTTGTCCTGGTGCTAGCCACTCTTGGCCCCGGCCCCCAAGTAGGTACATGCAAAATCGAATGCCTTTCGTACAGACAAGTGCCATTCAGTCGTACCTACGCATAAGTATCTTCTCCCACTCCCATCCATAGCCTTTAATAGCACTAATGGCATGGGCGAGGCATTACATTTATCTTTTTAGTGTTTTTTTCTATCCTCATTCATTTAATTAAAGTTATCACTTGATTAAAACAACTCATCAGTGGGTTATCCTGGTACTAGCCACTTAGGGCCCCAACTCCACACTGAGAGCCACTCACCTAGTGTTATTAGGTTTTCTACCCTTACCTAAGCATCATATACATATAAGATATGCAATAAAACAAATCATATAACATTCAAGTACTTGAAAATGAGAATAGAAATGGTTTAGGAAGCCATATGGTTGTCCTTGTCCTCCAAACAACCCTAAACCCTAATCTAGTCTCCTAAACAACTCAAGAAGCTTAAAAAGGCATCAAAACACACCAAATTACATAGATCTAAGGAAAAAGGTGATCCATGTGACCAAATACTACCTAGGGTCAGCCCCAAGTCACCCGAGAGCCCAAAAATACCCAAAAAGTCAAACCTTAATGCCTAGCAAAGAACTGCGCAATTGGTACAAGAAGCTACATAGTTGGGGCTTGAAGCTGCGTAGTTGGGGCCTCAAGCTATGTAGTTAGGGCCTCAAGTTGCATAGTTGGTAGTGATAACTACACAGTTGGTCTCCATAACTGCGCAGTTGGACAGAGATTGTATTTCATTGAGAAACGACCTAGTAGGATGAGTTTTTGAGTAAAACTGGGCATGATGGAGGTATTGGAAGAAAAATTAGGGAAAGACCTAGTTGAGATCTCCCTGTTTCCATTCTAGACCATCCCTCAAACCCATCCTACCTATAGAAAAATCCTACTCTAGATCTAAGAATCAAAAAGAGGTGCATAATCCAGAGTGTAACAAATGAAGGGAAATAAAACTTTCTAAGATCTGGGAGTACCTACAGACCTCTGCAACATGTAAGAAAGTATAGAAAGAATCCTAGGAAGATTCCATACTCCCTCAAACATAAGGATGAATACAAAACATCTCCCACAAGAAAGTAGAATGATTTATGAAACCAGTAAATTTCAAACATAGATATAATTATTCATTCTCCTAAGACTTTCCCATTCAAAAGTAGACAAAATACAATAGCATATTCACATTCTAAGTTTCAACTCTATATTAACCAGCAAGTAGATAATCAATATAGCATCTCAGTAGAACATAACAAACATACAAAAGAGGATCATCTCCTAGGATAGATCCTACCCGGTGTCCTGCAGAGATATTGTTGATGAAGGAAGATCCAAACTATCTCAGCCTTCTTCAAGCACTCCTTCGGACTCCTTCCAACACAGACACAATCTCCTCCAAAATTACTATAATTCCAAAATGATATCCTATCTACGAGATGATAAATTCTTCTGAAGGATAGATTTCAGCCAACTCCCCTTCTCACAGGGATCCTTTCCGTATATAGATTGAGGGAGTAGTTGCATGAGAAAAATCCAACCGATGCAACTATCCCAACCAATAATTGGTTAATAGTTAGGCTTAAACATATTTAATAAAGCCATTCCTGGGAAGAGATATATGCATAAATTAATAATGATAATAAAAATCTTACTTACACACATTCCTTGTTTTGAGGAAGGTAATGGTAATTATTACTTTTTAAAATATATTTACTATTCCTAAATTACCTAGTCTATAGTAAAAGAGGTTTACCATATATTTACTTGCCATATAATAAAATAACTTTATTTAATAGCTTATTAATATTATTTAAATGCAATAATTACTTACCCTGACATAAATTATATATAAGTATATGTAACCATATGCATACATGTGCACCTATATGCCTATGTGTATATATACCATTATAAATATTATTAAAAACATAATATTACTATTATTATAAAACATATTATTTAATCATATTCTTTACAAAATACAATAGTGATATATATAAGGTAACTACTAATACAAGATAGAATATACCATAAACACAATTTAGAGTTACCAATCACAACACCACATTCTCATTAAATGCAAGAGACAAGGAATAAGATCCACTGAATCAAACAAACTGAGACAACATAGTAATAGACCATCCAACACAAGGATTGACTTAGGAACTCCCCACCTAAGGAACAGAAAGGGTCAGAGGTAGAGTTCCTTCTCACGGAACCTTGGTGATATCTCCATAAAAACAACAATGATCAAGGATTTTGAGGGTACACTCAAATCTGTGAGACCAGGTGAAGTCGATACCCGGTACCTGTAAGCCTACATCACCAAGAAGAGATACATGTGCATAGATATACATAGGGATATAGTAAGACATATGCAAACAGATGACCAGGATCGATACATCATGTGGACCTCAACTAAGTGAGTAACTATGACTTCGTCTTGAGTCATGAAATCACATCAGTCACATATACATGAAATGTGATACATCATAGACAATAATGGTTAGATTCCAAATCCTTGGGTTAGCTCTATCATTTTTCATAAACATATATAAGATAAATGATTTTCAATTTCATAAACATTAAACATTAATCATAAATGAGTATGTCTAAATATCTGATAAGTATATAATCATCCAATTAAGCATAACTGTAAGCATGTAGTCCTAGTTCCATCATAATGCAAGATATCCAAATCAAAGAGTCAAAGTATAATTATCTTAGAAGATATTACAAAAAAAATTAGATTAGTACAACCTAAGATAGATAAAGGGGTTCTAATGCAAGATCTAAATGAGAATGGAGGAATTAGCATTCACTTCCCTTAAGGAAATGTAGAATGATGTGTAAAAGGAATTGATACGATGATAAGGAAATGACAACTAAAAAAGTATGATATCAAATCTGATGTATGAAAGTAGATGCAAGAGGAAAATAGGAAGGATGAACTCACCTTGAAAATAAGAAGAGGGAGATTGACCTTCAAATCTAATTTTGACTATTGTAGAGCTATCAGAATTAGGTAAGGTCTTGGATCTAGAACTATGATGTTTGTAACTTATGACTCTAAAATCTTAGACCAAAAGGACAATTCCAACTTAGTTGACCTAGTCTAGGACACTGTCAAAAAAGTTGACCTAGTCCTTTTATCTCCAAAACTAATGAAACTTGTAGAGATCCTATAACTGGTTCTGATATTCCTAAATTTGACTCTGAAACTCCCAAAAGTTCTCTTACACAAAGAGAAAAAGGGGAAAAGGTTATGGAAAGGGGATTTCCTTGGTCAAGCCCATGTATAGGAATCAACCTTGAAATGAAATAGAAATTTCATAAGGAAAGTACTATAAACACGATAAATGTAAGTATTCACCTTGCATAAGAAACCCTCATAGATGGATGTTAGGATTTGATAAACCCACAAGGATACTTTTAGGTAGATCTTGAATGTAGAATCAAGGATCTCTTCACCAATGCATAGATCTATAATCACCAATCCCTGGTCAAGAATGCTAATATGCTTGATAGCATCAATGGATAGGAGAGGAAAGAAGAATGTATGTGTGGATCTTCTTGCTAGCTTGATAATTCCTCTACTTGGCCATCATGGGAGATAAAATTGTATCAATTAGAGAATATTTCTTTGGCTTCAATGAATCTTGAAGAAGTGGAGGCTTAGCGATCTTGAATTGGATGCTTTCCTTTAAATATTGAATCCAAA
The DNA here is from genome assembly GCA_027943335.1 of Chamaecyparis obtusa. NCBI lineage: Eukaryota > Viridiplantae > Streptophyta > Pinopsida > Cupressales > Cupressaceae > Chamaecyparis > Chamaecyparis obtusa. Next base: position 389,486 of record BSBK01002457.1, on the reverse strand, counting down.
TTCTCAATAAGCTTGATTGCACTTTCTCTTGAAATCAATAATTGATTGCTTGAACATGAATCAGATAGCATGCAATGTATGGATGTCCAAATGAGAGGCCTTCATGTCTTTTTATACTCATTTAGGGATTCAATATTATCGAGCCAACCATAATGAAAGATCTAGAAGAAAAATCATGGCATTAGGCTCAGAGCCCACTTAAACACAATGCACTAGGACAAGGTTGACTTAGTTGACCTAGTCCCAGCATTTTTTAAAGCTATCCTAGGTCTATGAGAGTGTGATAAGTGTCAGAGGAATGAAATGGAAGATGAGAGAATCAAGCATAAAATAAATTCAGACCTTGAAATCACCAACAGGGGGTCGAATAGGTCCTAGAACCTCCAATAATGGGTTAGGATAGTACATTTACACCCCTCCCCCTTTATCATTTGTATGACACAAACTGATGCTCATGGTAAAGTAGATCAAATATATAGGATGATCTTATCAAGGTCAAGGTGTCAAGGAAATATTAAGCCCCCAAGTGACTTAAGTCCTCATCAAATCTAAAACCAAGATGAGAGAGAGAGAGAGGGTGATCAACTAACCCATAAGATTATTTTTCTTACTGTGAACCATAGAAATAAAATGTCACAAAAGATGTCATTAAAATTTCTAGCTCACTTGTGTGATTCTAGTTGAATCTTTCATAAATCAATTCCTAAGGAAAGCATATCCAATAAGGGATCTGGAAAAGAACAATCTATCCTAAGGGAAGGTAAGATTCCTTAGGGATTGAAAATAGGAGGATTTGTCCTTAAGGAAAGTGTATCAAATAACTAATCCAAATGATCGATCTGTCTTAAGGGAAGGTAAGCTTCCTCAAGGAACAAAAAGAGGAGGATTTGTACTTAAGGAAAGTGTATCCAATAAGGGATCCAAAAGAATGATCTATCCTAAGGGAAAGTAAGCTTCCTTAGGGATCAAAAAGAGGAGGAGGAGGATCTATCCTTAAGGAAAGTGTATCCAATAAGGGATCCAAAAGGAAGTTAGTTAAAGGACCTATGAGACCCCCAAAATTTACACATTTTGTAGTTCCATTTCCATAAAATAGGCCTTCAAATTTGTTGCACATAGGTCATCACCGAATTTTTGTATTTGATATCCTTTTGAGAAGGTTGAAGCTTTAGAAGTCTCTTTTACAAAGTATCAAACAAAGTGGATTATCGAGTGAGAAAAATCTAATTGTAGCAAGGAGAGACTTATTCGACAAGTTAAGTCATAAAGAGGATTTTCTTGTGGGGTCTAAAATAAAGTATCGTACTATACCGTTGGAAAATGGAAGCACTTCTATTTAGGACTAGTTTAGCCCTTTGAGTAAGTGGTTTGGGGTCATGTCAAACACCTTGAATGGGTCTTTGACTTGGATCTAACTTTTTCCCCTATTCTACCCCATTTTCCACTTCTTTTCTGCATACTTCTGGCATCCTGAATTGAGATTCTAATATTCTTGACCTTAGGGTCAAGGTCGACCTTGACCCTATCCTAGGTCAAGGATGACCTCGACCCTGACCTAGGTAAAGGTTGACCTTGACCGTGACCCAAGCTTCAAATTTCAAAATCTTAGAGTTTCCGGATGTCAAGTTTCAGAAAGATTTATTTTCCCTCTTTGAGGCCACTATTTCTTGAGTTAAGTGTCAAATTTTCAAATTAATACTTGAGGTGGAACTTTCTTGAGCTTCGTGTAGGATTCTTAATTTATTATTTGAGATTAGCCTTTCTCAAGGTTTGTGCATGATGCTCAAATTAACATTGGGGTTAGCCTTACCTCGAATTTTGTGACAAGGCTCTTAAATAATTATTTTTATCTCTATCTTAAGGGTGGACCCCTTCTAGAGTTTTGTGTCAAGGCCTTAATTTAATTTCCTCTCCATGTGCACTTCTCTAGAGTTTTGTTCCATGGACCATTAATTATTGTTTTCTATGTGGCCTCTCTAGAAGTTTTTGCCCTAGATCATTATAAAAGGAGGTCTTCCTCTCTCATTTCTATCCATCTTTCATCTACATATTCAATCACAACAAAAGATCAAGAAATCAAGAAGCAAGCAAGAAGTAGAAGGAAAGCATTCAAGCATTCAAGATCCAATTCATCAAGGAGATCCATTGGTATCCATTGAAGGATTCAATCTCTATGGAGCCCTCTTGTTGAAGATTTCTCCATCCACATTCATTCAAGCTTCTTTCTATTCCAAGATCCATTCAAGATTGGTATTGAAGATCTAAAGATAATTGTTTTGAGACATCCTACATTCAATTCTACATTCATTTGGAGAATCCATACTTGTGGATTCAAGGATTCGAATCCTCCACAAGGGTTTCAACATAAGCAAGGTGAATTGTTCCATTTACTTTGTTTATTCCAGCAATTTCAATTCAATTTCAAGGTTAATTCCTAAATTGGGGTTTGACTAAGGCAAACCCCTCCCCCCCAACAAAAAAAACTATTTTTCTTGCAGGAACAAGTGCGGAACAGTGAATATCAGTGCAGATATGGATACCCTTTTCAAAAAACTTTCAGGATCTGCGAATAGAATTTTTGTCAGAGTAGTGTAGGTCAAGGTCGACATTGTCTACCTAGGTCAAGGTTGACCTTTCTCAGAAAAGAAAAAGATTTCTAGGTTTTGTAGATCTCGCAGTTTCGATTCAAGATGATGAAAATCAACAGTTTCTGAGACCGTTTGGCAGGGTTTTCAACAGATTTTTTTTCAGAGGTAAGTACCACTTATTTCTTCATTTCAATATTAGTCTTCTAGATTTACCTCCCATATCACTATAATTTCATGTATGTGTTAAATATTGGTTTAGGGTCTCTTTTATGTGAAAACCCCTATTGTTCTAGACCTCATCCATATTTTCCATCTTACACGTACAAAATGAAGTTTTGAATAAGAGTTAGAAGTAATGTATCGATTGATGGAGGCATTAAAAAATGGAAGTATGCAGTGGGACCTTCCTTGATGCAATGGTTGAATATTTTGAGAGAAGATATTTTCCATAGTCTTCGAAGCTAGTGTCGAGTAAAGAAGGCCATCGAATAAGATAAAAAAACCCTATGCCAAGGCTTCAAGCTATTCGAAAAGGAATCAATTGCTGGGACCCATTTTCCCTGAGCATCGAATAAAATCATGTTTTGGATAAGAGAATATAGTTGAATAATTATGGACAAGGTTCTTCGCTTGATGCATCAAATAAAATACTATGTCCAATAACCCATCCAAAAGAGAAATGATACATAAGTTATTTAGAGGAAGATCAGGAAAGCTAAAGCAATCAGGATCAATATTGAGCTCCTCTTATTCTTGATTAATACATCAGGACAATATTTAGTGATAAGAGTTTAAGTCCTTATTTCCTGGGGTGCTAGTGATACGGAATGGAAGCAAAGTAGTGTGATTCCCAAAATTATGAAAGGAGGGTTAGGGCCCACATATTTAGAAGTTATAGTTGTAAGAAGGAAAAATCATCAGAAATCTCACATAGTGGTGGCAATTTTAACTTCATAGAAAAATCAAATGCTCTAGTGTGGAGAATTGATGCTCAGGGTGCTAATAATTAGGATTGGAAGAAGAGTAAGGGAAATCCCAAGATTCCAAAGGTAATCTTTTGAAGTACGAAATCATCCATCAAAGAATGCAAGAAGGAAGTTTGATTTTTGATCTCCAAAGAATGGAACTTGTGGACAACCGGTCAGTGATTTTATAGTCCAAGGGTGAATCAGAGGGTGACAAGTGGCACACATTCTAAAGAAAGTTGGTGGTATATGATGACACATGGCATCATCCCGTAATCCTATGATCCTAGATAACATAGAGAGAGAATAACCATGAGATTATGAGATGATGCCACATGACCAACTAATGTGTGATGTGTTAGATTATGAAGAGGGGGGGTGAATCAGTAATCCTTGATTCCAAATACCTTAAAAAATTTCTCTGATTATCTCGATAGCATCTCAATAAAAAAAACTTCACTGTTTACCGATAACAGTAAATAAACTAAAATAATCAGTAAATCATTCATACAAATCATGCATCACATGTAACACTGGTATTTAATGTGGAACCCCAACTTTGGAAAAAACCACTATGGGACTTGTCACCCACTAAGAAAATACTCTTCTGAAGTACGCCCGGTTAAGAGCCAATCTAGTTAAAGATTACAATGCACACTATTATGTGTGACCTGGTTAAGGGATTTACCTTAGATCTATTAGGATCTTCACCTTGTTAGGAGTGGCCTTGTTAGAGGGCTTCAAACACTCTTTAGAATGTTACCTTTTTCAAAGATTTTACAGTAAGACTGTTAAGTCCACTCTGTTAAGAGATTTCTCTATTACAAATGCTAGTAAGCAACATTAAATAAATTGACCTATAGATTTGCAACTATCTTTTCTCAATCAGATCTTTTGTGTTCTCTTTAATCTTCACTTCAATTCTTCATTATCCACTGACTTCAACACTTCATCAAATCTTTCTTTTCCACTTGGAATCTCGTTGTTCCTTCTTCACTACAACAATCGATGACCCTTTAACTATTCAATTTGTCAACTATTTGTTCATACAAATCCATCCTTTATCTAGATAATTTTTGCCTCTTAATCTCCTTTATTACATTTTCCTTTAATCAATCTTAACCATCCAATTCATTATATCTTGAATCAGGATCTCAATAACACATTTTCTTTTCACCTAAGAACTTGAACTTTTCTTCAAACTTGTTCCATTTGCTTTAACCATTTAGATCTTGTCGTAGATCTTCACCTTGAATTTCTCTATCTGTAGATCTCTTAGAACTAACTTTCCTTGTCATTATGATCATCTAGATCATCATAGCTAATCATTAAATGTCAATTCAATCCTTATTTAAAATTTTTTCCTCGCTTGGTTGCCTTCATTTGAATTTCAGTTAACTTTTCTCAGTGCCTAAACCTTTCCTTTCTATTCAGTGCCTTCAGTTCCTTTGCCTTTACTGAGTTACTTCATTTTTCCTTTTTCCTTTACCAAGTGACATATCCTACTCGGTAGCCAAAACAACTTAACTTACCAAATTGACAAATCTTTATCACCATGCTTTACTGACTTAACATAATCATATGTCAGGTAGAAAATAATTATATCAATATAATCTAATCATTGTCCAATCTGTATCAGTTGTCAATTTATGTTCTTCAAATTCTCAACATCTCATTTCTTCTTCTTCTCAACTCATTCAACTTATATCATTACCAAATGATATGTCAACATGATATAAACTAGAAATCAATTGCTTGACATTAATGAAAAGATAATAAATGATCTAACCTTTCTACTATCATGTATTCCTCTTATCTTGGTTGGTTTGCATCATCATCACCATCAAATAATCAATCTTCAACATTGCTATTAGTTATGATAACAATCTCCATCTTTGGCATTGATGGAAACACTAACAATATTCAGTGTTCAATTGATGATGGTAACAATTCACTTTCATTCATATTTTGTACTCCCTCTAAGTAGTAAATTCTCCTTTTCTATTCTTGATCTTCCATCAGTAATCTATCTCTTTCTGTCAGTAGTAGTCTTCGGTACTTTTCTTCTTTGACAATTTCTATACTTTTCTGTTATGATATTTTCTTCTACAATATTCATCATTTCCATCCCTTTTGGTCAATTGATTGATTTATACTCTCCCTCTTTGATCTTGATCTGTTTATCATCAATCTTATTCATCTATCATCATATACTCCCTCTTTGACAATGATTCCAAAGACATACAAACTCAAATCATACCTCAAGTGTATAGATTTCTCATTGCAGTCATAAACTTATTTTTCACAACTTCAAGCTTCACCTAAAGAGTGAATACTAGCATCAACTCACAAGATAGATATTTTATTGAGTCCTTGAATTGATGCAATGTTCATCATGCTTTAATGAACTTTGGATAGGGGAAGAACCCCTAAATTACCTTGGAGATACTCAAAAGTATCCTTCGGTAGTCATTTTGTAAGTATATCAGCTATTTGTTCTTTAGAATTCACATACTCCAATGTCACAAGCTTATCTTGTACTTTCTCTCTTAAATAGTGATAATAGATATATGCTTTGTTTTTTAATGTATCACTAGATTCTTTGATATATTAATAGCACTAGTATTATGACAATAAATTATAACTGGATCAATAATTTCTTCATGCATACCTTCCATTAATTGTTTGATCCATACAATGTTAGAACAATTCATAACAACAGCAACATACTTAGCTTCAGCAGTAGATTGTGAAATATAGATCTGTTTCTTGCTTAACCATGTCACTAGCCTTTCTCCTAAAAAGAAAGCTCCGCCACTAGTGCTTTTTCTATCATCAATATTTCTAGCGCAGTCAACATCGGTATATACCTTGAGATCAAAATATCCTCCTTTTGTGTATAAAAAACCAAAATCTTCAGTCCCTTTCAGATATCTAAATATCCTTTTAACTATAGACATATGTGTCTCCTTTGGGTATGCAGAAAACTTTGCAACTTTACCAACTGAATGTGTAATATCTGGTTAGTTGTGGACAACATAATGTAGTTAACCAATCATGGATAGGTAAAGTATCTCATTTACTTCCTTAGTGTCACCTTCCTTGGATAATTTGCAGCCAGTAGCCATCGGTTTTCCAACCAATTTTGATTCTTCCATATTGAATTTTTTCAGGATCTCCTTGATATACTTAGATTGTGTTATGTAGATCCCATCCTTTACTTGTTAAATTTTAAGTCTAATAAAAAATTAAATCTCTCCTATCATAGATATCTCAAATTTCTTTCTAATTTCCTTAGCAAATGATTTAGACATTATCTCATTTCCAACAATATAATGTCATCAACAAATGTCTCAACAATTAGAATTTTATTAGTTCTATCACATTTCAATTATAAATTATTGTTATCACAAGTCCATTCAAATCCAATCTTGATTAAGTAAGAGTGTAATCTTTCATACCATGCTCAAGGTTCTTGCTTTAGCCCATAGAGTGTTTTGTGTAGCTTGTAGACCATATCCTTATCAGAATTCTGAACAAATCCTTCAGGTTGTTCAATGTAGACTTCTTCAAGAATTCCATTCAAAAATGCAGACTTAACATCCATCTGATAAACTTTAAATCCTTTATATGTAGCATATGCAAGTAATATCCTTACACCTTCTAATCTAGCAATAGGTGCAATAGTTTCACCATAATCAATACCTTCTTCTTCTGCATACCCTTTGCATACTAACCTTGCCTTATTTCTGATCACATCTCCTTTCTCATTGAGTTTATTTTTGAAGACCCATTTTGTTCCAATCACATTCTTATCCTTAGGTCTCGGTACTAGTGACCATGTGTTGTTATTTTCAATCTGATCAATTTCTTCTTTCATAGCATTAATCCAGTCTTCATTTCCTAGTGCATCCTTCACTAATCTTGGCTCAAATTAAAAAATCAAACATGTTTTATCCTTCAACTTACTTCTTTTCATAACTCCCATGTTCTTGTCTCCAATAATTCTACTCGGTGAGTGGCATCTTCTCACATATTTTTCTAGTTGACAAGATTGGTAGACTATTCATCAATATTTTCATCTCTCGATGGAGGTTCATACTGCTCATTGGTTCCTTGATGTAGCTCAGTTGCTTCAACCAAATTACCTACCTGAACATAAACAAATCTTTTATAATCCTCAAGTTCATTTTTTCTATCCTCTTCATTCCTTTCTGCAAATTCATCAATCGACCTTACATTTTCACTTTCAACAATTTTATTAGTATCCTTGGTCAAACATTTATATGATTTTCTCTTTGATGAATAACCAAGAAATATACCTTCTTCTCCTTTAGAATCAAACTTTCCATTTCTAGCATCTTTTAGTATATAACACCTACTTCAAAAAAATTTAAAGTAGCTTACATCCAGTGTGTGACTAAACCATATTTCATAAGGTGTCTTATTAGTTCCTTTTTTCAACTGTACTCGATTGAGTGTGTAGACAACAATGCTTATAGCTTCTCTCCAAAATGTTTGAACAACTTCTTTATCAATTAATAGTGTTCTAGCGCATTCAACTATGGATATATTACTTCTCTCAGCTATCCCATTTTGTTGTGGAGTCCTTGGTGAAAATACTTGTCTTTTAAATCCGTGCTCATTGCAAAAGATAGGAAATTCATCAGAGATAAATTTACCTCCTCTATCTGATCTCAAATACTTTAGTTGTTTTCATGTTTCCTGTTAAACTCTTACTTTATACCACTTAAACATTTGGAATGCATCATATTTTTATTTTAGAAACATAACAGATATCATCCTTGAATAATCATCAACAAACAAAATAAAGTATTGATCTACATAATATCTTTGAACTCTCATAGGACCATAAAGTTCAATGTGTACTAGTTCCAAGATACCATTAGTAGAGTAAGATTTACTTGAGAAGCTAGACTTAGTCATTTTACCAATTTGACATTCTTTGCACATAGCAATTTATCAAGTTTTAAAATCTTGGTAGACCTCTAAATCTATTCTTTTTACTCACTTTGATCATGTTATCAAAATTTACATGACATAGTCTCTTATGCCATAGCCATACAGCTTCAACTTTAGTGAACAAGAAAATATTTGCAAAAGTGTCAAGATAAAATAAATTGCCTTTTGATTGCTCATTAGTTACAATCAGATCTCCATTAGTACCATAAATATTAACCTTTCTTCTCTTAAATTCTAGTCAGTGGCTAGTATTGTTCAATTGTGCAACACTCAATAGATTATAGTTCATTCCTTTAACCAAATATGCATCATTACATTTCATCTTCTCATTTAACACAATGGATCATTTACCTTTCATAGGGCATGGAGCATCATCGCAAAATATGACAAATCCTCCATCATACTCTTCTAGATTATCAAACTTGTCAATATCACCAGTCATGTGATATGAACATCCACTATCAATAATCCATGGGTCAGGTTTACCTACATGAGAGACAAGTGATTTTTCATCTTCATGCTTTTCTTCATCAGATTCTTCCTTTACTGTAATATATACAACTTCATATCTTTCTTCAGTATCATCAGATTCATCATCAGTTACACTTTCCTTAGCTAGGTAGAAATACTTCTTACCTTTGTCCTTGTAATCTCTAAATCTTCAATGTCATTTGTCTCTTTTGTCATTCTTATCATTCCTGTCATTGTCAGGACATCTAGATGCAATATGACCAATCTTATTACCACTAAAACATTTCAGAGGTAGTTTACCTTTGTACTTTCCTTTACCTCTCGGTAGTCTTCTAGCAAGTAATGCCTCTAACTCTTCTTGTTCTTTTTCCTTATTTAGAATACTATCATATTCATTTCCATATGTACTATTGTGAACATCTTTGTGTTTTCTTGATGTATCAATGCTTAGAGATGACTTGAATGTAGTTTCAATGGTCGGTAGACTATTATCATTATTACTTAATTCAAATGCAGTCAGCTTACCGATTAGGGCTTCAAGAGTAACAACATTGTTCGATATAGATCTCAATTCCTAAATATTAGATACTCTAATAACATACTTAGAAGAAAGAGTTCTCAAAATTTTACTTACCACTTCTTCATTAGTCAATGTTCCACCAGTACCTCTGATGGCACTTTCCCTTGAGACTATCAACCTTAGCCTTTTATACATGCTAATATCCTCCACATATCAATGTAAGCCTATCCCACATCTCTCTTGAATTAACAAAGTCCCAGAGAGGGAAGAAGCAATCTCTATCATAACCGAGTTGTGTTCCTTATTTTCTCTCATTTGATCAATTGTCATAGGTCCGGGAGGGGGTGGAGTGTAGTCATTAGTCAAAAGATTCAGTGTAGATTCTCCAGTCCCATATAGATACAATATCAGTATGCTTTTTCATGTAGAAAATATTTCCTTGTTCAACTTAGGTATTTATCCTCTATACATCTCCGGATCATTTACTTGAGTCTTTTAAACTTATCTCTTCAGAGTACTTATTTCTGATACCAATTATTGAATTATAGAAAGGGGGGTGAATCAGTAATCCCTGATTCCAAATACCTAAAAAAAATTCTTTGATTAACTTGGTAGCATCTCAGTAAAACAAACTTCATTGTTTACTGACAATAGTAAATAAACTATAAAAATTAGTAAATCATTCATACAATCATGCATCATATGTAACACTAGTATTTAACATGGAAACCCATCTTTGGGAAAAACCATTTTGGGACTTGTCACCCACTAAAAAATTATTCTTCTGAAGTACACCCAGTTAAGAGCCAATCTGGTTAAAAATTATAATGTACACTTTTAGGTGTGACTCGGTTAAGGGATTTACCATAGATTTATTAGGATCTCCACCCTGTTAGGAGTGGCTTTGTTAGAGGGCTTCAAACACTATTTAGATTGTTACCTTTTTCAAAGATTTTACAATAAGACTGTTAAGTCCACTCTGTTAAGAGATTTATCTGTTACAAATGCTAGTAAGCAACAGTAAATAAATTGACCAATAGATTTGAAACTATATTTATCAATCAAATCCTTTGTGCACTCTTCAATCTTCACTTCAATTCTTCATTATCCATTGTCTTCAACACTTCATCAAATCTTTCTTTTCCACTCAAAATCTCTCTATTCCTTCTTCACTGCAACAGTCGGTGACCCTTCAACTATTCAATTTTCCAGCCATTTGTTCATAAAAATACATCCTTTATATAGACAATTTTTGCCTCTTAATCTTCTTTATTACATTTTCCTTTAATTAATCTTAACTGTCCAATTCATTATACCTTGAATCTAGATCTTGGTAACACATTTTCTTTTCACCTAGGAACTTGAAATTTTCTTGAAATGTGTTCCATCTTCTTTAACCGTTTAGATCTTTTTGTAGATGTTCACCTTGAATTTTCTTATCTATAGATCTCTTGTAACTAACTTTCCCTGATATCGTGATCATCCATCTCATCATAGATAATCATTAAATGTTGATTCAATCCTTATTTAATATTTTTTCCTCACTCGGTGTCCTTCATTTGAATTTTGGTTAACTTCACTCAGTGCCTAAATCTTTCCTTATTGTTTGGTTCCTTTGCCTTTACCAAGTTACTTCCTTTTTCCTTTTTCCTTTATCGAGTGGCATATCTTGCTCGGTAGCCAAAATAACTTAGCTTACCGAATTGACAAATCTTTATCACCATGCTTTACCAACTTAACATAATCATATGTTAGGTAGAAAATAATTATATAAACACAATCTAATCATTGTCCGATCTGTATCAATTTCTCATTTATTTTCTTAAACTTCTCAACATCTCATTTCTTCTTCTTCTCAACTCATTCAACTTATATCATTACCGAATGATATGGAAACATAATATAAATCAAAAATCAATTACTTGACATCAATGACAAGACAATAACTGATCTAACCTTTCTACTATCATGTATTCTTCTTATCTTGTTCTCTCTTCATCATCATCACCATCAGATAATCAATCTTCAATATTTCTATCAGTTATGGTAACACGATGATGTGATAGGATGGAGAGGTGGAGTTGACATGGTGTCTAGGTGGTGCATAGGTGGGTTGGAAAGCTAATCAGAGGCTTCCATGTGGCACTCAAGGTGTGGTTGACCAGGTCAAGTTTGAGTAGGAAAGTAAAAATTCAAAGGTGAAATAATTCATTGAGTAAGACAACATTTCAAACAACTTAGAGGCTAAGTAATATGAAGCATTGTTTTGTTCGAAGGCACTAAAGTGATCATGAATGGAAGAAGAGTAAGGGAATTTCTAAAATTCTAAAAGGAATGTCGGGCCCCATGCATTTCAAAGTTAAAATTGTGTCGATGAAAAATAAAGAAAAGACAAATCATTGGGACCCAATTGACAAATGACAAGAGACCTTTTATGTCATCAAACTATTTTGTGAGAAGGGAATCATTTGAAGTGCAACATTGTCCATCGGGGAATGTAGGGCCATACTCGAAGATGATTAATTTCATAATCTTGTTTTTATTATTATTACTCAGTTATTTTCTTTCTGCAAACTAATTGCGATGATGATGAAGATATGTTTCTCTTCATTCGTATGGAGCCTCCTACTATATAGAGGAGATTATTTTTTAATAAAGGGAAAAATATCATAATACTATTTAGATACACTACATTTTTGCTTGTTATTTTTGTAAACAATGAAGAGTTTTTATTATTAATATATACCAGCAAGTTCTTTCAATTTGAAGTTGTGGATCTAATCATTTTGGATTAATCAATCCTTTGTGATTTTATTTCCAAAAATTTAAGCTTCTCTCGATCTTTTTGTGTGGAGACTATTTATATTATTCTACAAACTTGATCATTAGATTTAATAAGCATTATTATCTCTATCTTATTGATCTATTTAAGTTTGGGTTAAATTCAATAAGACTACTTGTGGAATGATAAAGTAATTAAAAACATCAAAAGTAAGCAGTTGATAGGAACATTTCATGTCTCACATAAGTTGTACGTAGGATTAAGAAGAGATTGTCTCTATAGCCCAATTGAAGAAGGTACTGGTCTATCATCTTTTAAATGTCATTGTTTAAAGGATTACAAGTAGAAAGTAGGAATAATTTTTATTTTACATAAATCAATTAATAAAATAATTCAAAATACTCTCAGTATAGAGTTCAAAATATAAGTTTAGTGATTTATAAATTGTATAATATACAACTTGGTCTCCCTCAAGGCCCTATTTCCATCTTGATCGATCAAAGAAAAAACTCAAAATACAACTACAGATCTACTATAAAAAGCCTTAAGCCTAGAGTTTGGGTTAAGGAATAGGTGCACCCTTATTGGTCCTACAAAGCCTAAAGTGCAAGGGAAGAGGATCATAATCGATCATTCTCATTCATTGGTCAAGTCAGTTGGAAAGTCCAAGAATTGAGTTAGGAAATCTCATAGGATTCCTAATCTGTTGATTTGGGAACCAATAGATTCGCAACTCCGTTAGGGAGTTTTTCATAGAACATTTTCTAGAATCTTTGGTGATATAATAAGTGCACTCTGCTAGAGAAAGGAGCCTAGAAGACTAGCTAAATAATATTTTCCTCAAAGAGACATGTTGACTCTATTCAATAAACATTTTAGTCGGTGAGTCAATTGAGGGAGAAGACCCATAAGGAGATAAGTAAGATTTCCTCTTTGAAAGAGGTGGTGATTCTATTGACAATGACCTAATGAATGAAGAAAGAAGAATCAGGTATTCAAAATGTACCAAAATAAAAATTCAGTTAATTAGAAACAATAATGGAGACAACCATTTATTCTTCCAGCATTCAGGCCACTGGACCTACGAAACTTCCAAAGCAATCATAATAAGATTTTTCCTAATTTTTTAGAGCTTGCACAAAAGTTTCATTGTGATGAGGATGAATCATCTCTTAAACATTTGGAGGCATACTTTGAATTTTTAGATTGCCATCAAATTCATGCAGAAGATCAAGTGATGAAATTATTCACCAAAAAATTGAGGGATGATGAAAGAGAAGCATATGATTTATTACCAACACAAAGCATCTCATCATGGAGGGAGTTTGAGTAATGGTTTCTTGATGTGTTCTATGATGCAAATGAGGAGGAAGAAAACATGTGCTATGAAAAAGACCAAAGCCAGGATTTCATTATGGATTCAAGATCCTATATGTTTCCTTTGGATGAATTTTTCAACATAGAAAGATATAAAGATGAGTCTACAGTGCATTTGTTCATGTGGATGATAGATATTTATTGGGAAATACCTTTAGATATCAGGCCTCTATGCAAGGATCTGATAAATAAAATTTATGAGTTAGGAATCTATCATGATCCTCAACTTAGTTTTTCTAAATCAAATGCATGAAGATATGATGGGAAAAGAAGATGATTATAAGGAAAAATTTACAAAAGGGACACAAAAAACTAATAGTGCTTCAAATTTGAATGGAACTAAAGTCTGTGATCAGACTGAAAAGGATCATGTATATGAAAAAGGTGTTGACATTTGTGTTGAAATAGATAAAGATGAATGGAATGACGACATGGAAGAAGAAATTTTGGGTTAGATTGAGGAAGAATCCATTCATGATGACACTTGTGTTGAAATGGATATTAGTGACCATGATGATGAGGAAGAAGACCTTCTCAGTACAAAAGAAATTTCAGATTTATTAGGCATAGAATATCATAAACATGTTAAAAAAAGTGGTCCAAATTTCTTCCCAATCCACCAGAATAAACATATTAATGGATCATTGCATATTGAGGAGGTATTTGATAAGGTAGATGATAGTTCCTAGGAGGATGACACATCTAATGAATATAAACATTATGGTAAATATGCTGAAGAAACTGCACCTAGAAATGATTTTGGATCTTTCCAAAATCCCTTATATAATGTAATTTCAGAAAAGTGTGAAAGGCTCAACAAAGTACAAGAACAAGAGGAAATTTTAGGAGATAACCTTGATGAAGATATTTGTTTGATTGATGAAGACTCTCAGGAGGATGCATTTAGTGAAGATATGCACTATGATACACTTGGAAATGATTCTTAATTGATGGAACACCTAAGGGATCAGAGAAAAACTTTCACAGAGGTATGCATGAATTTTCTATATTTTCTAATCCATTGTTTAAAGAAGAAGCATAAGAAGAAGGTGTATCTAAAAATAACCTATGTTTATCAATGGTGCAGAGGCACCAAGCCATTAATCAATTTGAACACATTTTTCATGACAATGCACATTGTATTGGTTAAACCCATGTAATATTTCTTTGTATTTACAATCAAGGTTATTAATTTTGACATGAAATGTGGGAATGAATTTGACACCACATTATACCAAGAATTCGTCACCATGTTATAACCAAGAAGTTGAGTCGTCAAGGTAGTTGAACCATTTTTTAACTTCCAAGAAATATGTTTAAAAGGGGCCGAATTGAATAGAAAGATAAGGGGGGAGAGAGAGCAAAAAAATAGTGCAAAGTTATAAATGGCTCTCTGGCTGCCGCTAGAGAGCCACGCAAGTTGTAATTGAAAATTTTAAGTTAATGAAGTTTAGTGTTGAGTTGAGTCATTTTAAATTTGCTTCTATATTGTTATTGGGTCTTGAGATCTTGTTTGTATTTATTTTAAAATAATTTCAAGAAGCATCTAATTATTGGTTTTTTTTTTTGGATTATTTCAATGGTTGTTTAAAAGGTGGTGACTTCTTTTTTGTTACATTTTTTATTGTCAAGCATCTAATATTAGGTCTGTTGGACAGAAAGATCGATTCAAGAGTCTTAATATAGTTATTAACTTCTATGAAAGTCTGGATTCAAGAACCGTTACACATGTTCTGTGGATGGAGTAACACAAAGGGTTCTATCTCCAAGTATGATGGTGAAGATATTGTCCCAAGGTGGCGAAGAAGCAATTCCAAAATCTAAGGCACCCGAGAGCACCCAGTTTGTAGATTAATTTTCTTTGGCAAGGGCACAGTCCTATGGCATCGACTATTTGGAGAATGAAATTCATTTCTAAGTGTATTATGTTTATTGTTATCAAGTTTGAGAATATGATCATCATTATTGATGTTACCAGTCTTATAATTTGTTATCATTTATGCAAAACCAATCAAGAATTGGTTGTCCAAGGATGAACTTTAATGATTAAAATTTCTCATCGAGTTTGTTATTGTTTGAAGAGAGCTCAAGTTGCATTGACTACAGTGTGTTTATTTGAATTTGCAGAGTCGGCGAAAGGGTGAATCTGATAATGGGTTGTTGTGTTATTTGGTTGTGGTATTGATTCATGTGTTTTAAATTTTGGGTAATTCATATGCAAATGTATTTCGAAGGAAACCGTGAACATGTTTGATCAAGATTGCGGTTCATTTTATAGTTAGAAATTCAAAATTTTCTAGAATGGTTCTTATATCCATTAAATTGATGGATAATTATTTTTGAAGATTTCTTTTGCCAATGTTCAGTATTTATGTTCAGTAATTGATGGTATTGATATATAGCTTTTGGGAAGGTTGATGTTGTGTGCAACAATAAAAAAACATTATATAATGAAACCATAGAAGAAAATTAAACATTAATATATGATGACATAATTAAGGAAGACCAACTATCTCAGAAAAATACTCCTGAAGATAACTTACATATATGTCTAAACCCAGTATGTGAGGAAAATGAAATATTTTGAAACATAAAGAAGTGATTACATGTAATGCCCAAAAAGTAGAGAAAAACACAACTACAATTTTTTTTGTAAAACCCATTGCTTAACTACTAGCACACACATAAACGCAACTATGTTAGCTAGAGTCTAATACAAACTAACACAAGTTTTTATGTTCACGCACAATGATGCAGAGGAAAAGGGTTTACCGAATAAGTTTAAGTGTCCAAAAACACCACAAGGGTCCAACCAGAAGAAGGTTGACCATGTTTGACCAAGTTTGACTATAAGTCAAACTACATAGAGTAGCCTTCAACTATCCTATAGGATCCCTAAGTTGCATGCTTTGAATGGGCACACAAACTGAGATAGTTGACTAAAGTCAACTAAGGTTGACCAAAAAGTCAACCATGCACTGATAAACATGTGACTAGTTTAAAAGGGTTCATTATAAGGACATGGAGTGCATGTGCATGAATACTAAGGCATTCAACTTAGGTTTGACCATGGTTGACCAAAAGTTAACTATGTAAGGAAATGGTCAACGATGCCATAAAGGCCTTAATATTCTAGTCGTAACGATAACAAATCGTTAAAACAACCCTGTCGACTAATTAAGTTTATTAATAATAATTTATCTATACTGATATCTTAATTAGGTAGTTCAAGATCAGATTTTAATACTTGATTTAATTTCATTAAAAGACCAATAAGGTCCAATTAAATACATTTATTTAAATAACTAAATCTAATATAAATATTAAAATGGAACCCTATGGGCTTTCAACCCAAGTTCCTTCTTGGAATTATAGGGATTTATATAGGGTTTAGGTTTGGAACTTTTAATGATTTAAAAATTAAATGGATTTCAAATTTATAAAATTTATAGCCATAAGTGTAAATTGTTGACTAATTAGATTATTTCTAGAAGTTGATTTCTTCTAGGAAATTCTAGAAGTAAATTAGATTTGTTTAGAGAACTTAGTGATTAGTAAATATTAGATTTAAAACTATTGTTAGTATTAAATTAATTTTATTTGTTGAATTAGTTAATTAATTTAGAAATGGGGTTATTTAAATAAATGTATTTAATTGGACATTATTAGACTTTTAATGAAATTAAATCAAGTATTAAAATCTGATTTTGAACTACCTAATTAAGATATCAGTATAGGTAAATTATTATTAATAAACTTAATTAGTCGACAAGGTTGTTTTAACGATTTGTTATCATTACGACTAGAATATTAAGGCCTTTATGGCATCGTTGACCATTTCCTTGTATGGTTGAATTTTGGTCAACCATGGTCAAACCATGGTCAAATGTCTTAGTTTTCGTGCACAAGCATTCCCTCTTCTTATAATGAACCCTTTTAATCTAGTTACACATTTATCGATGCATGGTTGACTTTTTGGTCAACTATCTCAGTTTGTGTGCTCGGTTGAAACATGCAGTTTATGGATCCTTGTAGGATAGTTGAAGGCTACTATATGTAGTTTGACTTTTAGTCAAACTTGGTAAAACATGGTCAACCTTCTTCTGGTTGGACCCTTGTGGTATTTTTGGACACTTAAACTTATTCGGTAAACCCTTTTCATCTGCATCATTTTACGTGAACATAAAAACTTGTGCTAGTTTGTATTAGACTCTAGCTAACATAGTTGTGTTTATGTGTGTGCTAGTAGTTAAACAATAGGTTTTAGAAAGAAAAAAAATTATAGTTGTGTTTTGCTCTACTTCATCATCTTCAAGAGTATCTTATTCATCTAGATTAATTGTAATCAAATCCAAGATATGAAGAGCATTGTCATGTTTGTTCATTTTGATCTTGTTTAAATTCACTTCCTCTATTAGCTCAAACATGGGTTGGTCAAAGGGAAGAAAATCATGAGTAGGTGTATGAGGTGAAGCAATGTTTTAAGAAGCACATTGATGGGATCTAGCATGATGCTTGCGATGGAAATCACCAGAATGATGATTATGTTTGGTTTTGCTAGAAATTGTGCTTGGGATAGGATCAATCAACATCAGGTCCTTTTCTTCTTTAAGAGGAAGAACTAAAGGAACCTGATGCAAGAAGAGAAGGTAGGTGGTGCCAAAGGCACACCCAAACTACCAACCTCCTACGAACACAACACATGGAAGAAATAACATAGAACAAGGAGAGAGAGAATGTAGAGATTTCATATATTAATCACCATAGAAGGATTCAAACATACTAAGATGTAAGGCCTTCCCGGTTATGGCCAAATATAATCACAAATTCTAGTACAACAGTCCTCCAACATCAAGGATTCAATATCCAGATTCTCTCATCTATCTAAAAATTGATGCCTACAAAAACAACATACTTTTTTATTTATAAAAGAGGCTACCAAAACAAGTTGGCCTTCAGATCCAACATTGGAGAAGGAAATGACTAGATCTAGGTCCACATGCTTCCCAATGATCGATGTCATCACTAACTCTGTGACCAAAATCAAATGCACGAGATGACCTCAACATAAATCCAAAATAAATCACTCAGTGAACACCGAGCCAACTTGATGAAAGAAGGAACCGAGAAAAAATTGAGCTTCATCGGTGAAAATAGGAATACATCACCGAGAGCCCAAAAGTAGCTACCGAGAACAACTAACAACTCTAACTTGTTTTTGGTAATAGATGATTGACAAGGACCTAAGATGCTCCTACATCAGACACCTAGGGTTATTTTGAGGTGATTCTCCAAATCATGTAGCAGGTACAACCTGAGCTAAATCCAACTCAGATTGTGTAATCCATGAACTTCCTTCAATCGGTATGTTCTTTCACTTTACCAGATATTCCATGTACTCTTTTCCTCTTGTGATTCTACCAATTCGCTATTCCAAAATTTTCTTAACTTCTTATGTCTGCTTCTTAGGATAATCATTCAGTACTAACATTTCTTCATCAGGTTCATGATACTCATACAAGTCTACAATGTTGAATATAGGTGATATATCCATGTCATCAGGTAACTCAATCTCATAAGAATTTCCACTTTCAAACTTCCTCAATATCTTGCAGGGACCAAATTTCTTCATCTTCAATTTTCTATAGGTTCCAACAAGAAATCTACCTTTCTTCAAATGAACCATTACTTCATCCCCAACTACAAAAGTCTTATGTCTTCTTGATCTATCTTCTCTTTCCTTGTATCTCTGATTACTATGTTCCAAATTATGTTTTAATTCCTCATGCAATATCTTCATGAACTCAAAAAATTCTTCTCCTTCAATACTTCTCTTTTCTTCTCCAACAATGTTCTTCAAATTTGATATACCTCTCAGTTGTGTGCCATTAACAATTTCAAAAGGTGTTTCTCTAGTACTCCTATTTACTGAATTATTGTATGCAAACTCAACTTATGTCAACATAGAATATCAATTACTCAGTTTATCTCCAAATAAGAATATCAATAGATTACCCAAATTTCTATTTACAACTTCTGTATGTCCATCAGTCTATGGGTGGAATGTAAAACTATACCTCAACTCGGTACCCAACTTTTTCCATAGAGTCTTCCAGAAGTAACCAACATACTTATTGTCATGGTCATAGATGATACTCCTTAGTAATCCATGCAATCTGACAATTTTCTTAAAGAAAAGATCTACTATATGCACTACATCTGATGTTTTTCTTACAAGGTATGAAACGTGCCATCTTAGAAAATCTATCCATGAAAACAAATATAGAATCATTACCTCTTACTGTCCTTAGTAAGCCAAGAACAAAATCCATGTTGATATCAATCTAAGGTTTCTTAGGAACATAAATTGGTGTATACAATCCAGTATTTTGACTTACTCCCTTTGCAACTTGACAAGCTCCACAACTTCTCACAAATTTTTGAACATCTTTATACAATTGTGGCCAAAAGTATCTTTCCTTAAGAAAATTCAATATTTTATCAATGCCAAAATATCCAGCCAAACCACTACTATGTTTATCCTTTACCAAATTAGTTCTCATTGATCCTCTCAGTATACAAAACTTAATACCTTTAAACAATATTCCTTCTTGAATAAAATAGTCTTTCCATTTAGTACTCGATTGATCCTAAATAGATTCTCTACACTTTCTCCATCACTCAAAAAAATCAAGGTCAATTTCATCCAAATATTTTATGTCATCAAAACCAAGAACTTCTATTCTCATTTCAGTCATCAAAAATCTTCTTCTACTCAATGCATCAACAACTTGGTTAGTGACTCCACTCTTATGTTTTATCACAAATTTATAACTCTATAAATACTCAACCCATTTCATATGTCTTTGATTCAACTTATTCTAACTACCCAAATATTGTAAAGCTTTATGATTAGTATAAAATACAAATTCACTTGGTATCAAAGAATGTGTCCATTTCTTTAGGGCTTGAACAATAGCATAAAACTCTTGATCATACACATAATATTTCCTTTTTGCATCATTCAATTTCTCACTAAAGAAAGCAATAGGTTGACTAGTGCAAGAGCACCCAAGTCTTTTATTTTTTTGTAAGCCATTCTTGGAAAGAGTTTTATTTCCCTAAGGTCATGTTTACCAAGGTGTGTGTTCCAATAGGGATTTGGGGTCCATTTAGGTCCTATGTTGTAGGTGTTGCGGCTAATGTATGAAGTCTCTTTCCTAATTAAGGATGGATGATGCCATTGTGATGTCACAAGGCTTAGGGTATGTGTGAAATCATATTTGAGTCTAATAGGGAGCTTAGAACTCCATAGGATCTAATTAAGGTCTATGGTGAGAAAAGTTGTTAAAAGTTACAAAATTATTGTAAAAGTTGCTCAAACCAAAGTTGTCCAAATGACCTAAGTTGGATTAGGAGCTCCCTAAAGCCTATCTAAGACCATCCTCATGCTATTTAAGGAAAACTTGGACCAAATCCCAAGCTTGGACATTCTTTTATACGGAGATTTCTTTCTGCAGGTGTGCACAGTGTGTGAAAGTTTGTGCAATTTGATAAACAATGAATACAAGAATCATGTTTTGAGTTAGAAGATGGATTCTGATTAATGGAGGATGTAGAATAGTGTTTTTTACTTTCATTGTGTGCCATTATTTTTTTGTTTCTTTTTCATTTCATTGTCTTTTCTTAAATCTGTTGTTTCTCCATGTTCACTGGTTCATACTAGGAGGATGATAGAAATGAGGATCTAACTCACTATTCCGCTGTTCATTTTGTATGGAATTTTGGGGATAGTGAGTAGACTCCATGTATGTAATATTTACAAAAGGAGGGGGCCTATAAATCTTTCAAAGAAATTTTACAGTCATGCCCTAGGTGAGCCTATGGTGAGCCCGACTAAAAGGGATTGAGTCAAAAAGAAGTATAGCTTGCAGAGATGAATGTGGAAATGAAAATCGGTGATTGGAGGTCATGGAAAAGGTAATTTAAAAATAATATACAAAGGGAGAAGGTTTTACCAATCCATTTGGTCACCAAACACAAAAAGACAAGCCATGCAATTAGTAAAAGCCAAAAACCCTCCCAAAAGCAGCCATTTTTGGTTAGGGGGTTGTACGACCAGATGAAACCCTAAAAAATCCAAAATATTTGAGAGGTTAGGCATTGATCCAAGAATCCATAACCAACTTACATGTTTCTTTGGAAGAAAATAGGAGAAAAGTCCTATTTTCTCAGAGAAGGAGGCCTAATTGGGGCTTTTCCTTGTAGCCCTAGTTTGGGAAGGAACTATGAGATTGGTAAGACAAAACGGAGAAGTAGACCTCAAAGAAATCAATTTGAACCAAATATGATATATCCCAACACCTCCTCATCTCTACAAGAGTCAATGTTAGTTTGGAGGTGATGAGCCCTTACTATAGCATTGAGGGTCAGTATGAGTATGAAGGAAGCAAGTGATGAAGTACTGATTGAATATCTGATGAATTGAAGAAACACTAATTAGAGATTGCTGAGCTACTGAAATGATATGTAAGATGATTAAATCATTCAATATGTTTTCATTAATGTCAACTAGTTTTGACAGTACTTATCATGATAGTTACAAGCATTTGAACATTTGTTGAAGGAAGAAAAGATGAAGAATTGAGATATCTACATGAGGAAAAGATGGATATGATAGATAAGGATAAGGTAAACATTGGGTAACTTATTGATGAGTATATGGCTTTATATTGTTGACTTGAGTATGTTACATTAATCTATTATGAAGAAGATATTTGAAATTGAACAAGTCAATGTGGTCGATAATTGAACATTTTTGTATACACTGAGCTAGTGCAGTGTATACTATTGGAAAGTTGGCTATACTAATGTATATGACTTAGTATACTATTTTTATTATGGCAACAAAGTCATATAGTAGTTTGGAGTTAGCACACTTGTTGAGAAGATCAGAAATCAGCTAAGTGTTGAAGACTAGACAGTGTACAAAGTTCCTGAAGATCAGAGCATCAGTGCACGTGTGTATGATTGAGTTATGGTATGAACCCTAGAAGATAAGTTGGTTATACTATATTCATGCTTATTCTATGAGTGCATGATCAAATATGAAAGTATGAGAAAGATGCAGACAGTTGAAGTTACATAGCCAGTGTGTGCCAGAGAAGAACAAAGTAAGCAGCCAACTATTAGCATTTCGAGTTGTGGTTATATTCTAATGATGAAAAGGCTATGAACCTATTTTAATTAGGTTTCCAACATGTAAATATGTTTTTTTGTAAACACTCTTGAGAGAATTCAATTGGAAGCATTGTATGTAATAGGTTTAGGGGCTGACCTAGTTGTTTGTTTTGTATGTGCATATAAATATGAGATGCGCCCATTGTAATTAGCATGGACGTTGATATAGAGTTGTGATAAGCAGAGTAGAACTATGCAACGAGTATATAAGATGTATTAGAGATTTGCAAGAGGTCAAAGCATCAGTGCATCAAAGGAACTGATCAAACAAGCAGTGTCACAGTGACAGTTCATCCAATAGATATAGTGTGTATTTGAGATCAGAAGGTTGTAGCCTTCACCACTTGAGCAGTGAGCTCTAGGATAGTGCATCCACTCCCCTAATAGGGACTATTGTAAAAGACTCCTAATAGGGTCCAACCCTTGACAAGGTCTACTGTACTTAAAGCATTGTAAAGCAACTCCTAACAGGGTTAAGGATCTTCTAACAAGGATCATAAAACACTAGTATAGAATATTAGTGGGTTTCCATTCCCACCGAGGTTTTTACCCATTTGGGTTTCCCCATAACCATATTAGTGTTATGTGTTGATTTCATGTTTCATGTTTATGTGGATGTTCATTTCATTACTTAAGTATTTATGTTCAGTTTAAAGATTAAGTGAAAAGATCAAATGTAGTGAACACCGATTCACCCCCCCCCCCTCTTAGTGTTCCCATTCCTAAAAATTGGTATCAGAGCTCTGGTCCTCAGCAAAGAAGTTTAACCACTTGAGGAGATCATGGACAAAGTGGAAATGAAATATCTGAAAATAAATTTGGAAGCTGCTCTTGAAGACTTGGACAAATCTAAAAGGGAAACTAAAGAACTAAAAGAAAAACTTAGTGATGCTCAATTCGTCATCAAAAGGTTAAGGAAGGATTTGAAAGAATGCTCTACCAGTGATCTAAGGACAATGGTCAAGAAGCTGAATGAAGAAAATACATCCTTAAAAGAACAACTTGAAGAGTTTTATGATAAGCTGACTAACAATCAGGAAGTCTATGATGAACAGGTCAAAGAGAACCTTCAACTGAATGAAGAATTGAGGCAAGCAAACATGGAAATCTTAGAGCTAAGAAACAACAAAGAAAGCTTCGAATCTAAATTAAAATATGCTAAGAATCACATTGATAAATTACACACCAGTTTTGATTTGATAGAATCTCAGTTATATGTAAGAAGAGCTAAAGGAGATACTAGCTTCATTGGATACAATGAAGCACAAAATCAGATTGACATGTGAGCAAGAATGAAAGTACCATAAGGCACCTCAGATGCTAAAGAGACTAGAAGTCAGACCAAGGATCATATTGAACCACCTAAGAATGAGTGCAAGCCTATAGACTGCACTTGTTATGCATGTAACAAGCATGGACACGTAGCAAGGAATTGTACAGAGGTAAGACCTTTTAATGGTTACTGTTATTCATGCAATAAATTTGGTCATAGAGCTATGAATTGAAAGACAAGTCAAAATAACAAGACTCATAATCAAAGAAATCATAATCAGTCAAATGTAAGAAGTTCTCAGAATGTTACATGTCAGATATGTAACTACAATGGTCACTCAGCTAAACAATGTAAGATGGTGACTCATGTCAATGCACTGAGGAATATAAGGCCTCCAATCATTTGTCACTCTTGTAACAAGGCTGGACACATCTCAAAGTTTTGCAAATCAAGGACGCAAGGTCAGGAAAGCCCTAAAAAGATTGAAGAATGAGTATTAGATCCCGAAGGAGAAGTCAAGTTTGTGAAAGCCTCAGAGAATGTGAGCATGATTTGGTCAGAAGAAAAGAAGGATAAGGTTGATGAGTATGTATTGGATGCATCCATAGTGGATGCACCCTCTACATCTGGATGAATGGCCCTCAGGGTCATAAGGGGAGCTAATTTATCTCTAGACCCCTGTGTGGCTAGTATACTCACTCTCAGAGTATGCGCCTTTGGACTTAAGCTTTTGGAGACTAAGGGAACCTTCGTGCAAGAGCGCACTAGCTAATTGTTTTCAGAATGGAAGATAGAAATTTCTAAGTGACAACCTAGTTTATGCGACAAGCATTAATGGAAGAAACTCTACTTTAAAGTACATAGAAGTTAGAAAATCTCTCATTGCATTTGAATTAAGGGTGATTGAAGAGAAGAAGAGCCTTAACAGTTGATTGAGAAGGATTTTAGTTTGATTCATCTAGTGTTTTTCTATGCATTTGATCGGTTGTGGAAACCCTAGTTCGTTGTGCCGATTTAGAATTTCTTGGAAACCTTTGTGAAAGCGATATACAAGTAAGTGATGGATACTCCTATAGTATTTGATGTTGCGGAGAAGAAAAGATATGTGTTTAAGAGGCATTCATTTAAATCTACACTAGATGACCTAGAAGGGGCATTCTCCCACACGCTTATGGGCATTATCCATGTCGAGGACATTAGGACATACATCCACTATAAGAAAGAACTAGTAGGATTGGACGGATTAAGGGTGCACATGGAAACTATGCTAAAACTAGACAAAATCTTCATGGATGAGTATGTGCGGTGGAATAATCGCCCTATAGTGGAGTATGCTACGAGATATGAGTTTTATGAATCAGAATGGATCAAGATTCTACTGAGCATAATTCATGATGACCTATTTTGGATAGGTGAAATGCCGGTCAAAATAACTAGTGATCTAATTCATGAGATGACAGGCCTCTCAAAGACAAGTGCGGAATGACCATAGAGCCTACCGAGCAAGATGACATCAAATTGATGTCTATGATACTTGGATACAGATTTCAACACACCAGCAGGGTAAACAGTGTGTCTGCGGCCATAATTCTTGCATCCATAAGAATTGTAAATGAGAATGGAGAGTTCAACCTATGTGAAATCTTCCACGCACAACTAATTGACAACATCAAGGCAATCAAGCATGATAAGACCAAGATATTTAGATTTGGGTCTTTGCTCATTTATATGTACTTTCACATTGTTGGAAAAGTATCTTATTTGTATCTAGACAAATCCATTCCTACAATGCCACATATATCTCTCAAGGCATGTACTGAGAGCACTTTGAAGGACTACATGACTCTAGAGTTAAAAACATTCAGAGCTAAGATGCAGATGAGGTATAGGATACCAGAGAAGATAGTTGAGAAATATAAGGATACTATTTGTTTTATGGTTGAAACAGACACAACATGCATGGAGGCAATTGAACCTAGAACAAAGTGGATTCATCCACTTGGATATGAATTAGATGAAAAAGTCTTAGAAGCATATGCTCAAGTATTGCTTTCATCTCCTAAAGACCCTAATAAGCCAAGTGTTGGAGATTTGCCAGCAGGCTAGTACTGACTATATGTTTGTCATTGATGACAACATATGGAAAGTAGCATGCATGGAAGTCTTATGTAGTAAGCTTTTAGTATATGTAGCATGGACATGATATCAGCATGATATCATGGGTGCAGAGGTTAACTGTTAGTATAGACAGTTATATAGCAGCTGGAGTCAGAAGTGTTCTTGACAGAGTAACAGACAGTGTTCTGTGTATGGTTGTTCGTACAGTCATCATGGAGCCTTGCACACTTGGATATATGTTGAAGACATATTATTGATGTTTTAGTTATGGACGCATAGTCTGTTGATGAGTAGAAATGAAGTTATGCAATCCCTATTCGCCAGCAACAGTTTCCTATGTTTGTTCAGAAGAGTCGACAGAGATTTTATTGGTTCTTTAGTTGCGCCTATCTTTAGTGTATGCACCCTTGGATTTAAGCTTGGAGAAGTGTTATTGATGTTTGGTTAAGAGCACATGAGTTAATTTAGCTTACAAAGAAATTTCCAGTTGTTTTGGTAGAGCCAACAGTGTGTAGCATGCGTCTACAATTATCTTATTGGATAGGTCCCAGAATGTGTTGCATGCATAGTAGAGCCGACAAAATGTTTATTGGAGTTTGTTATGGTTTCTCTAATATGATTTCAAGGTGGTTCTAAAAGACTGACTTGATTATATCATTTGGAGGAAAGATATTTATAGGTAGTCATTTGTGATTGCTTGAGTGTGGTTCATGGTTGACTAAGCACAGTAGAGAAGAGTGTGTGAAGTGTTGAGCCATCAGAAGAAGGTCTATGTGACCAAGTAAAGTACTTTTGCTATTCATTGAAACTAATCTAGATAGCAGGTCAAAATCCAGTTCACCAAGATCTAGATATAGTGTGTATTTGTTATTCAGAAGGTTGTAGCCTTCACCCATTTGAACAGTGAGCTCTTGGATAGTGTGTCCTCTCCCTTAACAAGGACAACTATAAAAGACTCCTAATAGGATTTGACCCTTGACCAGGTCTACTGTACTTAATTTTTTGTAAAGCTACTCCTAACAGGGTAAAGGATCTTCTAACAAGGATCATTATACACTAGTACAAAATATTAGTGGGTATCAAGTCCCACCGGGGTTTTTAACCTATTTGGGTTTCCCCGTAACCAAAATATTGGTGTTGTGTTCATGTGTTCTTTCATTGTGTTTATGCTTTATGTTTAAGTATACTTAATTGGATAAATAATTGAATCTTGTAGATAACTAATTCACCCCCCGCCCCCTCTCAGTTATCTCTTGGGACTATTCCTAACACCAAGATGGGGAATCTATGAGGAGAAAACAAAAGAAATTGATGCAGTCTTGAATAGCGAAGCAACAAAAAGAAAGGTTGCTAAAGTTACCTCAGAGATATTGAGAATTCATGGAGTGTCTCAAGAAGACCTAAAAAAATCAAGGGAACAAAAGATTGATTTGGAATTAGAGAGCGTAGATGCAACAAAGGTAGAATTAGATGATCCTAAGTTGAAGAAGGTGAAGATATAAAAATCTGATGAACATAAGGGTAAAACTGATGATACTCCTTCTGCACCCAAAGAAACCATTGACCTTACTACTCCTCCTGAGTATAAGACAATGTCAAAGAGGAAGAAAGAGATCAGCATTGGTCATCCATCCTCCAGAGTAACAAGGAACAGAAAGAACTCACAAGCACCTCCTGAAGTAAGTTTCAAACCTAGTCTCAGTGTGCTAAGATAATTGATGAGGGAAGAATTGATCAAGTAGGAAAGTTTTATGGAAAATATAGTGAGATAGACAAATCTGAGATACATGGAATGATAGTCAAACACATGCTAAAGTTCTAGAAGATAGTCTTGGAACTTAAGACTATGATCCTTGACAATGTGTGGAACATCCTAGAATTCCAAAAGAGATAATCCATTGAAGAGGATTTAAGGATAAGGGAAAAGATTATAGATGATACCCTTCCACTATATTCCTTAGAAGAGAAATCCTTGTTGCTGGACTTAGTGAAGCCACATCTCAAAACAAAATCAAGGACTTTGCACATAATGGACAAGAATTATGAGTTGGTTGCAAAAGAAATAGAGAAGGAATTTGAAAAAGTCTTTATGAACATGCACATGTATCCAGCTATTGCGCCCATAGCACAAGTACCCTTAAAGGAAGTCAAGATGGTAGAGTCCACTAATGCATTAGTGACAGGTCCTCAGAATTCAACGTCTGCAGTTGAAACTCAAACAGAGGTAGATAAGTCTGCACCCATCACAGAGTCACTAAAAGATAGCACCATTATCATTGTTAAAGTAGAGATAGCCATGGCAGTCACTGACACTGAGTTAGACAAGTTTGAAGAAGCTTTTGTGAGCACACAAGAAGCTAAAATCTTATGCAGTAACACTCCTACTCATCAAGAAGAAATATTGATTGAGGATATAAAAAATGAGAAAGAAGAAGAAAAGATGGAAGAAAATAAAGGAGAAAAAAAAAAAGAAGCCGAAAAAGAATTAAAAAGTTGAAAAACAAAAAGAAGAAGAAGAGGTAAAAGGAAGTGAACAAAAGGATGAAACATCAGTTGAACCAATCAAGGTAAAACAAGAAGTGGTGGATAGCACTTCCATCACTCCCTCAGTAGCATTGTTGTCAAGTTTGACACCTGACACAACCAGTTTGGACTCATGGGGAGAAGAAGACTTGATTAAGTTTAGCGTCTTAGCTATGGAGAAGGCCAAGGAGAAACAAGTGATGAGAAATCCTCTCCTTGTAGAGTCAGTGAACATACTGAACAGTTTGTTACCTGCAGACAAGAAAGTGTCCAAGGTACACTATGTTGATGATGTAAGTGCAGTCATTTCATAATTCAAAAGAAATTTCTCTAGCCTAGAAGAATCTGCATCCTTAGTTGCAGAGGAGAAGTACTTGAAGAAGAGATTAAGTGAATTGGTTAGCAACTATGTACTTGACCTAAGCTCACTAAAGGCTAGTCAAGCATCCCTAAATGAGTTTGCAGAAAAGGGAAGAAAGATCATTGCTAAATGTATGAACCAAGACAAGTTAACTGGTGATCTATACAAAAAGGTACAAGAGGCAAAAGTCATGATAGACAACATAAGGAAATCAGTAGAAGATCCATCTATTGATGTGAACATGTGCAACAATGTCTACCAAGGATAGTTAGACAAGATTGAGAAGGCAGAAAAAGAGATGATCAAGATAAGGGCTAGGTAGACTTAGCTAAGGAATGCTCTTGCACCCTCATTAGACATGCTAAATCAAAATATCAAGGAGATTGATGCCACCATGGTGACATATGATCAAGGTCCTAGCACTGATCTGGAGAAGATGGAGAAGCTACAATATTCTTTATTCGCCCATCTATAGATTGTAAATTCACTAATCACATTTTGGAAGAAGGAGATCCAAAATCTGCAAATAGCATATCCAGATGTTCTATCACAGTAAGTTTTTGTAGATTTAGTTTTGACACACCTTTTTCATTAATGTCAAAGGGGGAGTATGTGTATAATATGGATTATAGATATGTATAAGGTGATATAAGATAGAAAGATATGTATAGGGAGATATAAGACAAAAGTTTTTTGTATTAAGGATAGTTAGCAACTTGGCCATATTCCTTTGTTGCCATCAATGAAAAAGGGGGAGATTGTTGGCAAGTTAGCTATACTGAAGTATATGACTTATTATAGTGTTTTAATTATGACAACAAAGTCATATAGCAGTTTGGAGTCAGCACACTTGATGAGAATATCATAAATCAGCTAAGTGTTGAAGACTAGACAGTGTACAGAGTTCCTGAAGCTCAGAGCATCAGTGCACATGCGTATGACCGATTTATGGTATGCACCTTAGAAGATAAGTTGGTTAGCCTATATTCATGCTTAGTCTATGATCACATGATCAGATATGCAAGTATGAGAAAGATACAGACAGTTAAAGTTACACAGCCAATGTGTGCTAGAGAAGAACAGAGTAAGCAGCCGATTGTTAGCATTTTGAGTTGCGGTTATATTCTAATGATGTAAAGGCTATGCACATATTTAATTAGGTTTTTGACATGTAAATATGTTTTTTTGTAAACACACTTGAGCCAATTCAATTGAAAGTGTTGTATGTAATAGGTTTAAGGGCCGACCTAGTTGTTTTTTTTTGTATGCGCATATAAATATGAGATGCGCCCACAGTAATTAGCATGGAGGTTGATATAGAGTTGTGATAAGTAGAGTAGAAGTGTGTGAAGAGTTTATAAGATGTATTAGAGATTTGAAAGAGGTCAAAGCATCAGTGCATCAAAGGAACAGATCATACAAGCAATGTCACAGTGACAGTTCATCCAACAGATATAGTGTGTATCTAAGATCAGAAGGTTATAGTGTTCACCACTTGATCAGTGAGCTCTAGGAAAGTGCGTCCACTCCCCTAATAGGGAATATTGTAAAAGAATCCTAATAGGGTCCGACCCTTGACAAGGTCTATTGTACTTAATGCATTGTAAATCAACTCCTAACATGGTTAAGGATCTTCTAACAAGGATCATAAAACACTAGTACAAAATATTAGTGGGTGTCAATTCCCACTGGGGTTTTTACCTATTTGGGTTTCCCCGTAACCATATTGGTGTTATGTGTTGATTTCATGTTTCATGTTTATATGGATGTTCATTTCAGTACTTAAGTATTTAAGTTCAGTTTAAAGATTAAGTGAAAAGATAAAATATAGTGAACACTGATTCACCCCCCCCCCTCTCAGTGTTCCCACTCCTAACATATACTGAGTGATAGTATTAACCGAGCTAGTTAACTAGTTACCACTGACACATTTTTATATTAACTGAGTATGGATGAAAACATTAAATGCTAAGAACAACCGACTGAATTTGACAAGCTGGAAATTGTTATGATTTCGAGGCTAAGGATAAAGTTTGTTATGAGATCCACAGATGACAAAATTCAGAGAAGATCTAAAGGGTGAGATTGAAATGTGTTAATGACACATCTATTGAGGAAGGTTTAAGCGGAAAAATGGACGAAGGAGATTAAGAGGCAAAATCTAATAGTTGTTATGAAAACATTTTACTTGTCTATATAAGAGATATGAGTTTCATTATTGAAACATGCCGGAAAGAAGAAGACTATAGAGATTTTGCATGAAGACTTTATTCATGCATGCTTGATCAAATTGGTTATTGCCTAGCATCAGGGAACTATACCCGATTGAAAGTAAGTTGAGAAATATTGAGGAAGTGAAATTGATTAATGATCAGAGGATTTGTATGGGCTTAGCATAGATCTAAATATTTTCAATTGAGTTGTATTTGAATCAGATTAGTACTATATCAGTTTAACCATTGATTCATAAAATCTCTTAACTGAGTGGACTTAACAGTCTTATGTTCTACCCTATGATATTCATTAAATATAAAGTGTTATCTTGTTGACCTCGTAGTGAATGCTGGTCAAAAGTTAACTATTAGTGATAAATCCTCTAACCAGGTCACACCTAATAGTGTGTATTGTAACCTTTAATAGGGTTAGCTCTTCACCGAGCTCACTTCAGACGAGTGAATTATTCTGGGTTATCAGTCCTAGGTGGTTTTTCCCTTATCAGAGTTTCCATATTAAATCATTGTGTTATGTGTTATTCTTTATGATTGTTTTGCTATCATACTTTACATACTGCATAGTTTATTTAGTCAGTAATCACAATTGGATAATTAATGGTAATCAATAAACTAGATAGATGGATTAATATTTTGTGTTACCGAGCTGCATAATTTGTTGGAATTGTTTTATAAGGTACATCTTTGTATTTTGGATTGTAGGATAACTGATCTAACTGATTCACCCCCTCTCAGTTATTCTAATAGCAAGCACCAAGAATATTGTTTTGTCTTGATAGAAGCCACTTGGTACTTGGGTTGGATTAGTAGACTAGGGGATTGAACCTATAGAGGGGTCCTAAAGGTCAATTGGTTTTAGTTGAGAACACCTAAGGGTCACTAGGTGGACCTAGGTAAGCGCTAGTGATTAGCTCTCCCAACCTCCCTATCAGATTGGTATCAGAGCCCCAAAACATTTGGGAATAAGTACATGTTAGAGTGTGAGTCTAGTGGATCTTCTAGGATGGTGACCAATGAAGAGTTGGCCAAGAAGGTAGAAGACCAAGAGGAAGTGATGTAGGGGCATCCAAGGTTAAGGTAGGGGCATTCTTGTCCTCGGTTATACTGTTTGGGGTGTTTGTATTTTTGGTCAGTATTACTCAGTTGCAGCCTTGACCGATGACCTCGGTCATTGAAGGAAGCTCGATCATTGAAGGAACTCAGTAGTCTCTGGTGCTCAATGAAAGTGTTACTCAGTCATGCCTATAGTGCTCGGTCAACACTGGTGCTCGGTGATGCCTGGCATGCTCGGTTAATTCACTGTCTCTCGGTAGTTCTGGCTTACCGAGTGGAGTTCTATGTGATTTGTTGAGCTGACTTGGTGCATTTATTGTTGGTAGCTATTGTTATAGGCCGACATGCTAAATTAAATGTTTGTATACAATTGTAAGCTGACTTGTATGGAATTTAATTATTTGTTGGGGGGAGTTAATGGTTTCATCCAGCCGACTTGTGGCTAATGACTAGTATTTATAGGATGTTTTGGTAGATGTTTAGGGACAGATGAGAGGATCATTAGGAGATTGATAGAAGTTCATGACTTGGAAGACTTAGTGAATTAGATCTAAGGTTCTGAAAGCTAAAGTTGGTGAAGTTGTGGAAAGGTCTTGCATGATCTTGCAGATCAGATTGATATCTGATAGTTATTTGTAGCAGAGCTAGTAGTTGCACACTTGGAGACAAGGAGATTTCTTAGAGGCTTGCGAGCTCAAGTTCAGATCTGCCTTAGAGTTTCCATTAGCTTCTAATTGTCTTCAGAGCTGAAGTAGCTGAGATTGTATTCGATCTGTTTGTGGATCTTGCAGAATTGTTTCTATTTGTAATTGGCCCTAACCTGGAAGGCCTTATAATCGAGCATGTTAATACAAATTACTTGAAACAATTGTTGTGTTATCTATCATTTTGATTATTCTTCTATGTAATTATGTTGGCTACAAGGTTTGGACTATCCTTCATTGGATCCACCATCCTTGACTGCATCAGGAAGATAATAGATAGTTAAGGGAAAGGATAGAACTACTAGCCAAGAAGTTGGAAGCAGTAGAAGATAGGACATAAGATGTAAATGATAGGATATATGAGAAGGTAGGGAAGGCTATATTGGTGGAGGATGAAGTTCCTGAACCAGATCTAGTGGTAGAGAAAGAGCCCT
The DNA here is from genome assembly GCA_027943335.1 of Chamaecyparis obtusa. Lineage (NCBI taxonomy): Eukaryota > Viridiplantae > Streptophyta > Pinopsida > Cupressales > Cupressaceae > Chamaecyparis > Chamaecyparis obtusa. Next base: position 355,863 of record BSBK01002457.1, on the reverse strand, counting down.
TCCCCAAAGCCTTGAAAGCATAAAGTGGAAAGCATTACAAGGAGTACCAATTTTTAGTGAAAAAATGGAACTTGATTTAGTCATTCTTTGAATTGAGGGCATGGAGAATCACTTTGAATGTGAGGGGATCAGTAAGGCTCAAAAGGTGAGGGTAGCCAAGTCAAGACTTAGAGGCTTTTCCCTCACATGGTGGAAGTTTATTCAAATAGAGAGGGAGAAAGAAGGCAAAAAATCCATAGCTACATGGAAAGGAATGGTGGCCAAATTTAAAGAATCTTACATGCTAGAGGATTATGAGATCCAATTGCACAAAAGAAGGAAAATCCTAAGGAAAAAGGACAATGATGTTAATCCTTGTATAGAAGAATTCCAAAAAACTATGTTTAAGGTCTAAGGTGGTAGAAGAAGAGAGCATCAAAGTGGTGAGGTATCTCAATAGTTTGAAATGGTCAATCCAAGAGGAGATGAGTCTCCTAACTCCCATGACAGTACATCATCTTTTTCAATTGGCAGTCAAGATAGAAGAGAAAGGTAAAAGGAGGTAGGACTCCACTTCAAGGAACAGAGGTAGAGGAAGAGATCAAAGGGGTCATAGAGGTGGTCACCAAGGTAGAGGGACTAATCAGAGAACTCAAGGAGAGTCCAAGATTGTGGAAAAAAGTAGTGAGACAAGTTCTAGAGGGAATTTTGGTAGAGGTAGAGGCAGTAAAGGGGGCTCTACTAGAGGGAGAGGTGAAGGAAGAAGCAACTCCTATTTTTCTAGCATGAAATGTTATAACTGTGGGAAGATGGGACATCCAGCCTATAGGTGCTCATAAAAGGCATCTTCCTCCAATGAAAAAAAGAGAGTATCATATACTCAAGAGGAAACTTCAAGTTTCAAGTCACCAGAGGTTATCCATATAGAATCAAATATGGGAGAGAACCTCATGTTTAGAAGTGTCCTCTTTAGGCAACCAACAAAAGAGGAGCCGAAGAAAAAGAGAGCTCTCTTTAGAGTGAGATGTAAAATTATGGGAAAAGTATGTAAATTAATTGTGGATTCTGGCTCCATAGACAATATTATTGTAGAAGTCAAGAAGATCAACCTTACTAAGGTACCTCATAACAACCCTTACAAGGTAACATGGTTGAATAACAGGTAAAGTGTCCTAGTAAATCAACAAACATGGGTTGAATTTTCTATTGGAGGATATAAGGATAAGTTGTTATGTGGTTTACTAGCCATGGATGCATGCCATATTTTATTAGGTAGACCATGGAAATATAATAGAGAATCCATGTATGATGGGAAAGGAAACACTGTCATCTTTAAGAAGGATGGAAGAACCTTCAAGATCCAATCTTTGATAGATGATGAAGTGGAGCATTAAAAAACTCCTAGTGTGTTGTTGAGTAGTGGTAAAGACTTGTTACATGCACTCCAAGAAGGGGATAGTGAAGGATATGCTATAGTGGTGAAGCCTAAATAAGGGGAGAAGCCTAATCAAGCACCCTTACCAATAGAGATTCAAGATTTTCTTGACAAGTACAAGGATATTGTGAGTGATGAGACACCAGAAACCTTACCACCTAAGAGGTCAATAAGTCATCAAATTGACTTCATACCAAGGGCCTCATTACCAAATAAGGAAGCCTACAAACTCGCACCAAAGAAAAATCAAGAATTAGCAAAGCAAGTACAAGAGTTGCTTGATCAAGGGATCAAAAAGAAGAGCATTAGTCCATGTGCAATACTAGTGGTCCTAGCATCCAAGAAGGGTGGAAAATGGAGGCTTTGTACTGATTCAAGAGCCATTAATAGAATTATAATTAGGTATAGGTTCTCTATACATAGGATAGAGGACCTAATGGATTGTCTAGGAGGAGCCCAATACTTCACCAAGTTAGATCTTAAAAGTGGGTACCATCAAATTAGGATAAAGGATGGGGATGAATGGAAGACAAAATTTAAGACCACTAAAGGGTTATATGAGTGGCTTATGATGCCATTTGGGCTTACTAATTCCCCTATCACATTCATGAGATTGAAGTGCTAAAAGATTATACAGGAAAATTTGTGGTGGTATATCTTGATAATATACTCATCTTCAACAAAAAAAGGAGGAACACCTAACACATTTAAAGGTTGTGCTCAATAGACTCCATGAAGAACAATTATCTATTAACTTGGAGAAATGTGATTTCCTCAAACAAGAACTAGTCTAGTTGGGATTTGTAGTATCCAAGGGTCAATTGAAAATGGATCCAAGTAAGGTGGAAGCCATTCTAAACTGGCCTACACTAACCATAGGGATAGAAGTGAGAATCTTTCATGGTCTTGCTCAGTTCTATAGGAAATTCATAAGGAATTTTAGTGGCATATGTGCACCAATCATAGACATCATAAAAGGTGGAGTGAAGACCAAATTTAAATGGACACAAGAAGCCAGCAAAGCATTTGAGAAGTTAAAACAATAAGTGGCAACACAACCCATTCTCCTTCTGCCTAGCTTTGATAAGTTGTTCACCTTGGAATGTGATGCAAGTGGTATAGCAGTTGGAGGAGTGTTAAGTCAAGAAGGGAGGACCATAGCCTTCTCTAGTGAGAAGCTCAATGAGGCTAAGAAGAAATAATCAACCTATGACTTGGAGCTATATGCTCTAGTGCAATCACTTAGGAAGTGAAGGCATTACCTCCTTCCTAAGGAGTTTTTGGTGTTCACAGACAACCGAGCCTTGATTTATATCAACACCCAAGACAAGCTAAGCAATGGACATCTCAAATGGATGGAATATCTGTAGGCCTTTGCCTTCACCATCAAGCACAAGAAAGGATAGTTGAATAGGGGGGCAAATGCATTGAGTAGGAGGATGTTGATATTCAAATAAGTTCAACTCCAAAGCATTGGGATTGATAGCTTTAATCATATTTATAAGGATGATGAAGACTTCTTAGAGGCTTATAAGGTATGCTCTGATTTTAAAAATCATTTCCATAGTCATTTTGCTGAATATACCTTGTAAAGTGGGTTATTGTTCAAGGGGAATCAATTGTGTGTTCCCAAGGGGTCAATGAGAGATAATCTCATTCAGGAAAAATATAATGGTAGTCTTAGTGGCCATTTTGGCATCAACAAGACAATGGAGTTAGTAGAAAGGTTCTATTATTGTCCTAAGCTACCTAGGAATCTAAGGAGATATGCATAGAAATGTGTTATATGCAAGAAAGACAAAGGAGGAGCCACAAATGAAGGACTATACCAGCCCCTACCCATTCCAAATAGGACATGGGCATGCATCAGTATGGACTTCATAGTAGGGCTTCCTAAAACCAAAATAGGGTTGGATAGTATCTATGTGGTGGTAGACATGTTTAGCAAGATGATTCATTTCATACCTTGCAAGACAAAACATCATTCCATTAACATTGCTCATCTTTTCTTCAAGGAGGTGGTGAGAATTCATGGACTTCCCCTTAGCATTGTGTCAGATAGAGATGCAAAGTTCATGGGTCATTTTTGGAAGGCCCTATGGAAAAGATTGGAAACTAATATATCTTTTGGTTTAGCTTACCATCCCCAAATGGATGGTCAAACTGAAGTGATCAAAAGGGTACTAGGTAACTTGCTAAGGTGCCTAACTAAGGAGTATGGTCAGACATGGGATTTAGTCAGACAGTGTGAACCGAACCACTAGAAAAATTCCTTTTGAGGTGGTATATGGGATGCACCCTAGAGGATTAAATGAACTCAGAGACTTAGGAAGCATGGATTATAGAAGTGGACATGTAGAGGACTTCTCCCAAACCATGAAGGAGGTCCAAGAAAAATTCAAAAGGACCCTAACAGAAGAAACTCAAAAGTTGAAGGAAAAAGTGAATGAAAAGAGGAGGGATGTTCAGTTTGTAGTGGGTGACTATGTTATGGTACACATAAACAAAGCTAGATTGTAGAAGGGAGTGCCTACCAAATTACAAATGAAGAGGGTAGGACCATGTAAAATTCTAGCTAAGTATGGAGCTAATGCATACAAAATGGATCTTCCCCAAGATCTAGCCATTTCAGTAGTCTTCAACATTGTAGATTTAGTCAAGTATAAGGGGCCATTGAATAAGATCAATCAGAACATTCAAGAGGTATTGTCAGATGTCAATCTAGTTTCCATACCTCCAAAGCCCAAACCTCAAGTAGAGAGGATAATGGAATCCAAAGTGAAGAAGAAGACCAAACATAGGGTCTACATGGAGAATCTGATACAATGGAAGGGTTACCTTGAATCTGAAGCAACATGGGTGGAAGAAAGTGACTTCAAACAATTTGGCATTGACCCTTCTATCATATCCCCTATAGTACCTTGATTTCTTTTGTGTAGAGGGTGAGCATGGTGCAGGAGCACCCAAGTCTTTTCTTTGTTTGTAAGACATTATTTGAAAGTGTTTGATTTCCCTAAGGTCATGTTAACCAAGGTGTGTTTTCCAATAGGGATTTGGGTTCCATTTAGGTCCTATGTTATAGGTGTTGAGGCTAATGTATGAAGTTTCTTTCCTGATTAAGTAAGTATGGATGATGTAATTATGATGTCACAAGGCTTAGGGTATGTGTTAAATAATATTTGAATCTAATAGGGAGCTTGGAACTCCATAGGATCTCATTAAGGTCTATGGTGAGAAAAGTTATAAAAAGTTGCAAAATTATTGTAAAAATTGCATAGCAACTTTTGCAACTTTTAAAAGTTGCTTGGACCAAAGTTGTCCAAATGACCTAAGTCAGCTTAGGATTTCCCTAAAGCCTATCTAAGACCATCCTCATGCTATTTAAGGAAACCTTGGACCAAATCCTAAGGTTGGACATTCTATTGTACAAAGATTTCTTTCTGTAGGTGTGCACAGTGTGTGAAAGTTTTGTTGGAGATTTCCCAGAAGGCCATTACTGACTATATGTTTGTCATTGATGAAAACATATGGAAAGTAGCATGCATGGAAGTCTTATGTAGTAAGCTTTCAATATATGAAGCATGGACATGATATTGGCATGATATCATGGGCACAGAGGTTAACTATTAGTACAGATAGATATATAGTAGTTGGTGTCAGCAGTGTTCCTAACAGAGTAACAAATAGTGTTCTATGTATGGTTGTCCATACAGTTATCATAGAGCCTTGCGCACTTGGATATATGTTGAAGACATATTAGTGATGTTTTATTTATGGACACATAGTCTGTTAATGAGTAGAAGCAAAGTTATGCAGTCGCTATTCACCAACAGCAGTTTCCTATGTTTCTTCAGAAGAGCCAACAAAGATTTTATTGGTTCTTGAGTTGTGCCTTTCTTTAGGGTATGCACCCTTGGATTTCAGCTTGGAGAAGTATTATTGATTATCAGTTAAGAGTGCATGAGTTAATTCAGCTTATAGAGAAAGAGCCAATTGTTTTGGTAGAGCCGACAATGTGTAGCGTGCTTCTACAATTATTTTATTAGACAGATCCCAGAATGTGTTGCATGCATAGTAGAGCCGACAGAATGTTTATTGAAGTTTGTTATGGTTTCTCCAATATGATTTCAATGTGGTTCTAATAGGCTAACTTGATTATATCATTTGGAGAAAATATATTTATAGGTAGTCATTTGTGATTTCTTGAGTGTGGTTCATGGTTGATTAAGTAGAGCATATCAAGTGTGCGAAGTGTTGAGCCATCAGAAGAAGGTCTCTGTGACCAAGTAAAGTACTTGTGCTATTCATTGGAACTAATTCAGATAGTAGGTCAAAGCGTAGTTCACCAAGTTCCAGATATAGTGTGTATCTGTTAAACGGAAGGTTGTAGCCTTCGCCCATTTGAGCAGTGAGATCTCGGACAGTGCCTCCTATCCCCTAACAAGGACAATTGTAAAAGACTCCTAATAGGGTCCGACCATTGACCAGGTCTACTATACTTAATATATTGTAAAGCTACTCCTAAAATGGTAAAGAATCTTCTAACAAGGATCATTATACACTAGTACAGAATATTAGTGGGTATCAAGTCCCACCGGGGTTTTTACCTATTTGGGTTTCCCTGTAAACAAAATATTGGTGTTGTGTTCATGTGTTCTTTCATTGTGTTTATGCTTTATGTTTGAGTATACTTAATTGGATAAAGAATTGAATCTTGTAGATAACTGATTCACCCCCCCCCCCCCTCTCAGTTATCTCTTGGGACTATTCCTAACAATTGGTATTAGAGCCAAGTGCCTCGGAGAGAAAGTTTAACATCCTAAGTTTGATGGAGAGAATTATCTTGATTGGAAGAACAAGATGGTGACTCATTTGCAGTGCATTATTTTTTAAGTTTTTAATGTAACTATCAAAGCAACTAAGATTGCTACTTTAGAAGACCTTGCAAAAGATGATGCTACTGACACACAAAAGGAATTGTTTCATCAAAGTGCTATTGCTAAAGAAGCCCTTATCAATACCCTATCTAATGGTGAATTTTCAAAAGTAAAAAAGGTAGATACAGCCCACAAAATATGGAAGCACCTAGAAGACATATTTGAAGGAGACAAACAAGCAAAGGATGCACATAGAAAGACATGGAAGAAAAGATACAATGCATTAGAGATGCTGCCTAAGGAAAATATCAGAGCTTACAATCAAAGAATAAATGAACCAGTTGTTGGAATCAAGAACAATGGTGGAGAGATTTCAGAGGAGGACATTATGGACAAGTTAATGACTACTCTTACTCTAGAATATGAAAGCAAGATCAACATCCTTGATGAGACCTTGAAACTTATATCAAATTTCAAGAGAGGGACCTTGATTAGCAAAATCTCATCTTTTGAGATTTCAAGATTGAAGACAGAACCAAAGAGTGAGATAGCTTTCAAAGCAATAGTTCATGGTAAGAAATCTGCAAACACTTTTGGTAATTTTGATCATGATGATGAAGAGAAAATATTAGATGATTTTATTGCTATGATTTCAATAAGAGAACAGAAAGGAAAAGGAAAATATGAAGGTCAATTACCATTTAAGTGTTTTTCATGTAATAAGATCGGTCACTTTGCATCTAAGTGTCCCACTAGAGCTAAAAATTTCAAGAAGGATTACAAGCCTAAGTACTCTAAGGAATGCTACTATGCTGGAGATGGAGTTTCAAATGAAGAATCTGGTGAAGAAAAAATTGGATTCATTGTTATTATAGACAAAATGAATAACAAGATAGTTCATGATGATAAGAAAGAAAATCAAGAACTAGCATTGATTTCACAAGCCGACATAAGGACAGACTGGATTATAGATAGTGGTTGTTCACATCACATCATAGGTGATAAAGGTAGGTTTGTTCATTTGGAAAAATACAATTGAGGTATGGTCAGATTTGGAGACAACACTCCTAAACCCATAGTTGGTAAAGGAGCCATCACTTTGGATGGAAAGAATAGTACTCATGATGTTCTTTATGTTGATGGTTTGAAACATAACCTTCTCAATATTGGATAGTTACTTGGAAAGGCTATCAGTCAGAGTTCAAAGATGAAAAATACATCATTAACAACAAAGATGGTGTTATGATTGCATCAGGCTCAAAGACAAGAGGTAATGTTTTTCAACTCAATTCAGAAGCAAGTTATTTTGTTGCTAAAGTTGATGACAGTTGGTTGTGGCATAAAAGACTATGTCATATCAATTTTGATAACATAGTAAAGATAAGCAATGTTAAGGCAGTAATAGATCTACCTAGCATAGCAAAGCCAGTTGATACTATATGCAGGGAATGTGTGATGGGAAAGCATGTAAGAAATTCTTTTAAGAGCAAGCAGAATTCAATAGATAACAAGTTGGATCTGACACATACAGACCTATGTGGTCCAACTCAAACAAGATCATATATGGTGAAAGGTATTTCATTTTTTTTGTTGATGATTATACTAGGATGATGTGGGTTGCATTCTTAAAAGACAAGTCAGAAGCTTTTGAGAAATTTAAAATATTCAAAGCTAAGGTTGAGAATGAATCTGGACTAAAGATAAAATGTTTGAGATTGGATAGAGAAGGAGAATTCACCTCTGACAGATTCTATGAGTACTGTGAAGTACATGGCATAAAGAGATAGTTAAGTGCACATAGAACCCCTCAACAGAATGGAATTGTAGAAAGAAGGAATAGGATCATTCTTGATATAGCACACACCATTATGATAGAAGGAAAAGTTTCACACACCTATTGGAGAGATGCGGTCAATACATCAGTCTATACCATCAATAGAGTTCAACTAAGGCTAGGTGCTGACAAAACACCATATGAGCTATGGTTTGGTAATGTTCCCACAGTAAAATACTTCAGAATCTTTGGAGGCAAGTGCTACATCAAGAAGGATGAAGCAGTAGGCAAGTTTGATGCAAGAAGTGATGAAGGTATTTTTCTTGGTTACTCTACTAAAAGTAAAGCTTATAGATGTTTCAATTTAAGATTGAAAAAGATCATAGAAAGTGCTCATGTAAGGATTGATGAAAAGTTTATGATTCAAGAAAGATATCATGATTACTCACACATGATTGAAGAAGAACCTAGACCCTCCACTAGTGAGACAATCATTGAAGAGATGTTCAACAGTATTGATGTGTTATTCAATGACCCTAAGACAAGTGAAGAAAATACTCCTAAGGTTGATGAGTCAGCATCACCTAAAGTTCCAAAGTTTACATGAAGAAATCATTCCAAGGAAGACATCATTGGAGATTAGAGCGGCAAAGTCTTAACAAGGTCACAAGCAAAGAACTCAGCTAGCAATGAAGCGGTATGTTTACTATCTTAGATTGAACCTTTAAGTGTTGAAGATGCTTGTAATGATTCAGATTGGCATGATGTTATGAAAGAAGAACTTGATCAAATTATTAAGAATGACACTTGGGAACTGGTCCCAAGACCTAGTGACAAGAATCTGATTGGAACAAAGTGCATATTCAAAAATAAGATGAATGAAGATGGTACAATAGTAAGAAATAAAGTAAGATTAGTATGTAAGGGATATGTGCAAAGAGAAGGCATTGATTATTCAGACACATTTGCACCTATGAGCATATCAGAAGCCATTTAGTTGTTTTTAGACTATGCTACAGTCAAAAACTTCAAAGTTTATCAGATGGATGTCAAGTCAGCATTCCTAAATGGAGACCTGAAAGAAGAAGTATACATTGAGTAGCCAGAAGGATTCACCTTATCAGATAGACCTGATATGGTATTCAGATTGAAGAAGGCCCTCTATGGACTTAAGCAAGCCCCTAGAGCATGGTATGAGAGACTATATGGATACTTAACAAAGATTGGATTCAAGAAAGGAGCATCAGATTGTAAACCATTCGTTAGAGAGACATCTAAATATTTTCTACTTGTAGCTATATTTGTTGATGACATTATCTTTGGAGGTAATGACAAGCTCAGTGTTGAATTTGCCAAAGAAATGTAGAATGAATTTGAGATGAGTATGATTCGTCCTATCAAATACTTTTTGGGACTAACTGTGCAGCAAACAAAAAAATGAATTTTTATTAATCAATCAAAGTATGTGAAAGAGATATTGAAGAAATTTAAGATGCATGATTGCAAGCTAGTAGGAACCCCTATGATCACTGGATGCAATCTTACTAAACAAGATGACTCACCAGTGGTAGATATAACATTGTATAAGTCTATGATTGGTAAACTCATATATCTTACTCAGACTAGACCTGATATTTACAATGCAGTTGGCATAGTTGGAAGATTTACAGCAGAACCTAAACAAGGTCACCTCATGGCAATAAAGCGAATATTCAAATACTTGCAGGGCACTATAGATTATGGTCTATGGTATCCTAACTCATAAAATGTTGAGCTTAATGTGTGCACTGATGCAGATTGGGTGGGATGTGTTGATGATAGAAAGAGTACATCAGGTGGAGCAGTGTTTCTTGGTGATAGACTTGTCACTTGGACAAGCAAGAAACAAAATTGTATTTCTCAGTCAACAACAGAAGTAGAGTATGTTGCAGAAACCTTGAATTGTTCTATAATTGTTTGGATCAAGTAGATGATAAAGGATTTTGGAATTTAGATTGATTATCCTATTGTTATTCACTGTGATAACACTAGCACTATCAATATGTCAAAGAACCCTGTGATGCATGCAAAGACAAAGCACATTGAGATCAAGTATCACTTCTTAAGAGAGAAAGTGGCAGAGAAAGAACTCAAGTTGGACTATGTGAGTACTAAAGATCAGTTGGGAGATATATTCACAAACCCCTTGCCTAAGGATACTTTTGAGTATCTCAGGGAGAAGTTGGGAGTAATTCCCTTCCCTGATTCTACTTAGAAGAAAGAAGGAAAGGCATCAGTCCTCTAGGACTGATGAAAGGTTGACTACTCTACCTCATGAGTAGTACCGATGCTTAAAATGAATGGCACCCTTTTCCATTGATGTCAAAGTGGGAGTAATATACAGAGTCATGAAAAATAGAAGTAAAAAGAGGAGTAATATACTAAGGGGGAGCAGCATTCAATTACGACAGTAGTACAATTGAGGAAATAAAGAATATTAGAAAATATTGCAGCAGATGGAGGATTCATCTTTGGGGGAGTTTTTGAAGAGGAAATGGAGAATTTTATAAAAGAAATGTTCATTTGGGTTGGTGGTGGTTTTTCATTCCACATGTTTCCATCAATGCCAAAGGGGGAGATTGTTGGAGATTTGTCAGAAGGCCAATACTAACTATATGTTTGTCATTGATGACAACATATGGAAAGTAGCATGCATGGAAGTCTTGCAGCAAGCTTTCAGTATATGAATCATGGACATAATATCAGCATGATATCATGGGTGCAAAGGTTAACTATTAGTATAGATAGTTATAGTAGCTGGTGTCAGCAGTGTTCCTGACAGAGTAATAGATAGTGTTCTGTATATGGTTGTCTATACAGTTATCATAGAGCCTTTCACACTTGGATATATGTTGAAGACATATTAGTGATGTTTCAGTTATGGATGCATAGTCTATTGATGAGTAGAAGTGAAGTTATGTAGTTTCTATTTGCCAATAGTAGTTTCTTGTGTTTGTTCAGAAGAGGCGACAAAGATTTTATTGGTTCTTGAGTTGTGCCTGTCTTTAGGGTATGCGCCCTTGGATTTAAGCTTGGAGAAGTATTATTGATGATCGGTTAAGATCACATGAGTTAATTCAACTTACAGAGAAAGATCTAGTTGTTTTGGTAGAGCCGACAGTGTGTAGCATGCATCTACAATTATTTTATTAGACAGGTCCCAGAATGTGTTGCATGCATAGTAGAGCTGACAAAATGATTATTGGAGTTTTTATGGTTTCTCTAATATGATTTCAAGGTGGTTATAACAAGCTGACTTGATTATATCATTTGGAGGAAAGATATTTATAGGTAGTCATTTGTGATTACTTGAGTGTGGTTCATGGTTGATTAAGCAGAGCAGAGCAGAGTGTGCGAAGTGTTGAGCCATCAGAAGAAGGTCTATGTGACCAAGTAAAGTACTTGTGCTATTCATTGGAACTAATCTAGAAATTAGGTCAAAGTGTAGTTCACCAAGATCTAGATATAGTGTGTATCTATTAAACAGAAGGTTGTAGCCTTCACCCATTTAAGCAGTGAGCTCTCGGACAATGCGTCCTCTCCCCTAACAGGGACAATTGTAAAAGACTCCTAACAGGGTTCGACCTTTGACCAGGTCTACTATACTTAATATATTGTAAAGCTACTCCTAATAGGGTAAAGGATCTTCTAACAAGGATCATTATACACTAGTACAAAATATCAGTGGGTATCAAGTCCCACCGTGGTTTTTACCTATCTAGGTTTCCCTGTAACCAAAATATTGGTGTTGTGTTCATGTGTTCTTTCATTGTGTTTATGCTTTATGTTTAAGTATACTTAATTGGATAAAGAATTTAATCTTGTAGATAACTCATTCACCCCCCCCCTTCTCAGTTATCTCTTGGGACTATTCCTAACAAGTTTGTGCAATTTGATAAACAATGAATACAAGAATAATGTTTTGAGTTAGAAGATGGATTGCGATTAATGGAGGATGTAGAATAGTTTTTTTTACTTTCATTATGTGACATTAATTTAGTGTTTTTTTTCCATTTCATTGTCTTTTCTTAAATCTTTTGTTTCTCCATGTTCATTGGTTCATACCAGGAGGGTGTTAGAAATGGGAATCTAACTCACTATCCCATCATTCATTTTGTATGACCTTTTTGGTATAGTGAGTAGACTCCATTGATGTAATATGTACAGAAGGAGGGGCCCTAGAAATATTTCTAATCAATTTTTTAATCATGCTCTAGGAGAGCCTATGGCGAGCCCGATGTTGGAGCTCAAAAATCCAGGATATATTTTTGAGTCCATATTAAAAAAATTCTCTAAGTATAAGTTTGTGCCCTTGAAAATCATTGTGAAAGGCCAAGTTTGAGTGCATAGGAAAAAGGACCTGTTGTTTTTTAGGAGGGACTGCTTGAGGGATGTGTTCATCACCTTTCATTTGGCATATGTAAGGGTTTGAGCTCCTAGATTTCAGTTCTGGTGTGTTTTTAAGGTAGCCATTTGAAGGTGTTTCTCCAAATCTGCATTTTTGTGATTCCATAATTTTATAAAGTAACCCACTTTAGAGGTTTTCCTTTTATTCCCATTTGATAGTCATAGTATGAGGGTTGTTTCACTATGTTTTAGGCATGAGAGTGAGTCTCCATGACCATTTTTATCCCCCCATGAGTTGCTTTGACCAGTTTGCCAGACCCATTCGGTTTGCAATTTGTTAAATGTCTGAGTGTGCATAGTGCAAAAATTTAAATGACCTACTTTGAGGTCTCCTAATTTGCACCCGATTCAAGGGAAAGTGAAATTGAAATTTGTTCTGCATTGTGGACCTAGAAGTGTACCTCCTTGGTGATTTTTGGATCTATACCAGTCCGTTTGGTCACTTTGCCAATCCAATTCCAAATCTAGTTTATGCATATTTCATTATTTTAAATTCAAAAATGTTCTAAAGAGTTGACTTTAGTGTTTAATGGTAATTGGCCTTTTGATCTTCTGAGAAAGTTATTTGTGGATTCATTTTCCTTGTGTGGGATTCAATCAATGTCCAGGGTTCTGGATCTTGAGGCTTTCATTTGGTAAGTTTTCAAAGTCAGGTTTAAAGGTATTTTGTGTAGATTGGCAGTGCGGATAGAATCATTATTGTGAAAGCCCATGTTTGATCAGTGATAACTTTTAGCTCAAATATTTATGTGCAATCTCTTTGACACATGTACTCACATGTTGGAAATGAATGTAAGTCTCAAAAGGCATGTTCATGTGAGGTTCTTTGATCAGTTTTTTAGGCCATTTTTGGAGACCAGTTGTTGATGTTGGGCAAGTTTTTCAGAGACAGTGAATTGCTTGATGTGATTAAAGTTTTGACACACTATGGTTTGGATTCATCAAAATATTGCATTATGGTATGCGAGAGGTAAATTTGGTGTCTAAGATGTTTATCTTCTTGTCACACTTTCTAGCTGTTGTTCACATCAAATGTTGAAATGCATTTATATGCACTTTGATGATGGTGTTGCATTTATTTTCTCTAGCCTTGCTTGTGTTTTCAAATGAAAAATGTGAGCATGCCATTTTCTTTCAAGATGTCGTGTGCACTCATGTGTTACTCACCGTATATTTCATGCTTGACATTTCCATATTTTATCTTTTTAAAATTGCCAATGGTGTCATGTGTGCACTTGTTCTGAAGGTGTGTGCACTACTTTTGATGGTGTCTGCACTAAATAGGGTTGCAAGATAAAGTTAAAAACTAGAGGGAGTGCACACCAAATGAATGTGCTAAATGTAAATGAGGGGTGCGTACATGTGTTTTTTGTTGTGCACACTCTTGTTCATGATGGTGTGTACCAAGCCAAGGAGAGGAGCACACCAGTTTGGAGGGTGCATGTGAATTGTAGAAGGCTTCTCACACTTGTTTTTGAGTGTGTACGCACATGACAGTGGGAGTGTGTACTAGTTTGCAAGGGTCCATGCTAAGAAATTTGCAAAGGGAGGCACGTACCAGCCCAAATGGAGGGGGTAGGTAAGTAAAAAATAAAACCAAAAGAGCAAGGGGTTGTGTGCATCACTGGAGTGTGCGCATTAATAACACAAAGGAAAAATAAAAAATAGGGAATATGTTGTGCGCACATGGTGTGAAGCTTGAGAATGCGCACCAATGTTGCAGCACACAACTAAGTTTGGAGGGTGCATGCTTGGTTTGAATGGGGTGTGCGCATTGCCTTGAGCTACAGTCCAAGGAACAATAGAGGAGTGGGGTGTGTACCAACACTTGGCTGCAAGGTAAGTTAAAAACAAAGGAAATATGTTTGTTGGTGCGTGCCAACACTTGCAGGGTAGAAACAAAAGAACAAAGAGGAGGTGTGTGCGTACATGCTAGAGGAAGAATGGAAATGTAATGGGTGTGCATGTGGGTTTATCCCACATGCACCTCGATTTGATTATGGGAAGGGTTTAAATGAAAAAGTGCCCAAGTTCAATGTAAATTAAAATAAAAGAGGCAAGTGTGGCCTCTTGGACTTGTGCGCTTGGATTATATGCTCGCCAGCTAGGCACATAAAGACAAATATTTGAAGGAGATATTTAAAATTGTCAAAATTTTAATCCCACATTGGCCAAAATGGGGAAACTTCAAATTTTATAAGACATAGCACTCACATAATGTTGTTAAGAAAGAGCAGGAGGCTCTCTGAGAGTGCGCACATGAGGGTTTCATTGGGAAGTGTGTCAATGGATCAAAGATCCCATTATTTTGCAAAATGCTGGTAGATGAGATAGAACAGAGGTGGACACATGGTAGCTTGTTGCATGATCACGCAATGATCCTGGTGGTTAAGAATTGAATATTTGGCAATTTAGCAGGTGATTAGTCGTGTGATCGTTGAATGGTGGCCGTCAAGGAGATAACATTTGGCAATTCAGCGGGTGGTTATTCGCATGATCAGTGAATGGTGGTAGTCAAGGACCAAACATCTGGCGATTCGGTGAATGCTTGGTCACGTGATTGCTAAATGGTGGTGGTTAGTGTTAAAAATTATGAGATTCAGCAAACACATAGCCACGTAATCACTAGATCAAACTGCAGTTAAGAGATGTATTCCGAGATCTAGAGAATATGCATTTGTGCAATCTCCAAATTTAACCCCAGTTAGTAGGTGAATTCAGAGATTAGGAGAATGACTTGTCTCCAAATCTCCAAATCAAGTGTGGTCAAAGCCCGGGTTAAGATGAGCATCAAATCAACTAGTGACACATGGTGAAATCTGGTGAATTCTAGGCCAAATGTGTAGAGAAAAGGTAAAAATAAGAAAGGAAAATGCAAATTTAAAAGGTTTCAATAGTCTTCTCTATAGTTTGTAAAATGTCTTATTTTAAATTTTGAGAGATATTCATAGAGAATTATCAAAGAGGTAGAATGAAGTCATTTCTTTGAGAGGCAGAGAATCAAATTTTTTTGAGGAATGATTGCAGAGATAAAGGCAGTTGAAGGAGATCAATTTGGAAGGGAAATTTTGGAGGGAGATGAAGATATTTTGTGAAGAATTGACAAGTGCCAGTTTGTTGTAACTAGATTTCATTTTCCTATATCTCTTCTTTCCCTCCATTGTTACAAGGATGGTGGAATTAACACTGCTATGTAGTATTTAGGCTTCTGAGTCATGTTTTTTATGGTTTTCATGGTTTTTTGAAGGTATTGAACTAGAAGTTTATAATGAAAAATAATGGAATCCCAATATTTTATTGGTGATGTCTTCATATGCTTTGTGCTAAATTCTTGTATATTGATTTGTAAGGTACTTTGATATACTGGCTACAAGGTGGTTGTGAACTTGTTTCCTTAGTTTCTTTCAAGGAGAGAGTAAATCTCTAGGAAAAATTCTGAGAGTTTAATCTTTCATGTGAATCTGATGTCTATGTAGAGGAGTGAGAGAATGATTTGTAAGGCACTTCATTTGGGTTTTATGTGTTTGGATTTAGAAGGTTTCTGGGAATTTACTTTTATTTGACTGTGTTTCCCAATTAATAAGGCACTGGTCATTTCTTGTCATGCACCTTTCATCATCAAATTGAATATCAATGAATATTTACTTTCTATTTGAGAGCATTCATGTTTATAGTTTGCATTTGCAGAATATAAATGCAGTTTAGTGATTCTTTAAAGAAATGAATCCTAGGTTAGCCTGCCTAAGTCTAGAACTCAAAGAGAAGAGGAATTTATCCTTGTCACCTGTGCCATTTTCCTAATTCTTAGAGCGCTTGTGTAAGTGGGATCTTACATAAGATAGGTTGAGTGTTTACTCTCATTTTTTACAGATTTGTGAACTATCCACAATATTTATATGCATATTGAGGTTATGTCAAAGGGAAGTCATTGTACAATGTAGATTTATGTTTGAATTAGGTATACCTGCTTGAGTGTGTGGAGCTCGAAGTGAAGAAGGTTTGTAGGCCTTGTCAATATTAGCTTTTCTTGCCCCTCAGTTTGAAGGAAGAAGAAAATTTTGTGAATTGGATGAATATCCCATGTCTGGTTCTCATTTTTGCTTTTAGGATTGGAGGTTACAAGAAAAATCACTAAAAGAATTGGTGACTTTCTTGGGGAAAGAATAAATGATAGCAAGTTTAAGATAGTAATTTCCTTGCTTTGTTGAATCATCCCAGAATCTGGTTGAAGATCATAGAGTCAAGTTTTAAAAAATTATTATATCTTCTCACCAAGTGTGAGTGGTGACTCTGATGTCTCTATTTGATTAGTGAATTCCTAGAATGAAAATGTGATGTATTTCAGTCCTGACAAATAGTCTATATCCTGTGAAGTTGTGTTGCGGGTTGTTGGTTTTAAAAGAAGGCTCAAAGTTGAGAAATTTTTCTCAGCTGATTCATATTTTTCCTCTACAAAGAGGTGGCAACTCTACGAATATTTTGAAAGGTGATTTGGAGGAGACTTCAGAACAATATTGTGCAGCGGTCACAACATCTCTAGGTAATCCTATTTTTATAAAGAAAGAGCAGTCCCTTAATAGGTGAGAAAGTCCCTAAGAGAAAAGGGAAAATTAATCTTGAAGTTTAGTCATATTTCTAGATTGAAGTTTCAGTTGTTGTAATGAGTATCAGAAATATGTTGTGGTTTCATGAAGTTAGTGATTGCATAAATTTGGATAAAGATATTGTCACAAGAACAAGCTATATTATTTTTTTAGTGTTTTAAAATGGAGTTTCCATCTTTGATGGATCAAGATGGTGTTTCTAGATCTGAAATTTATCAGTCAGATCTTGAAAATTGTAATAGAGAAATGTATTTGATAAATCCAAGAATCCAACATAATTGCATACTAATTTTAGGATGTGCAATAGGAGAAAGGGAGGAGGAATCAACACTTTCATACTATAAAAAATTTCTTATAGCTTGTATTGAACTTCCAATGGGTCTTGATTTTCAAGAATCCCAATATGCTAAAATGTTTCTAGATCTTGGTATGCCTGAATTAGTCAGTTAGTCTACATCCCTTAGAGAGGAAGCCCTTGAAAATGTTAAAGAATGGATAGATTCATTTGAGGATGAAGAATCTTGTAAATTGCTGATAGTGTTGGTTATGGTGCTGATAATGAAATCTATGATTATCAAGATGTAGAAGATAAATATACAGTTGACAGTGTTCCCCTTGAGTTTCTGGATTGTTCTTCTTTTCACCATGATAATAATCACTCCTTGTTTCAGTTTGTTGATGTTTTGTGTGAACATAAAGAATATGACTATGATGTAGATGAAAGTTCTTGCAGTGATTACTTTACACAAGAAGTTATGAGACAAGAGATTTCAGTCCCTATTTCAGATGGGGAAGATATTTGTAGCATCAGTAGTGAGACCAAAGAGATGGAATGTGAAGTCCAGTTCTTACTAAGTAGTGAGAAAATTTTAGAACTCTTGGAGATTGATTTTTCAGAGGTATACACCTAAGTTTGTTTCTAAAATCCTATGCTTGGTAGATATAAGTTTTGATAGACATGATATTATTGAGGGTATGAAGTATGAAACATTTATTGATTTTCCTTTTCCTATCTTTGAGGTAAATGATGTGCAAGTTGAGGTTACATATCATTGTAATGAATTTGATACTATTATCTTTGACGAATATGATGATGTATGTACTAGTGTGGATTCATAATTTCAAGAGCCTATTATTAGTGGTTCTTGTTTACATTATGATGCTAGAAAATGTGATAGATCTGAATATGTTTTCTTAGATTTGCAAGTGATTAATGATTCATTCACTGACATTGCTTGTTCCTCTTTAAAAGATGCCAATAAGATTTGTGATCAACAACTTGTCTCTGATTTTGTGCAATCAGATTTTTATTTCGAGAGTGTCTATTTTAGTTTTCAAAGTGTTGACATAGAAGTGGCTTATTCTTTTTTGCAAACTAATGATTAGTGTGCTGATGTTTCCAGCCATGAGGTTGAGTTGGAGTGTTTCTTTTTTTAGCATGGTAGTGGTAATGGATAGTGTGATGTTTTGATGTCACACAATGATCAACGTTCATGGCAATTTGATGGCTTGGTCTTTCCAATTGGTGGTGAGTATAGTTTGAATCCCCCTCTTCCCCATGCAAGTTGATTTCGGGCCCATGCTCCCCGGGTCTTGTGTGGCATTTGGGGCCCCGGCCTACTACCGGTTGGGCCTACAAACATTTCCACTAGATAGCTGTAGGTCCATCACCAACTCCAGCCTTTGGAGTTTTGGTGTTTTGATCCATACTTTCTACGCTAAGGTTACAAGTTTGAATCCCCCTCTTCCCCATGCAAGCTGATTCCAAGCCCATGTTCCTTGGGGCTTGCGTGGCAGTTGGGGCCCTGGCCTGCTACCAGTTGGGCCTATAAACATTGACACTAGATGGTTGTAGGTCCATCACCAACTCTGACCTCTAGAGTTTTTGTGTTTGGATCCATACTTGTTGCACTAAGGTTACGATATCGAATCCCCCTCTTCCACATGCAAGTTGATTCTGGGCCCATGCTCCCCGAGGCTTGCGTGGAAGTTGGGGCCTCGACCTACTGCTGGTTGGGCCTACAAATATTTCCATGAATAGCTACAGGTCCATCACCAACTTTGGCCTCTAGATTTTTGGTGTTTGGATCCATACTTGTTGTGCTAAGGTTATGAGTTTGAATCCCCCTCTTCCCCATGCAAGCTAATTCTGGGCCCATGCTCCCTGGGGCTTGTGTGGCAGTTGGGGACCCAACCTACTATCGGTTGGGCCTACAAACATTGCCAGTGGATAGCTGTAGGTCCATCACCAACTCTGGCCTCTGGAGTTTTGGTGTTTGGATCCATACTTTTTGCGCTAAGGTTACGATTTTACATGATATGTTGAAAATAGAAGATAGTATTTTTGACAATCTAGATGGAAGAAGTAATTTTAGCTTGCCTTTGTTATATGGAGATAAAAATCATATGTTTGAAAGGGGTAAGGACTGATTACAGGTTTGAGGCTTTGGGCCTTTTTTGTAAATAATGTAAATTTTGTAAAGTTTCTTTACTTTCAGTTGTTTGGTAGTTGGGTTGGGATTCCTTTGTTTCAAGTAAGAAGGAGAAGTGAATGGTTTTTCTTTGGTTGGTCTATTGTACCATGAGATTTTGAATTCTCTACATGTCCACATGGGGAACGCATCCCCAGTCAAAGCCACTATTGGAGCTCAAAAATTTAGGATATATTTTTGAGTCCATATTCAAAAAATTCTCTAAGTATAAGTTTGTGCCCTTGAAAATCATTGTGAAAGGCCAAGTTTGAGTGAATAGAAAAAAGGACCTATTATTTTTCATGAGGGACCACTTGAGGGATGTGTTCATCACCTTTCATTTGGTGTATGTAATGGGTTTGAGCTCCTAGATTTAAGTTCTAGTGTGTTTTTAAGGTATCCATTTGGAGGTGTTTCTACAAATCTACATTTTTTTTATTCCAGAATTTTATAAAGTAACCCACTTCATACGTTTTCCTTTTATGCCCATTTAATATTCATAGCATGAGGATTGTTTCAATATTTTTTAGGCATGAGAGTGACTCTCCATGACCATTTTTAGCCCTCCATGAGTTGGTTTGACCAATTTTCTAGAGCCATTCCGTTTGAAATTTGTTAAATGTCTCTGAGTGTGTGTAGTGCAAAAATTTAAATGACCTACTTTGAGGTCTCTTAATTTCTACCCGGTTCAAGGGAAAGTGAAATTGAAATTTGTTCTACATTGTGTACCTATAAGTGTACCTCCTTGGTGATTTTTGGATCTTGACCAATCCATTTGGTCACTTTGCCAATCCAATTCGAAATCTAGTTTCTGCATATTTCACTGTTTTAAATTCAGAAATGTTCTAAAGAGCTCACTTTAGTGTTTAATGGTAATTGGCCTTTTGATCTTTTGAGAAAGTTAGTTGTCAATTTTTTTTCCTTGTGTGGGAGTGAATTAGTGTCCAGGGTTCTGGATCTTGAGGGTTTCATTTGGTAAGTTTTCAAATTCAGGTTTGAAGGTATTTTGTGCAGATTGGTAGTGCAGGCAAGATCAATATTGTGAAAGGCCATGTTTGATCAGTGATAACTTTTAGCTCAAATATTTCTATGCAATCTAATTTGTACTCACATGCTGGAAATGAATGTAAGTCTCAGATGGTGTGTTCCTATGAGGTTCTTTGATCAGTTTTTTAGGCTATTTCCAGAGGCCAGTTTTTGATGTTGGGAAAAAATTTTAGAGACACAATGAGCTGTTTGATGTGATTAAATTTGGACACACTATAGTTTGGATTCATCAAAAGATTGCATTATGGTATGCAAGAGGTAAATTTGGTGTCTAAGGTGTTTATCTTCTTGTCACACTTTCCAGTTGTTGTTCACATCAAATGTTGAAATGTATTTATATGCACTCTGGTGCTAGCGTTGCATTTATTTTCTCTAGCCTTGCTTATGTTTTCAAATGAGAAATGTGAGCATGTCATTTTATTTCAATATGTTGCATGCACTCGTGTGTTACTCACTGTATACTACATGCTTGAGAGTGCCATATCTTATCTTTTTAAAATTTCCAATGGTGATGTGTGTGCACTTGTTCTGAAGGTGTGCGCAATACTTTTGATGGTGTGCACACAAAATGGGGCTGCAAGATCAAGTTAAAAACCAAAGGGAATGCACACCAAATGAATGTGATAAATGTAATGAGGGATGCGAACATGTGTTTGTTGTTGTGCACACTCTTGTTCATGATGGTGCATACCAAGCCAAGGAGAGGAACACACCAGTTTGGAGGGTGCGTGTGAATTGCAGAAGGTTGCCCACACTTATTTTTTAGTGTGTACGCACATGATAGTGGGAGTGCGTACTAGTTTAAAAGGGTGCATGCCAAGAAATTTTTAAAGAGAGGCATGTACCAGCCCAAATGGAGGGAGTAGGTAAGTAAAAAATAAAACCAAAAGAGCAGGGGTTGTACGCACTATTGGAGTGTGCACATTAATACCACAAAGGGAAAAGATAAAATAGGGAATGTGTTGTGTGCACTTGGTTTGAAGCTTGAGGGTGTGAACCAATGCTACAGCGTGCACCAAATTTTGGAGGGTGCGTGCTTGGTTTGAATGGAGTGTGCACATTGGCTTGAGCTGTAGTCCAAGGAACAACAGAGGAGTGGGGTGTGTTCCAGCACTTGGCTGCAAGGTAAGTTAAAAATAGAGGAAATATGTTTGTTGGTGCATGCCAGTAGTTGCACACCAACACTTGCAGGGTAGAAACAAAAGAACAAAGAGGAGGTGCATGTGTACAAGCTAGAGGAAGAATGGAAATGTAATGGGTATGCATGTGGGTTTATCCCACATGCACCCCGATTTGATTTTGGGAAGGGTTTAAATGAAAAATTATCCAAGTTCAATGTAAATTGAAAGAAAAGAGGCAAGTGTGGCCTCTTGGACTTGTGGGCCTGGATTATATTCTCGCCAACTAGGTGCATAAAGACAAACTTTTGAAGGAGATATTTAAAATTGTCAAAAGTTTAATCCCACATTGGCTAAAATGGGGAAAGTTCAAATGTTTATAAGACATAGCACTCACATAATGTTGTGAAGAAAGAGAAGGAGGCTCTCCGAAAGTATGAGCATGAGGGTTGCATTGGGAAGCATGTCGGCGGATCAAAGACCCCATTATTTTACAGAATGTTGGTAGATGATATGGAACGAAGGTGGACATGTGGTGGCTTGTCACATGATCATGCAATGATCCTAGCAATTAAGGACTAAACATTTGGTGATTCAGTGGGTTGTTAGTCACATGATCGTTGACTGGTGATGGTCAAGGAGATAACATCTAGCGATTTAGTGGGCAGTTAGTCACATGATTATTGAATGGTGGCGGTCAAAGACAAGACATCTGGCAATTCATCGCTTAATGGTGGTGGTTAGTATTGAAACATTTCGAGATTCAGCGAACACATAGTTGCATAATTGCCAGATCAAACTACAGTTAAGAGATTTATTCTGAGATCTAGAGAATAGGCATTCGCGCAACCTCCAAATGTAACCCCAGTTAGCAGATGAATTCAGATATTAGGAGAATGGCTTATCTCTGAATCTCTATATCAAAGGTGGTCAAATATAGGGTTAATATGAGCATCAAATCAGCTAGTGACACATGGCAAAATCTGGTGAATTCTGGGACAAATTTGCAAAGAAAAGGTAAAAATAAGAAAGGAAAATGCAAATTTAAAAGGTTTCAATAGTCTTCTCTATAGTTTGTAAAATATTTTATTTTAAATTTTGAGAGATATTCACGGAGCATTTTCAAAGAGGTAGAATCAAGTCATTTCTTTGAGAGGCAAAGAATCAAATTTTTTTGAGGAATGATTGGAGAGATAAAGGCGGGTGAAGGAGATCAATTTGGAAGAGAAATTTTGGACGGAGATGATATTTTGTGAAGAATTGACAGGTGCCAGTTTGTTGTAACTGGAATTGATTTTCCTATATCTCTTATTTCCCTCAATTGTTACAGGGATGGTAGAATTAACACTGCTAGGCAGTATTTAGGCTTCCAAGTCATGTTTTTTATGGTTTTCATGGTTTTTTGAATGTATTGAACCAGAGGTTTATAATGAAAAAAAATGGAAATCCCAATCTTTTATTGGTGATGTCTTCATATGCTTTGTGTTAAATTCTTGTATATTGATTTGTAAGGCACTTTGATAAACTGGCTACAAGGTGGCTGTGAACTTGTTGCCTTAGTTTCTTTCAAGGAGAGAGTAAATCTCTGGGACAAATTCTGAGAGATTAATCTTGCATGTGAATCTTATGTGTAGGTAGAGGAGTGAGAGAATGATTTGTAAGGCACTTCATTTGGGTTTTGTGTGTTTGGATTTAGAAGGTTTCTGTGAATTTACTTTTATTTGACTATGTTGCCCAATTAATAAGGCGTTATTCATTTCTTGTCATGCACCTTTCATCATCAAATTGAAAATCAATGAATATTTACTTTTTGTTTGAGAGCATTCATGTTTATAGTTTGTATTTGTAGAATACAAATGCAGTTTAATGATTCTTTAAAGAAATGAATCCGAGGTTAGCTTGCCTAAGTCTAGAACTCAAAGAGAAGAGGGATTTATCCTTGTCACCTATGTCATTTTCCTAGTTCTAGAACGCTTGTGTAAATGGGATCTTACATAAGATAGGTTGAGTGTTTACTCCCATTTATTACAGTTTTGAGAACTATCCACAATCTTTATCTGTATATTAAGGTTATGTCAAAGGGAAGTCATTGTACAATGTAGATTTATGTTTGAATTAGGTACACCCGCCTGAGTGTGTGGAGCTCGAAGTGAAGAAGGTTTGTAGGCATTATCAATATTAGCTTTTCTTGTCCCCCAGTTTGTAGGAAGAAGAATATTTTATGAATTGGATGAATATCCCATGTATGGTTCTCATTTTCTCTTTTAGAATTGGAGGTTACAAGAAAAATCACTAACACCCGACTAGGAGGGACTAAGTCAAAAAGAAGTATAACTTGCAGAGATAAATGTGGAAATGAAAATTAGTGATTGGAGGTCATGGACAAGGTAATTTCCAAATACTATACTAGGGGATAAGATGTTACCAATCCATTTGGTCACCAAACACAAGAAGACAAGCCATGCAATCAGTAAAAGCCTAAAACCCTCCCAAAGCACCCATTTTTTATTAGGGGGTTGTACAGCAACATGAAACCCTAAAACCTCCAAAATATTTGAGAGGTTAGCCATTGATCCAAGAATCCATAACCAAATTATAGGGTTCTTTGGAATAAAATAGGAGAAAAGTCCTATTTTCTCAGAGAAGGAGACCTAATTGGGGCTTTTCCTTGTAGCCCTAGTTTGGGAAGGAAATATGAGATTAGTAATAAAAAATGGAGAAGTAAGACCTCCAAGACATTAATTTTAACCAAATATGACATATTCCAACACCTCCTCGTCTCTACAAGATTCAATGTTAGTTTGGAGGTGGTGAGCCCTTACCATAGCATTGTGGGTCAGTATGAGTATGAAGGAAGCAAGCACCAAGAATATTGTTTTGTCTTGGTAGAAGTCACTTGGTAGTTGGGTTGGATTTGTAGACCAGAGAATTGAACCTATAGAGGGGTCCTAAAGGTCAATCAGTTTCAGTTGAGAACACCTAAGGGTCACTAGGTGAACCTAGGCAAGGGCTAGTGATTAGCTCTCCCAACTTCCCTATAATTTACCTTCTTGACTCAAAACAACTCCTATTGCACTACCACTTGCATCACACTCAACTTGAAATACCTTATTGAAATTAGGTAAAGCTAGCATAGGAAATTCAACAACCTTGTGCTTCAAAGTCTCAAAAATTTAATTAGCTCCAAGTGTCCACTTGAATTCCCTTTTATCTCCTCTCATAGTCTCAGTCATAGGATTACAAATTGAACTAAACTTTATAATGAACTTTCAGTAGAAAATTGCTAAACCATGAAATGATTTTACCTCACTAGCATTTTCAAGTTTAGGTCAATTCAAAATAGCTTCAACTTTCTCAAGATCCATTTTCAAACCATCAGCTGAAATCAAAAATCCCAAATATACAATCTCTTCTTTCATGAAGGAACACTTTTTCAAATTAATCAACAACTGTTCTTCTTTCAATTTCTACAATATGTGTTTAATGTGCAACAAATGTTCTTCTCTGGTCTTACTGAATATCATAATGTCATCTAGGTAAACAATCACAAATTTACCCAAGAATTTCTTCAAAACCCCATTCATCAATCTCATAAAAGTACTTGGTACATTAGTTAAACCAAAAGGCATAACCAACCACTCATACAAACCTTCTCTTGTCTTAAAAGTAGTCTTTCGTTCATCACCTTCTCTGATTTTGATCTGATGACATCCACTCTTCAAATCAATTTTGGTAAAATACTTTTCTCCACTCAAGCTATCCATTATGTCATCCATTCTCAGTATAGGAAACTGATATTTCATTGTTATCTTATTGATTTCTCTAGAATCAGTACACATTCACCACTCTCCATTCTTCTTAGGTACTAATACAGTTGGTACTGCACATGGACTCAAAGTTTCTCAGATCAAACCTTTCTACAACAACTCTTGGTTTTTTCGATTAAGTTCCTCATTCTCGGTAGGTGTCAACTGATGTGGTGCTTTATTTGGTAAACTAGCTCCAGGAATCAGATTCATACAATGATCAATGCTTCTCTTTGGTGGTAAACCATTAGGTACATTATCATAAATGATCTCTCTATAATTGGTGAGTATCTTATCAACCTCTCTAGGGATACTATCCACTATTTTCTCACTTGGTTTGTTAGGAATCACAACAAAACACACATCATTCTTCTTCAAATCCTTAACAAACTTTCTTCCTTCCATCAAACAAAATTTCATAGATGTACAAACATTATATGCCAACAAATTCTTTAATCAAGGGTAACAATATTTACCTTCTCCCATCAACCCAAATAGTATATTTATGCAATCTTCCATCATATATAGCATGTCTATCATATTTCTGAGTTCTACCCAACAAAATATGACAAAAGCCCATAGGCATGATATCACACAACATGTTATCATAATACTTTCCAATTTTCAAATTCACATAACATTTTTCACTTACCAATAGTGTATGCTCATCCTTGATCCATGAAATTTGATAAGGTTTTGGGTGTTTCAACCTTTCCAACTACAAATTTGTAACCATTTCCTCAGATGCTAGATTCTGCGAGCTTCCACTGTCAATGATTACCTTCCACACTTTATCAGTAACTCTGCATCTGGTCTTGAAATTTTTTTTCCTTATCGGATCTTCCTTATTATTTTCACTCCATAGTGCTCTTCTAACCATCAAGTTCTTTTCCTTCTTTGGTTCATTTGATGAGTCTTCTTGCACTAAAGCATTTCTACTTCTACCGACCTTCTTTCTTGCATGTGTACAGTCAAATGACCTATTTCCTTCTCCTCCACAATTGTAACAATTTCCTTGGAATCCACCTCTTCTATAGCCACCTTGGTAGTTACCACCTCTTCCTCTAGAAGAACTTTCACCTTTCCACTCGGTCTTTATCCTAATTTTTTTTATCTTGATCGGATCTATTATTTTCACCATAAGATCTACCTCTTCCTCTAGGGAATCTACCACCTCTTCCTCTTTGTCTTTGCTCATGTCTTTTGCTCAATTTCTCCTCAGCTTTCAGGGAAAACTAATAAGCTTCTTCAATATTTTCCAACTTGACCAAACTAATTTCCTCTTGAATAGAAACTCTTAAACCATTCAAGTATCTAGCAATTCTTTCCACCTCATCCTCAATATGTTCAGATCTGATGTCTAGTCTATAGAATTCCTCAATATAGTCTTTTACCGAGCTATCTTTCTACCTCAAACTTTGCATTCACCTAAATAGGTTAATTTGGTAATCACAAGGTAGAAACTTGCCTTTCAATTTATTCACCATCTTATTCCATACCTTAATTTTATCTTTGGCTTTCCTCTTTCTATCTAATTACAAATGCTCCCACCATAAGGATACATGACTTTTCAACTTTGTACTTGCAATTTTCACCTTCTTTTCCTCAAGGACATTTTCATATTCAAAATACTTTTCCATCTCAGTTATCCAATCCATAAACTCATCTGAATCTAGCCTTTCACTATATTCAAGAGGATTGAAGTGTGGTGTAGACTTCAAGTTTGTCAATGCCTTCAAAATTCTTTCTTCACCCTGATCCATCACAAGTGTAGGTTCTACTTCACCTTGTGCATCTTCGGCTTCTTCATCACTAACATCCTCAAGATGTCTTCCATGATGCTAGGCTATCTCAACAGCTTCTAACCTAGTAGAAATTTATCTTGGCATGTCAGCTAAGCCTAGATTTTCATCTCTCATCCCACGAACCATCTTGAAACCCTCTGTAATTGCAAGTTAGATCGCAATCTATCACCCCACAATAAATAACAACTAGGGCTTACAAGAAGGAACCCTTAACCAAAGACCTAAATTTTCAAATCTAGATCAAGATCTAATCTTTCTCTGATACCACCTGATGCAAGAAGAGAAGGTAGGAAATGCTAGAAGCACACCCAAACTACCAACCTCCTATGAACACAATACATGAAAGCAATAAAATAGAACATGGAGATAGATAATGCAGAGATTTCATATATTAATCACCATAAAAGGATTCATACATGCCAGGCTGTAAGGCCTTCCTAGTTACGGCCAATTAAAATCACAAATTTTAGTACAACAGTACTCCAACATCGAGGATTCAATATCCAAATTCTCTCCTCTATCTAAAAAATAATGCCTAAAACTACAACATACTTTTCTATTTATACAAGAGGCTATTGAAACAAGTTAGCCTTCAGATCCAACATTAGAAAATGAAACAACCAGATCTATATCCACATGCTTCCCAATGATCAATGCCATCACTGACTCTATGACTAAAATCAAATGCATGAGTCAGCCTCAACAAAAATTCAAAATAAATCACTCAGCAAGAAAGGTTATCGAGAAATAGAAAATTAACTCAGTGAACACCGAGCCAACTCAGTGAAAGAAGGAACCGAGCAGCAATTGAGCTTCGTTGATGAAAATAGGAATACATCAGCGAGATCCCAAAAGCAGCTACCGATCACAACTAACAAATCTAACTTATTTTTGGTGATACAGGATTTCCAAGGACTCGAGATGCTCCTATATCATAACCACACTAGGTTGAGAGATGACTAGACAAGAATGTTATAAGCTATAGGAGGTGGAACAGAAGCATATATAGGAGGTGTAAGTGGTGTAGGAAGAAGTACACATCAAGGGAAAAGAGATTGAACATCCTTAGGTTTACTAAGTTCACAAATCTTTTGGACCTTGTATGATTGATACAATCAAAAGAGATGGTAAAGAAATGTTTGATTTGTTTGAGGCATGGTTGGCTACAAGATGTTGAGTCCCACTTTTGGGTAAAAAGTGGAAGTAGTTTCCTTGTTTTTCAAAAAAAAAATTGATTGATGTCAAAATTTGAGGTGCTTACATATTGAATATCAAAAAACTTCAATAGTAGAAAATGTAGTGCTCAGAATCTACTTTTCAAATATGTAATTTATTTCAATACCCACATGGTATAAATTGCATTTTAATAGGCATGTTTAAAAACTACTTTTTAAAAATATTTGTTTCAAGACCATACCACACGTGTACGACCACCCTATTTTGAAGTAAAAAAATGAATTTTTGTGAATCCTCCTGGGGGAAGGTACCTAAAAGACCAAAGATTGATGAAAATATTTTTGAATTTTTTTAAATTTTTTTATTAATTTTTAATTGACTATAAATTACATTTTGGAAACCGCTAGTGTACGACCACCATAATTTGATGAAAATTTCACTTTTTCAATTTTTTTTTTATCTTAAAGGAAATTCTATTGAGATTGATGTCATATAATTCATTTTTCAAAAAATGTAATATCAAAAAAGTTATTAAAATTTGAATTAACCTTACTATTTCAAGTTTAGGTACCACTTTGACTTAATAAATATTGTAAAATACTAAAATTAGTTATATCACTATAAAATTTATATTTTATAATCTATATAATAACTATAATGGGTTTTCATTTCGTCAAAAAATTCATTCGAGGAGACCTCCAAAAAAGTTGTGGCAAGGCAAAAAATTTATATTCCAATGCCTTAGCTATATTTTTGTAGGACCAAGCATAGGCTTGGTCCAACCAAGCCTACCCGTAATCAAAAACCAAGGCGAAAGAACAATGCCCACTCCTATTTTTAAGAAATGGACACCCATTTTTTTAAATTCAAAACACGAGTGCTTGTTTCTATTTGGATCGTTGAAATAGAAACAAACACCTATTTTTAGAAACGAGCACCCATGTCATTTAAATAATGGGTGCTTCAATCATTTTTTTGACTGATCCATATTGTAGAAAGAATAATTTGAATTAACATTCTCTTTTCTTGTTTTGTTTTGGATATGGCATGAAGAGAATCCTTTGAATTCAAATTTTGGTGCAAACATGGGATCAAAGCAACACAAAAAGAGGTAAAGAAAGGTTCTGACAACTAAGGAGGTTGCAAAAAATAGAGAGGCAAAATGAAAATGAGAAAGAAGAGAAAATTTTTGAGAATAGAATAATGTTGGAGCATTGAGTTCAACAATCATTTCAAAAGAGGAGAACATTGAGGACACCATGATGGATGTAGAGGTTGAAGAAGAAAATACAATAGAAGAAAATTTAGGTGCATCTTCTAATCTAGTATTGGATATAGGTATGTATTCACAACCAACTGTAACTTATTCTGATAACGAACTTGATCATTTGGTAAAAGCAAGTTACTCTTTAAATGATTTAGATTTTCTTCCTAAAAATATAGTAATAGATATTATTGCACATCAAACACCACAAATTAGTAATGTTAATCATAATGATAAAGGAACTGAAAGTCAAATCCCAGTTGAAAGTGAAATTCAAACCCCAGATGAAATTTAAAATCAAATGATAATTGAAATCAATAATATGGATGTAGACATAGAAACACTAATTGAGAAAGAAACCCCTTTGAATGATATTCAAATGAATGAATAATTTCAAATTAAAAGTGATGTGCTACACAATTTGTGTGGTTTATTTTCATGGAGATGGATTAGGAGACACGTGACTATTATTTAGAAAAAAAAATTATAATAAGAAATTTGGGTTTCAATGTCAACTAATATTACAACTAATTAAAATGATTAAAATGTGAAAAGTGACAAAGAGGTTAGGCATTTATGTGAAATCCAAGAAGAAGGACGAGTCTCTAAAATAAGTTGTATCAACTATTGCTAATACCTTTGACACAATCAGAAATAAAAGTCATTCTAAAGAAAGGAATGCGGCGTGATGATCAATAACAATAGCTTTAGTAAACAAACCTACTTTTGATAAAACAATAATGATAGACATAAGTGGATATCTTAATATTCATCATAAAACTTTAGCGAGATCTGTAAAGAGAAGAGTTAACTTTGAAAGTGATCTAGAAAACCATTTGTGGAGCTTTAGTGGTAGACTCCTGAGGTTTTACATGAAACTTACTGGTGAAGTCTGTTAGGATTAACAAGACAGAAATAATAGTTACATGCAAATATAACTAATATAAGAAAATAATAAATCACACAGAAGATAACACAAGACCCAAAGATTTAACGTGGTTCACCCAATCCGTGGTCTACATCCACCAACAACGAGTCCAATATTATTATTATCCAATGATTACAACCTGGTTACAATTCGTAATCCCTTACGGCTCAATACCACCGTAAGAAGCTACTAAAACATACATCATTTTGAAATCCTTGACCCTAAGCTATTTTATACAAGTTTATTTTGTCACTTTAGGGTTACAACATGTCATTCCAAAAATAGCCAATAAATGTACAGTATTTCCTTGATCAATCACCACAATATTGTTAGGAATAGTCCCAAGAGATAACTGAGAGGGGGAGTGAATCAGTTATCTAAAAGATTCAATTCTATGTCCAATTAAGTATACTTAAACATAAAGAATAAACACAATAAAAGAACACTTGAACACAACACAATATTTTGGTTACAGGGAAACCCAAATAGGTAAAAACCCCGGTGGGAATTGACACCCACTAATATTCTGCACTAGTGTATTATGATCCTTGTTAGAAGATCTTTAACCCTGTTAGGAGTTGCTTTACAATATAATTAGTGCAGTAGACCTGGTCAAGGGTTGTACCCTGTTAGGAGTCTTTTACAATAGTCCCTGTTAGGGGAGAGGACGCACTGTCTGAGAGCTCACTTCTCAAAGGGGCAAAGGCTACAACCTTCTGAATGATAGATATACACTATATCTAGATGTTGGTGAGCTGTGCTTAGACCTGTTGTCTGGATTAGTTACAATGTATAGCACTAACACTTTACTTGGTCACATAGACCTTCCTCTGATGGTTCAACACTTTGCACACTCTGCTCTTCTCTGCTTAATTAATCATGAACCACACTCAAGCAATCACAAATGACTGCCTATAAATATACTTCCTCTAAATGATATAATCAAATCAACCTATTAGAACCACCTTGAAACCATATTAGAGAAAACATAACAAACTTTGATAAACATTCTGTCAGCTCTACTATGCACGCAACACATTCTGGGACCTGTCCAATAAGATAATTGTAGATGCATGCTACACACT
Source organism: Chamaecyparis obtusa (assembly GCA_027943335.1). Taxonomy (NCBI): domain Eukaryota; kingdom Viridiplantae; phylum Streptophyta; class Pinopsida; order Cupressales; family Cupressaceae; genus Chamaecyparis; species Chamaecyparis obtusa. The sequence continues at coordinate 324,048 of BSBK01002457.1, read as the reverse complement.
GTCAGCTCTACCAAAACAACTGGATCTTTCTCCTCAAGCTGAATTACTTCATGCACTCTTAACCGAACATCACTAACCTCTAAGCTTAAATCCAAGGGTGCATACCCAAATGATAGGCGCAACTCCAGAACCAATAAAATCTCTGTCGGCTCTTTTGAACAAACATAGAAAACTACTACTAGTGAATAGTGACTGCATAACTTCACTTCTATTGATCATTAGACCCTGCGTCCATGAATGTAACATCACTAATATGTCTTCAACATATATCCAAGTGTGCAAGGCTCCATGATAACTGTAAGAACAACCATACACAGAACACTGCCTATTACTCTGTCAGGAACACTATTGATACAAGCTACTATATAACTGTCTATACTAACAGTTAACCTCTGGGCCATGATATCATGCTGATATCATGTTCATGGTACATATATAGAAATCTTACTACATAATACTTCCACGCATGCTACTTTCTATATGTTATCATCAATGACAAACATACAGTCTGTACTGGCCTGTTGGAAAATCTCCAACAATCTCTCCCTTTGGCATTGATGGCAACATGTGAAATGAAAAACCATCACCAACCTAAATGAACTTTCTTTTATAACATTCCCCATTTCCTCTTCAAAACTCCCCCAAATATGAGTCCTCCATCTATTGCAATATTTTTCAACATTCTCCATTTCCTCCACTGAACTATTGTCATAATAGAATACTACTCCCCCTTAGTATAATACTCTTCCTTTTTACTTTTGTTTTTCATGACTATATATTACTCCCCATTTGACATCAATGGAAAAGGGTGCCATTCATTTTAAGCACCAGTACTACTCGTGAGGTAGAGAAGTCAACCTTCCATTAGTCCTTGAGGACTGATGCCTTTCCTTCTTTCTTTTAAGAAAAATCAGGGAAGGGAATTACTCCCAACTTCTCCCTGAGATACTCAAAAGTATCCTTAGGGAAGGGCTTTGTGAATATATCTACCAACTAATCTTTAGTACTCACACAGTCCAAGTTGACTTCTTTCTCTACCACTTTCTCTCTTAGGAAGTGATACTTGATCTCAATGTGCTTTGTCTTTGCATGCATCATAGGGTTCTTTGACATATTGATAGTGCTAGTATTATCACAGTGAATAACAATAGGATAATCAATCTGAATACCAAAATCTTTTATCATATGTTTAATCCAAACAATTTTAGAACAATTCAAGGCTATTGCAACATACTCCACTTTAGCTATTGATTGAGAAATACAATTATGTTTCTTGCTTGTCTAGGTGACAAGTCTATCACCAAGAAACACTGCTCCATCTGATGTACTCTTTATGTCATCAACACATCCTACCCAATTAGCATCAGTGTATACATGAAGCTCAACATTTTTTGAATTAGGATACCATAGACCATAATCTATGGTGCCCTGTAAGTATCTAAATATTCTTTTTACTGCCATGAAGTGACTTTGCTTAGGTTCTACTGCAAAATCTTCCAACTATGCTAACTACATTGGAAATATCAAGTCTAGTCTGAGTAAGATATATGAGTTTACCAATCATAGACTTGTACAATATTGTATCCACTATTGGTGAGTCATCTTCTTTTGTAAGTTTGTATCCAGTGATCATAGGTGTTCCTACTGGATTGCAATCATCCATTTTTAATTTCTTCAGTATCTCTTTCACATACTTGGACTGATTAATAAAAATTTATTTTTCTATCTATTGCACATTTAGTCCCAAAAAGTATTTGATAGGAACAATCATATTCATCTCAAACTCATTCTGTATTTCTTTGGCAAATTCTGCACATAGTTTTTCATTACCTCCAAAGATAATGTCATCAACAAATATAGCTACAAATAGTAGACCTTCAAATGTCTCTTTAATGAATAGATTACACTCTTCTACTCCTTTCTTGAATCCAATCTTTGTTAAATATCCATCTAGTCTCTCATACCATGCTCTAGGGGCTTGCTTAATTCCATAGAGAGCCTTCTTCAATCTGCATACCATATCAGGTCTATTTGATAAGGTGAATCCTTCTAGCTGCTCAATGTATACTTCTTCTTTCAAATCTTCATTCAGGAATGCTGACTTGACATCCATCTAATATACTTTAAAGTTTTTTATTGTAGCATAAGCTAGAAATAACTTAATAGCTTCTAATCTTCTTAGAGGTACAAATGTGTCTGAATAGTCAATGCCTTCTCTTTGCACATATCCCTTACATACTAACCTTATTTTATTTCTTACTACTATACCATATTCATTCATCTTATTTCTGAATATCCACTTTGTTCCAATCACATTCTTATCACTAGGTCTTGGGACTAGTTCCCAAGTGTCATTCTTAATAATCTGATCAAGTTCTTCTTTCATAGCATCATGCCAATCTGAATCATTACATGCATTTTCAACACTTAAAGGTTCAATCTGAGATAGTAAACATACCACTTCACTGCTAGCTAAGCTTTTTGCTTGTGATCTTGTTAAGACTTTTTTGCTCTGATCTCCAATGATGTCTTTCTTGGAATTATTTCTAGATGTAAACTTTGGAACTTTAGGTGATTCTCACTCATCAGCCTTAGGAGTATCTTCTTCACTTGTCTCAAGGTCATTGAATAACACATCAATATTGTCAAAATTTTTCTCAATAACTATCTCACTAGTGGAGGGTCTAGTTTCTTCTTCAATCATGGGTGTGTAATCATGATATCTTTCTTGAACCATAAAATTTTCATCAATTTTAACATGAGCACTTTCAATGATCTTTTGCAATCTTAAATTGAAACATCTATAAGCTTTAATTTTAGTAGAGTAACCAAGAAAAATACCTTCATCACTTCTTGCATCAAACTTGCCTACTGCTTCATCCATCTTGATGTAGCACTTGCTTCCAAATATTCTGAAGTATTTTACTATGGGAACATTACCAAACCATAGCTCATATGGTGGTTTATCAACGCCAGGCCTCAATTGAATTCTATTAATGGTGTAGACTACTATATTGACCACATCTCTCAAATAGGTGTGTGCAACTTTTCCTTCAATCATGATGGTGTGCGCTGTATCAAGAATGATCTTATTCCTTTTCTCTGCAATTCCATTCTGCTAAGGGGTTCTAGGTGCACTTAACTATCTCTTTATGCCATGTTCTTCGTAGTACTCATATAATCTATCAGCGGTGAATTACCCTCCTCTATCTGATCTCAAACATTTTATCTTTAGTCCAAATTCATTCTCAACCTTAGCTTTGAATATTTTGAACTTCTCAAATGCTTCTAACTTATCTCTTAAGAATGCAACCCACATCATCCTAGTATAATCATCAACAAACAAAATGAAATACCTTTCACCATAGTATGATCTTGTTTGAGTTGGACCACATAGGTTTGTATGAATCAGATCCAACTTGTTCTCTGTTGAATTTTTCTTGCTCCTGAATGAATTTCTCACATGCTTCCTCATCACACATTCCCTGCATATAGTATCAACTAGCTTTGCTATGCTAGGTAGATCTCTTACTGCCTTTACATTGCTTATCTTTACTATGTTATCAAAATTAATATGATAGTATTTTATGCCACAACCAACTGTCATCAACTTTAGCAACAAAACAACTTGCTTCTGAATTGAGTTGGAAAACATTACCTTGAGTCTTCAAGACTAATGCAATCATAACACCATCCTTGTTTTTAATGATGCATTTGTCATCTTTGAAGTCCAACTGATAACCTTTTCCAAATAACTATCCAACATTAAGAAGTTTATGTTTCAAACCATCTACATAGAGAACATCATCAGTACTATTCTTTCCATCCAAGGTGATGGCTCCTCTACCAACTATAGGTTTAGGAGTGTTATCTCCAAATCTAACCATGCCACCATTTTATTTGTCTAGATGAACAAACCTACCTTTATCACCTATCATGTGATGTGAACAACCACTATCTATAATCCAGTCTATCTTTATATCAGCTTGGGGAATCAATGCTAGCTCTTGATTCTCTTTCTTGTCTTCATGATTTGTCTTATTATTCATTTTCTCTATGATAGCAATAAATCCTATTTCTTCTTCAGCTGAATCATCATCTGAAACTCCATCTCCAGCATAGTAACATTCCTTAGAGAATTTAGGCTTGTAGTCATTTTTGAACTTTCTAGCTCTTAGGGGACATTTAGATTCAAAGTGACCAATCTTATTACATGAAAAGTATTTAAATGGAAATTGACCTTCATACTTTCCTTTTCCTTTATTTTCTCTCTTGGAAACCATCACAATGAAATCATCTAATGTTTTCTCTTCATCATCATCATCAAAATTACCAAAAGTATTTGCACATTTCTTACCATGAACTGTTGCTTTGAAGGTTGTCTCACTTTTAGGTTCTGTCTTCAATCTTGAAATCTCAAAGGCTGAGATTTTGTTGATCAAGGTCTCTCTTTTGAAATTTGATGTAAGCTACATGGTCTCATCAAGGATGTTGATCTTTCTTTCATATTCTTAAGTGAGAGTGGTCATTAACTTGTCCATAATATCCTCCTCTAAAATCTCTCCACCATTATTTATGATTCCAGCAACTGCTTCATTTATCCTTTGATTGTAAGCTCTGATATTTTCTTCAGGCGGAATCTCTAATGCATTGTATCTTTTCTTCCATGTCTTTCTGCATGCATCCTTTGCTTGTTTGTCTCCTTCAAATATGTCTTCTAGGTGCTTCTATATTTTGTGGGCTGTATCTACCTTTTTTATTTCTGAAAACTCACCATCAGATAGGGCGCTAATAAGAGCTTCTTTGGCTATTGCATTCTGATGAAATAATTCATTTTTCTTATCAGTTAGCATCATCCTTTGTGGGGTCTTCCAAGGAAGGGATCTTGATTGCTTTGATAGTTACATCAAAAACTTTAAAAGCAATGCACTGCAAATGGGTCACCATCTTGTTCTTCTAATCAAGATAATTCTCTCCATCAAACTTATGACTTTCTTTTCTCAAGTATGCCATCTGATCAACCTCAAGCTATTAAAATTTCTCTCCAAGTCACTTGGCTCTGATACCAATTGTTAGGAATAGTCCCAAGAGATAATTGAGAGGGGGGGTGAATCAGTTATCTACAAGTTTCAATTCTTTGTCCAATTAAGTATACTTAAACATAAAGCATAAACACAATAAAAGAGCACTTGAACACAACACAATATTTTGGTTATGGGGAAACCCAAATAGGTAAAAATCCTAGTGGGAATTGACACACACTAATATTCCGCACTAATGTATTATGATCCTTGTTAGAATATCCTTAACCCTATTAGGAGTTTCTTTACAATATATTTAGTATAGTAGACCTGGTCAAGGTTCAGACCCTATTAGGAGTCCTTTACAATAGTCCATGTTAGGGGAGAGGACACAATGTCTGAGAGCTCACTACTCAAAGGGGTGAAGGCTACAACCTTCTGAATGATAGATATACACTATATATGGATCTTGGTGAACTGCGCTTAGACCTATTGTCTAGATCAGTTCCAATGTATAGCACTAACACTTTACTTGGTCACATAGGCCTTCCTCTGATGATTCAACACTTCACACACGCTACTCTTCTCTGCTTAATTAATCATGAACCACACTGAAGAAATCACAAATGACTGCCTATAAATATATTTCCTCTAAATGATATAATCAAGTCAGCCTATTAGAACCACCTTGAAACCATATTAGAGAAACCATAATAAACTTTGATAAACACTCTATCAGCTCTACTATGCACACAACACATTCTGGGACCTGTCCAATAAGATAATTGTAGATGCACGCTACACACTGTCGGCTCTACCAAAAAAATTGGATCTTTCTCCTCAAGATGAATTACTTCATGCACTCTTAACCGAACATCACTAACTCTCCTCTAATCTTAAATCCAATGGCACATACCCAAATGATAGGCACAACTCCAAAACTAATAAAATCTATGTTGTCTCTTCTGAACAAACATAGGAAACTGCTACTAGTGAATAGTGACTGCATAACTTCACTTCTACTGATCATTAGACTCTACATCCATGAATGTAACATCACTAATATGTCTTCAACATATATCCAAGTGCATAAGGCTCCATGACAACTGTACGGACAACCATACACAGGACACTTCATGTTACTCTATCAGGAACACTACTGACACAAGCTGCTATATAACTGTCTGTACTAACAGTTAACCTCTGCACCCATGATATCATGTTGATATCATGTCCATGCTACATATATAGAAATTTTACTACATAAGACTTCCATGCATGCTACTTTCCATATGTTGTCATCAATGACAAACATACAGTCTGTACTGGCCTGCTGGCAAATCTCCAACAAATATAACAATCTCCCACTTGGGGATTTATCAAACTCCACATATAACAAAGTCAAAAATTTGATTGAAATATTTTGGCATGATAATACAAGAGTATCACCTAATGCCATATATGTTCTTAAACTAATAGGTGGCTCAAAATTTTGTCACTCACATCCAAAACACCTTTTGGATATGACTCAAACTTAATTCTATAAAAAAAATCTGGATGATAAGGTGTTAACTATTAGTATTAGTCAAAGATCTTTTGAAAAATAAAAACCATGGTATGTAAGGATTAACAAGGAAAGAGTCACGTGTTGTTGAAAAATTCATGTTCAATTTTGTTATCATCATGATGTATTTCAATAAATACATTCTACCATGCATACTAATGAAATGTTATAGGAATGTGGTATAAATATACCACCTCAAACTGTAAAGAATTTTATATTAGGTTTGTTTTCTAACCCACCTAATGAAAAAAAATTCTTTTGAATGCATGTGTTTCTAGTGTATGTGATATATGTGGCAATCTTGCATTATTAGATGAATGTTTGCATGAAAATATTTCAATTGATTTTGGATAGCAATTAATTGATGTAAAAAGATTTAAAAATATTGAGTATCCATTGAAGGATGGAAAGGTTGGAAAGCAGTGTGATCTAATTACTGAAAAACTAATTAGTGTTCATGAATTTATGAATGAATTCAAGAGTAAGGTTGTACCTAAATATTTGAAACACTTTCAAAATGCTAGATGGTTTGATGGAAAATTTTGCATATGCAAGAATACATTTCCAATTGGTAGTATACTTTCAGTCGTTGACTTTACAAAGAACTACACACTTGCACCACAAGATGAGATCCAACCGCAATATTATAATTTAGTGCAAGTAACAATTTGTGTTCATATTATCTATAGATATGCACTTGATAGTATAGAAGAGGATCATTTTTTTTTAGAAAGTATTGTTTCTATATGAGTGATAATAAATTACACTCATCAAAGTTTGTCCATTATTTCTTTAAGACCTTTTATGATAATTTTGTTAGGAATAATAGTCCACCAACACAACTGAGAGGGGGGGTGAATCAATTGTGAGATAGATTATTAAACTTTGAACTTTGAATAGAAGCAATACCAAATCAAATGATAGCACAATAAAAACACAATAACACAATATTTTATTTTCAAAGAAACCCTATTAAAGGTAAAACCCCAGTGGAAATTAGCACCCACAAATGATGTATTGAGAGTATTGTATTCATATTAAAAGATCTAGCCATGTTAGGAGATTATTAAAATATTACAGTACATAGTCCCTATTAAAGGTCAGACCATGTTAGGAGTCAAAGAAAGAGTAGGCTCACTTCCCAGGCTCACTACCCAAAGAAGGTTATGTCCACCTTCAGAACTCACTATTCACAACACAAGTGTATGTAAGGAAATACACAATCATTAAAGTTTCTGATAGAAACTTTCTTTGCTTGATCAATTCCAATGGAGTATAAACTATCCTCTCCCCTACATTTAGTAGATACAAGCTCGTAGCTTCCACAATCCTCTTTTACATCCCACTCATACTACATATCTTTTCAAAAGAAAAGATCTTACATATATACCTTATTACAATTAAATGATCAGGTTGGCCAATTAGGATTTCCTAATATAAAAATAATTACATAACCCCTTGCTAATATATACATGGTATCTAGAACAAGTATACAATAGTTACATTTCAACAATTAAGGTCCAACATCTGTAATTTATGCTCGCCATTCATAATACATGCTTCAATTCTGAAGTCGGCCCCAAATAGATCTCCTCTAGAACATACACCACAGCTGACATCATCATGATTTCTATGACTTTCTAAGATCAACAAACATTTATCAGTATGCTATCTGACATCCCTTAAACTCACATACACTGGATCTACATTTCTTGTAAGATATACTCAAAACAAAGAGACTTACTTTGTCAATTTCCACTGTCACAGTCCAGTAACCAGTCTTCACTAAATTTTTTGTATCTCAGTGAATATGAATTATTATAGCATTTGATCTTGGATATAAGATCACAACACTTCCCTATACACAAATCTATGTTCACTTATTCTACATCAACTGTATAGTATCTGTACACTGTAATAACCAGTCTTCTTTCTTCATAGAAATATATGTTGACATCAGTGATAAAACATGACTTGAAAATAGTATGATTCCAACACCATTCAATAAGATAATGTAGTGATTAAACATATTAAATGCATTAGAAATATCCAACAATCTCCCCCTTTGACATTGATGGAAACATATGAAAAATCCATCAACCCAAATCTATCAAATAAAAAATACTCTCTCTCAAAACAGTGAACTCTTCTTCATAGAATTTCTCTCCATACAGTAAGGATTTTCTCATAGTATCTCTCCCCCTTTGAAAACAATGGAAAAGGGTTCCATAAGTCATCAATTGTCTTATGTTTAGTCTTGATCAACTAGGTGCTAAATCACCCAAATGTATTTTTTAAGCTTCCAACAATCACTCCCCCTGAGGAGTAGATCCATACATCAAGTCCATAAAATGAAGGATCTCTGAATACCTCTGGACTGATGCATCCCTGCATCATTTAATTCTCACTAGTAGGGGCTTGCACGCCAAGAATACCTCTAAGATAATCAAAGGCATCTTTTGGCAACGTCTTTGTAAAGATGTCTACTATATGTTGTTTTTTGCTAATGTATTCCAACCTTATTTATTTCTCAGCTACCTTGTCTCTCAAAAAGTGATACTTAATAGAAATATGCTTAGTTTTAGAATGCATCACATGATTCTTTGACATAGTCATTGTACTAGTGTTATCACAATGGATAACCACAAGTTCAACAAAAGTTATTCCAATATCTTTCAGCATTTGTTTCATCCAAAAAATTTGAGTGCAATTAATAGCAACAACAACATACTTAGATTTAGTAGTATATTGAGCTATACAATCTTTCTTTTTACTTAACCATGAAACCAACCTTTTCCCAAGGAAAAGTGCACCTCCACTAGTACTCTTCCTGTCATCAATGGTCCCTACCCAATCGGTATCAGTATAAGCATGTAATTCAAAGTCATCATTTTTATCATACCATAAGGCATATTCCATTGTTCCTTTCAGATATCTACATATCCTTTTTACAGCAGCCATGTGTGTCTCTTTAGGATTTGCCTAATATCTAGCCACAATTCCAACAACATTAGAAATATATGGTCTAGATTGAGTCAGATATAGTAATCCACCAACCATTGATCTATACTTGGTCTAAAAAACACTCTTGGTCTCATCATTATTTATCATTTTATGTCCAATCACCATGGGTGTACCAACAGGTTTACAGTCTTCCATTCCAAACTTTTTCAACATTTCTTTAAGATACTTAGTTTGAGAAATGAAAATGTCATTCTTGCTCTGATTTATTTGTAGTCCAAGAAATAGTTTAATCTTGCCTATCATGGACATCTCAAATTCATTTTCCATTTATTTAGAGAAATCTTTACACATCTCATTGTTGCCTCCAAAAATAATGTCATCAACAAAAACTTCTATTATCAAAATTTCATCTTGACTAGTTTTGTAGTACAGATTATTGTCATCAATACCTTTTCTAAATCCAAGGTGAAGTAAGTACTTGTCTAACCTTTCATACCAAGCCCTTGGTTCTTGCTTCAGTCCATACAGTTCCTTCTTTAACTTGCATACCATGTCTTCATCTTATATTAGAGGAAATCTATCAAATTCTTCTATATATATGTCCTCTTCAAGACCCCCATTCAGAAATGCTGATTTTACATACATTTGATATACCTTGAAGTCTTTATGTACAACATAGGCTAGAAATAGTCTCATAGCTTCTATACTAGCAATAGGAGAAAATTTCTCTCCAAAATCTATGCCTTCTTGTTGTGAATAGCCTTTGTATACCAATCTTTCTTTGTTTCTTACAACAATTCCTTCTTCATTCATTTTGTTTCTGAAAAACCACTTAGTTCCTATTACATTTATGTCTTTAGGTCTAGGAACCAATTCCTAAGTGTTATTTTTCTTTATTTGATCTAATTCTTCCTGCATAGCTTTGATCCAAGATTCATCTCTACAAGCTTCATCAGTAGTCTTTGGTTTAACTTGAGAAATCAAACAAATTTCTTCCCTTGTCTTTGATCTAGTCATTATTCCTTGACTTGCATTACCAATAATTTGATTTTCAGGATGATCTTTCTTAACATACCTTGGAGTCTTAGGAATCTCAGTAATCTCATTTGTGTCATCATCACAAATCTCATTTTCATAGTCAATTTCAACATGTTCTTCTTCTTCTGTAGTAGTCACCTCCTTGATCTCTATATTTTGATTACAATCATACATTCTCTCTTGTATCTAAAAATTTTCATCTCTCTACATTGTTACTTTCAATCATCTTTCTCAATCTTAGGTTAAAACATTTGTAAGCATTTTTTTTAGTAGGATAACCAAGAAAAATTCCTTCATCACTTCTAGTATCAAATTTTTCTATTTCATCATCTCTTTTGATATAGCATTTGCTTCCAAATATTTTGAAATATTTTGTAGGAGTATGATTAAACCACAATTCATAAGGAGTCTTATTTGTACCTTCTCTGATTTGAATTTTGTTCAATGTGTATATTTTTATCCCAATAGCTTCCCTCCAATGTACATGTGATACGTTTCCTTCTAGCAACATTATCCTAGCAGCATCTAATATTGTTTTGTATCTTCACTCTGCTATCCCATTTTGTTGTAGAGTCCTAGGAGAAGATGTATGGTTGTGTATTCCATGCTCTTCACAATATGAATTGAATAGATCTAAAGTAAATTCTCCACCTCTACTGATCTCAAACATTTTATCTTTAAGCCTAATTCATTTTCTACTTTTTCTTTGTATAACTTGAATTTGCCAAATGCTTCTGATTTCTCTTTCAAGTAAGTGATCCATATCATTCCAGAAAAGTCATCAAAAAAAAGTATAAAGTACCTTTCACCATCATATGATCTTGTCCTTGTAGGTCCACATAGGTCTGTATGTATCAGATCCAACTTCCCTTTTGATGTGTATGATTTAATTTTATAACTACTTCTAGTCTACTTTCCCATAACACATTCTCTACACATAGTGTTAGATGGCTTTACAATTTTAGGTAGGTCTCTTACTGCATTAGTCAAGCTTTCCTTCATAATATTATCAAAATTAACATGACAAAACCTTATGTGCCATAGCTAACTATCATCTATCTTTGCAAACAAAACAAGAAGCTTCAGATGTATTTAACTCAAATACATTACCTCACGATTTAGTACCAGTTGCAATCAAATTTCTTGTCTTACTTTTGATAAAACATCTTCCATCAATGAATTTTAATTGATACCCTTTGTCCATCAACTGTCCAACAGTCAAAAATTTATGCTTAAGTCCATCAACTATCCAACACTCAACAATTTATGCTTAAGTCCATCAACAAGTAGTACATTGTCAGTATTAATCTTTCCATTCAACGAAATAGATACTATTCCTATGATAGGCTTAGGAACATTGTCTCTGAATGTTACAACACCGCCATCATACTTATTTACTTTGACAAACATTTTTTTATCTCCAGTCATATGATGTGAGAAACCATTGTCTATAACCCATTCAAATTTCTTATAAACATGTGATACTAAAGCTTTTTCTTCAAGTAATGGTTTTTCATCTTTGATAGCAATAAATCCAATCTCCTCATCATCAAAAATACCTTCAATAGCATAATAACTTTCCTTTTGTTTTGAATACTTAGGTTTGAGAAACTTAGGTTTTTATTTAGGAACTCTTGTAGGACATCTAGATGCAAAGTGACCTATGTTATTACATGAAAAATATTTCAAAGGTAACTTTCCTTCAAATTTACCCTTACCTCTCTTTTCTCTTCTAGCGAACAGGGAAACAAGTTCATCTAGCTTTCTTTTTTCTTCTTGTATTTATTTCCATTCATCATCATATTCACCAAGTTCTTGTTTTATATTATCACTAGTGGTGCTTGCAATTCTAGATAATATATTTTTGTGTGTAGATGCCTTAAATGTTGTTTCAACTTTAGTTAAATAATCTCCCATTTATGTAGCTTCAAAGGTAGTTAGCTTTGCAATCAACATTTCTCTGCTAAAGCTTTCAGTCAAAGGTATAATCTCTTTTATAGGCTGAACTTTGGTCTTGTAAATAGGTGTCAATGATCTAAGGACCTATGCAATGACTTCTTCATCTTCATAAGTGCCTCTGGAACTTCTGATTCCAATCACAACCTCTGTAACTCTATGTACATAAGCCCTAATGTTTTCATCATCTTTGATTTGTAACTTCTCCATTCATGTTTTCTATTTCTATAATTTTTCTTTCTTAGTTAACTTGTCTCCTTCATAGAATGCTTCTAATCTTGCCCAAATTTTGTGTGTTGAATCTAGATCTTTCACCTCAGTAAATTCTCCTTCATAGAGTGCCCTGATCAACGCTTCCCTTGCAACCATGTTATATGAAATTGTCTTCTTTTCTTCATCAGTATCTTTATCTAATTCATCCTCAGCCTTCATGGTTACCTCATTCTTTGTGATCGTCAATTAGTCGATACCAAAACATAGAAAATGGGTTCGCTTCTTGTTCTTCCAACTGTCAATTTTTTTAGGATCAAATTTTGGACTATCCTTCCTATAGAATACCATCTCCTAGATCACCTCAAGTTGTTAAGCTTTCTCTCTAAGGACTAGTAGCTCTGATACCAATTGTTAGGAATAATAGTCCACCAACACAACTGAGAGGGGGGGTGAATCAATTGTGAGATACATTATTAAACTTTGAGCTTTGAATAGAAGCAATGCCAAATCAAATGATAGCAGAGTAAAAACACAATAACACAAATTTTTTTGTCGAGGAAACCCTGTTAAAGGTAAAACTTGGTGGGAATTAACACCCACAAATGATGTACTATGAGTATTGTATCTCTGTTAAAAGATCTAGCCATGTTAGGAGCTTATTAAAACATTACAATACATAGTCCATGTTAAAGGAAAAACCATGTTAGTAGTCAAAGAAAGAGTAGGCTCACTACCCAGGCTCACTGCCCAAAGAAGGTTATGTCCACCTTCAGAACTCACTATTCGCAACACAAGATTATGTAAGGAAATACACAATCCTTGAACTATCTAACAACAACTATCTTTTCTTGATCAGTTCCGATGGAGTATAAACTATCATCTGCTCTACATTCAGTAGATACAAGCTCGCAGCTTCCACAATCCTTTTTTACATCCCACTCATACTTTATGTATTTTGAAAAGAAAATATCTCACACATATACCTTATTACAATTAAATGATTAGGTTGACCAATTAGGCTTTCCTAATATACAAATAATTACATAACCCCTTGCTAAGATACACATGGTATCTAGAACAAGTATACAGCACTTACATTTCAACAATTAAGGTCTGGCATCCATAATTTATGCTCGCCATTCATAATACACGCTTCAATTATGAAGTCGGCCCCAAATAGGTCTCCTCCAAGAAAATATGCCACAGATGATGTCATCATGATTTCCATGACTTTCTAAGATCAATGAACATTCCTCATTATGATGTCTGACATCTCTTAAACTCACATACATTGGATCCATATTGCTTGTAAGATATACTCAAAACACAGAGACTTACTTTATCAATTTCCACTATCACAGTCTAGTAACCAGTCTTCACTAAATCTTATGTAGCTCAGCCAATATGAATTATTAAAGCATGTGATCTTGGATATAAGATCACAACACTTCCCTGTACAAAAATCTATGTTCACTCATTCTGAATCAAGTGTACAATATCTGTACACTGTAATAACCAATCTTCTTTCTTCATAGAAACATATGTTGACATCAGTGAAAAAACATGACTTGATAATAGTATGATTCCATTACCATTAAACAAGAGAATGTAGTGATTAAACGTATTAAATTCATTAAAAATATCCAACAAATTTAAGGGAGAGATATTCATATAACACATATAATATGGTCAGCTAATTGCACAGGGAAACTCAAGAATGCTAGAATGTTTTATTAGTTGGCTATGACACATAAGAAAATTAATATCCAACATATTTAGTGTTTTTTTAGGATGGAAATAGGAAAGGAGAATAGGATGATGTTGGTGCATGTGTTAAGAGAGCCCTTTGTAGAGAGAAACTTGAGTTTGAGGAAAGAGGAAAATTTAAAGATGCATGTGAAATTGTTGAATTGTGTAAAACAAGTTTATCTACAGGATAAAGTCAGAACTCTACAATCAGATATTTTGTCTGGCTAGTTGAAGAGAATAATATCATTTCAAAATATGATTATGATACAATCAACGAGTCAAGTAAAATTCATTCATTTAGGAGTTCTAATTCTAACACTTGGACTATATGGACTAGGGATCTTGCATATTTCTGTCATTTTTTTTGTTGCAGATGAATGGGAAGAATGTGAGAATACAAAATGGGTTGAATAATGGAAACCTAAATCCTTAACACCTAATGAGACACAAGATTAAGATGCTATAATAAATGATGACCTAGATCATGCATTTGCACCAGAAGATTATGATTGTGTTTCAAACCTCATACAACCTAATAATTTAATTCAATTTCTTTAAAAACTTTAAATTATATTATTTATGTGTCATATAATTTACGATTGTATTTAAATTAAAAATCTAACAAGTATTATTTGGACATGTACTTAATTTTATTTTGCAAGACAAGTGTATGCTATTGTTGTACTTGAGGATAATGAAGAGTAGGCTGAGTATTGGCTAGCTTGATTTATAGAACCTAAGAAAAAGTTGATATGTCATCAAGTAGATGATGAAGGTTTTCAGTATCTAATTGGGTCTATTGTGGTATTTGGTACATGGCTACACAAATACCTAAAAAGAAGGAATGGTTTACCATATTTTGAAGACTACCAATCAAAAAGGAAGATTATAAACTATTCCCATTTGGTAGTGGCAATAAATATAAAATTTGAAAGATACAAAGGAAGACCTACTAATAAAATATTATGGGTACTTTCAATGGAAGAGAATGAGGCAATCATATATGCATTATAGAAAAGAGAGGATGATTATGTTACATTAGGTTGAATCAAATTTATATGTAGTTCTATATGTAGATGTCTTCTTTCAAGTCTCATATGTAGAGATAATTACTTTGGTTTCCAAGTGTCAAGTACAACTTGACAACATAGATGGCAGACAATTGGTGCATTATACAACTTTTGGCTAATCAAAGTTGTAATACTAGGTGAGTGCAATTCATTTATTTGGTCCTAGATTTAAATTTGACATAAATGATAATTGACTTTAAATTAACTTTACATTTAAATACATATTTTATAACATTTCAACATTCATTTTTATGATGTGGGACCTTTAGAAGAACATAGACATGAACTATTTATGTAGTTCAATGCACACTTGTATTCGTCCAGTTTTGGTTTTATAAACAACATGAGTTCACTTGTATTCATCCAATTTTGTTTAAATATAAGTTCAATGCATATTTGTATTCATCTAAATTTTTTTAAAATAAACTATGTACATTGGTCCTATGTTCACTAGTAGATAATAATATAGGTTTTTGTACATCCATATTTCATAGTTCAAATTAATATTTCATTGTTAGATGATTTTTTTATAGTTAATCATAGTCAATATTAGTTACATCTATATTTCTTCATGTCAATTATATAATAAGTTAGTTAATTAATTATAGTTTTAAAATCAATTGCTCTTGTCAATTGCATGAAGAAATAGCTACTATTAATATTATAATTTATATTTAATTACAATTTATATTTAATGATCATATTACATAAACTCATATATCTAGATTCAAACCACTATTTAAAAAAACCATTAAATAGGATAAAACGTCCATGAATAAGATAAACAACATAACAAGTCCTAGAATAATATGCACCATAATGTCCATCATAACTCATGATATATATAATCACACAAAAAAGTCCTGCTCTAACAAAAAGTCCAAATAATATGATAACAAGTCCCGATAACGCAAGTCCAAATAACATGATAAAAAGTCTTGATAACATGCATAACATGTGCCATTATAAAATTTCTATCATATAATAACATAACAAGTTCTAATACATGACAAAAAAAGAGTGAAATAATGTATTATTGGTCTTTGGTGACTGATCAAGGAAGTACTGTAGTCTTTGGGATGACATGTTGTAACTGATTCTAACCCTAAAGTGGGAAAAAAAGCTTGTATAAAAATGGCTTAGGGTTAGGGATTTCATTATGCATGTTTTAGTAGATTCTTGTGGCGGTATTGAGTTGTAAAGGATTGCGGATTGTAATTAGGTTGTAATAGATGGATAATAAGAATATTGGACTCGTTGTTGGTGGACGTAGCCCAGGGATTGGGAGAACCACATTAAATCCTGGTGTCTTGTGTTCTCTTCTATGTGGTTTATTATTTTCTGATATTGAAAATATTTGCATGTAACTGTTATTTTTTGTCTTGTTAATCCTAACAAGTGGTATCAGAGCGAGGTTATTTTTTAGTTATCCTCTGCAGGAAGGTCTCATGGTTTAGTGGGAGTCTCACGGTTGAGTCCAAGAAATGGAAGATGAGGGTAAATTGAAGATTGAGAAGTTTAATGGGTAAGACTTTCAGTTATGGAAAATGAGAATGGATGACTATCTCTATTAGAAGGATCTATGGTGGCCATTGGAAGGAAAATCGAAGAAACTGACAAAAATGACTGATGAGGATTGGGATATTTTAGATAGGAATGCACTTATAAGTACTATTCATTTATGTCTAGAAAAATTAGTGGAATTCAATATTACACAAGCAAAGATGACTAAATATTTTATGGAAACCCTAGCAAAGTTATATGAAAAGGCTTTTGCTTCAAATAAGGTATTTCTTATGAAGCATTTATTTAATATGAAAATGGTATAAGGTGGGTCAGTTGTTGATCATTTAAATGAGTTTAATATAGTTACCAATCAATTATCTTCTATTAATGTTATTTTTGATGAAGAAATTAGGGCTCTTTTGATTCTATGTCCTTTGCCTAAAATTTGCAATGGCTTGGTAATGGCTATTAGTAGCTCTATTTCTAGTTCAAATACCCTAAAATTTGATGATGTTGGTGTTATTCTGAGTGAGGAAATTCATAGGAAAAGATCAAGTGGATCCACATCAGTTTGTGTCTTGAATGCACAAAGAAGAGGCAAAACGAATGAGAGGAAACAATTCTAGAAATTGTGGGAAATCAAGACGAAAATCAAAGGGCAAGAGGTCTCAATATTGAGGACCAAATGATTGCTGGTACTATGGAAAACCAGTTCATAAGAAGAAAAATTGTTGGTCTTAGAAGAATAAAGGAGACAAACAAGAACGTAACAAGGAGGCAGTAAGTAATAAATCCAAAGAGGATGCTTTTCTTCTTTCTTTATAAAGTGTTGATGATTCAGGGGTTTTAGATTCAGGGGCTTCATTTCATGATACACCTCATAGAGATTATTTTCTTGATTATGTCCAAGGGGATTTTGGGCTAGTTTATTTGGGAGATAATGAACCCTGTCAAATTGTTGGAAAGGGAAAAATTAAGATTAAGTTGCAGAATAGGAATCATTGGCTACTACAAGAGGTAAGACATGTTCCAAGGCTAAGTATGAATTTAATTTCAGCAAGGCAATTCGGTGATGAGGGTTGCACAATTAATTTTAATGATAGAAATTGGAAGGTTTCAAAAGGTTCCTTAGTAGTAGAAAAATGTGTGAAAGTAGGCACCTTATATCTTTGTACAGGTCATACTATTCCTTCTACTTTAATTATTTCAAAGAAAAATGAATGTTGAGGAACAGTTGCTGCAGTTGAGCATGAAGAACATCAAACAGTTGTTGTAGATTCTTACACAGAACTATGGCACAATAGACTTAGGCACATGAGTGAAAAAGGTATAAAAAAAATTCATTCAAAGAAAGTTTTACTAGGTCTGAAATGTGTCAATATGGATTTTTGTGAAAGTTGTGTGTATGAAAAATAGAAGAGAGATAATTTTTTGAAGAGTGGGAAGGAAAAGAAAAATGAGAAATTAGAGCTTGTACATACAAATGTATGGGGACCAACTTAGGTATCTTCCCTTGGTGGCTCTCTATATTATGTTACATTTATAGATGATACAACAAGAAAAGTATGGATTTATTTCCTTAGACATAAATCTGATGTATTTCAAACTTTTGAGAAATGAAAATGCTTGGTTGAGAATGAGACTGGTAAAAGCATAAAATATCTCACATTTGACAATGGTGGTGAGTATTGCAACTCATAATTTGAAGATTATTGTTCCTCTAATGGTATTCGTAGGCAGAAAACTGTACCAAGGACTCCACAAGAAAATGGAGTGGTTGAACACATGAACATAACAATAATGGAGCATGTAGGGAGTATGAGGTTGCATTCTGGGCTGCCCTTAAACATTTTAGTGAAGGTTGTTAATACAATTGTATATTTAATCAATAGAGGTCCCTCTACTCCTTTGGATTGTGGTATTCTAGAAGAAGCATGGATTGGTAAGAATGTGAGTTATTCTTTTCTCAAAACTTTTGGCTGTGAAGCATTTGCACATATAGATTCTTAAAAATAGAACTAAGATGGAAGCTAAATCTAAGAAATGTGTATTTTTTGGATATGGCATTGATGAATTTGATTATACACTTTGGGATTTTGAAAATCATAAAATTGTAAGAAGGGATGTCATATTCAATGAGAAAGTTTTGTACAAAGATCTATTGCAGCAGCATGAGAAGAAATAAAATGATTATGTAGTACTAGATGATACTCCAAAAGATGATGTTCCAGTAGTTCCTTATGCTCTGCAACAATAGGAACAACAAATACCACAAACTCTAGTGAATGTTAGGCAGTCAACAAGATTAAGTAGACCTCCAAAAATATTTTCTCCCTCTTTATATTCTATTTTATTAATAGATGCTGGTGAACTAGAATGTTATGATGAAGTTGTGTAGGTGGATACAAAGCTTCAGTGGGACTCTGCAATAATAGATGAAATGGAATTCTTGCTGAAAAATCAAACTTGGGATTTGTTGGAGCTCAAAAAATCCAAGTATGTTTTTGAGTCTATATCGCTAAAATTTTCTCTAAATGTCAGAATTGTGCTTTGAAAGTCTTTGAGAGAGGCCAAGTTTGAAGGCATTGAAAATGGAGCCTATTGATTTTCATGAGAAGTCACTTCGATAGGATGTTTATCACCTATCATTTGACATTTGTAATAAGTTTTAGGTCCTGGACTTTAGTTCTGATATGTTTTTGAAGTGGTCATTTAAAGGTGTTCCCAAAATCTACATATGGTGTGTTTCCTTATTTTCACTGAGTGGCCCACTTTGGGTGATTGTATCTTTTGCCCAGTGATTTTTCATTGCATGACAGTTGTTGCATCATGTTGTAGGCATGAGAGAGTCATCAAGCCATTTTTAGCTCCCCATGTGCTCGTTTAGTCACTTTGTCAAAGCCATTTCATTTGCAAATTGTTAAGATTCTCTAAGTGTACCTTGTGCAGTTTTGAAGTAGCCTACTTTGAGGTCATGAAAATTGCATCCAGTCAATGATCAAAAGGAATTGAAGGTTGATTTATGTTGTAGACATGGAAATGTTCCCCCTTGGAAATTCTCAGACCTTGGTTAATCCATTTGACCACCTTGCCCAGTCAATTCCAAATCAGAATTCTGCATTATTACTGTGTTTGGGTTCAAAAGGTGTCTAAGTGCTAACTTTGCAAATTAATATCGGTAGATCGCTTCATCATCAAAGCTAGCTACTTGAAGTTTTCTATTCCCTATGTGAAATTAAATCTATGTCTAAGGTTTATAATCTTGAGGTGTACATTTGGTGAGTTTGTGAAGGAAAATCCAAAAGCAATTTTCTACAAATTGACAATGCTAAGCAAAATTATTTTTGCAAAGTTGTTATTTTGAGAAGAGTTATACTTTTCTGCTGATGAAATCCAAATTATTTTTGAGTTATTGTGTTTGGGTTACCTCAATCCAATGTGGAAACATAGGCAAACAAATGCAAAGTGGGAGAATGTGGAAGATGTCAGATCTCTACACTAAATAATGAAGGATGAGTGAAGTTTTTTTTAAAAACCCTCAAGTAAATGATGACTTCATGAGAGATTATTTTCAGATTTATGCAAGATGTGGAATCATAGACAAATGAAAAGCATGTGGAGAAGAAGAAGATTAAAAAAGGGTTGAATGCAAGAGCCAGTCAAATGCAAAATGTGTGAATGCACAGCCAATCACGTTTGTAGTCATATCTCAAAAAATATAAATTGGGTCGGGCTGAATTTTACATATGTTTGAGAGGACCATGTGTGCATTCTACAAAAAACATTGCAGAAAAACTTAGTTTGAACATCAAAAGTTATGGTCCTCTGAGTACTGGCAGAAATAAAAAAATCACCAATGCCTTCAAAATATTAGTCCCACATTGCTCAAGAAATGACCATTTCAAGTGTTTAAAAGATATACCACTCACATAATGAAATTAAGAAAGAGAAGGAGGCTCTCAAGAGTGTGCACAATTAGTGCATTGGGATGCATGCCAGAAATTAGAAAGCACTAAATTTTGCAGAAAAGTGTAAGTCACAAACATTCAGAGATCTAGAGAATGCTTCAGTCTCCCAATCTCCAAATGCTAGTGGTCAAGGAGATAACATTTAGAGATTCAGAGAATGCTTCAGTCTCCCAATCTCAAAATGCTAGTGGTCAAGGAGATAACATTTAGAGATTAAGAGAATGCTTCAATCTCCCAATCTCTAAATGCTAGTGGTCAAAGAAAGGGTTAAATTGGAGCATCCAATCAGCTGATGCCACGTGGCATATGTGGGGCCCACCCAAATTTAAAAGTTGCACAAAGATTTAAAAGGCCCACATAGTCTAGACTATAGAAGAATTTTGAAATTTTTAAGAGATTGTAGTTGCTCACATAAAATAATGCTTTAAGCCTTTATTTTTATCCAAACATAGGCATGTTATATGTTTTCGAAAATGAGAGAAGATATGGAATCTGATGGAAATGATTATTTTCAGTTTTAGAGAAGTGGGAAAGAGTAGTATGAGATGGAAATTTTGAGATTACAATCAAGTCTATTTGGGAAATGATTGCAGGAATGTGGATCAGTTGAAGAAATTTAGTTGCAGATCAGGTGGAGAGGAATATTGGAGATATTTTGATGCTAAGTGAACAGTTGTCAGTTCTGTGTAACTAACCTCCTTTTGCTATAACTTTGATTTTTCTCTCAATTGTAAAGGATGTTGAAAATTTTACTGTAAGGAGAGGCTTGGACTCTATTTTTTATCTTCTTAGGAATGTTTGTCAGATTTTGGAATGTATTGATGCATTGAATTTCTACCTGAATACATTGGAATTCCCTTGCATATCTGTGTTGTTTTTTTGTCTGAATTCTGTAGCTTTTGTGTGTTGAATCTGCAAGGCAGTTTTAATGCACCATTTATAAGGTATTTGTGAATTTAGTCTTTAGTTCCTTTCAAGGAAAGGGTAAAATCTTTAGGTTAATTTTTGAGAGCTCAAGATTTATACAAGAATTTGATGATTAAATGTGTTTAAGAGAGGGTAATTTGTAAGGCACTTCACCTGGGTTTTGTTTGTATTTCATTTAGAAGATTTATGTAGATGTATGTTTCTCTGTCTGACTCTCTACCCTAGGATAAGGCACTGGTATATCCTCAATTTGCAGGATTTCATCATCAACCAAAACTTAAAAGACAATTTACTTTTCATGTATGTTTGAAAGATCAGATAAGAATAAATTTGTATCAAGGATATAAACTAGTGTTATGATCTTTTGAAGAAGTAGATCTGAGTTAGGTACAACCGCCTGTAGCCAAGAGCTCAAAGTGTAGAAGGAATTGGTCCTTGTTAATTAGTCTTTTTCTTGTATGAGTCAGGAGTCAAGGAATCATAGAATTCTATCTAAGCACTCGGGGCTATGTTTTAGGATTCAGCAAGAAAATGCACTAACAAATTGGCGACTTTGTTGGGGATCATCCTAGAGTCTTGCTTTATTCGGTTTTGGGAAGAGTCTCATAAATGTCATAATCTAAAAATTGTTTTCAGATCTGAGAGTGTATTACTTGGAACTTGTTGTGAAATTTTTTTTGAGAATATGTGTGACTTTGCTATGAGGAATACCCAAAATTTGGTGATATTTCAACAGAAGATCAGTAAAAAAAATTGTGTCCTCTGAAGAGAGGTGGTGGCTCTGTTTTAGAACGAACCTAAGATGTGAAGCTTTGTTCCATATTTCAATCAGATGTGAAGAGAACAATAACAATTAGTAAAGATTTTTCAGGTATTCTCCATTCAGTTTTTAATGTGTTTATATGGTCCTTATCAAGTGATTTTTTCATTAAAAGAAAGGACAGATAAGTGGAATTACATACTTCTAGATTGAAATTTGATTTGAGTCATATATGTGAGAAGTATGTTAGATTAGAAGTTCAGTGATAAGAGAAAGTTGATTACATGCATAGATTTCCTCTTACTGGTTTGAAGAGTTTCAAGGGTGTATGTAAAGTTGCAGCCAGTAATGGATGTTCATAGGTGTTATTTTGTCAAAGGATATGTGTCATTTTGTTATAATGGCATACCTAGCTTTCCTAATAAAATCCCTAATGGAATCAGAGGACATTTGCCAAAGTTTGATAGGAGCCAGTCTCAGTCAGCAAAGAAGCATGTTCAAGATTTTGCTGATGTGATGTATGATTTTGATGTTTTCCATGAAGATCTATGGATGAGGTTGTTTGTGCAAACTCTGAAGGGAGATGATAGAGAATGGTTCTCATTCCTATCTGCAGCTTCAATTTCTTCATGGGATGAGTTACATTCATCCTTCATTGAACATTTTGATGGATGGGTAGATGTCAAATTGTTGCTGGATAGATTAATGGAAATTTAGATTGAACAAGATGAATTGATCCCAAAGTTTAATAGCAAATTTGCTAGAACATTAATGGATATCCCTAAAAATTGTAGGCCCCATGATCAGATATGTTTAGTTGTCTAATTGGGTGCATTAGGAAAAAAGATAGGATTCCTATTGAGGGATAAACAACCATAAAGTTTATATCAAGCTTTTAAATTTGCTATGGATATTGAGTGCAATCTGAAGTATGGAGTTATAAGAAGGCATACCTCTGCTGGTTTGCATTTTCAGAATGAGATGAACAATCAGGAAAAGGGTGAGCAACATCAGTACTTTCATTCCCGTATTAATTGTATTGATCAAAGTGTTGTATGTGAAAGTGGAGTGAATGTTGTTGATGAAGAGCTGGAAACTTTTTCATCCAATGAAGGTAATGAGCTTTTCCAGATTGTTGAAGATACATCTTTCCTTTTGCACAATGATTGTAACCATGAAAATGATTTCCCGGTTACTAATGATGATCTAAATGCTGAGATAAATAGTGATTATAATGAATCCATGGATGAGGAACACTTGTCATTACTGCTGCAATTGAAACAGCAAGATTGTGGAAGCATAGATCAGGCTGAGAATGAACTTGTTTGTAATGATCTGTCACAAGTTTTCTCTCATGCTGTAAATGATTTTTCTTTTCAATCTTCTATGTGTTTCAATGATAATGAAGCTAACTATAAAGTCTTGGAGACTAAAGACAAATGGAGTTCATTATCTGGTACTTGTGAAGATAGTTTGGTTGATTATAATGCTGATTTTTCATATGATGATAGTAGTAGTGATGAGTCATGTTCTGATTCTAATTCTAATTTTTCTCTCTGGTGAAAGTATATGTGAAGATGGATATGATTATGTCTTTTGAAGTCACTAATGTGCTATATGATGAAGACATTGATATGAATCATCCGGCACTTTGTGTTAATGTTTATGAGAAACATTTACATGTAGTTTCTAATCCATTGTTTGAAGAATGTGCCCAGGAAAATGAATTTGCTAAGGATAACTTATTTTCAAATTGTGATATCAGTGGTAGGGCTGAGTTTGAACTTCCAACTCCAATGAAGTCAGTTGGAGGAAAGGTAATGCAAGGTGATTGTTGTTCTTTTGATGGGAGTGCATTACATGTTGATAGTTTGGTTCTTCTACCACCGGACATTGCTGATAATGAAGGTAATTTGATTTATGATACGGATTGTGTGGATCATCCTTATGAGGATAAAGATTGGATTTATCATGAGAAATCAGATTTGTTTTCTCTGATTGGTTTGACATATGAGGATGTTTTAGATTCCTTGGCTTAGTTGAATGAGTGTGAGTATAGTTTCTTTACTTTTGATGTGCAAGCATGCACTAAAGATGAGTCGGATGTTTGCAGCCAAGAGGAAAAGGTATCAATTATGTGTTCCCCTTCATGTGCTTCAATTTGTGATGATTCTGATGATGTCTATTTTCTGGATAATGAATTTGTGGGGGGACATAAGAGAGAAGGCATAGGTGATTATAAATTTGAAGATATTGTGTAGCCTATGTTCCATGATGTTTTTTGTCATCTTAAGTTTAGAGGTAGTTTCAAATTGTTGATTGAGTTTCAAAGAAGAGACCAAGTTTTTTGACAGAGGAAAAGGTTAAGGTTCCTTTCGTATTTTGAAGTTGCTTATGTATATTTTGTATATTTTGTATAGTGGCCTGTTGTTTTCAATAAGGAGCCAAGTTTTTGAGAAGTTCAAGGTTAATGAATAAAGAGTGTCAAGCTAATTTTTCTTTGGGGTGGTCTATTGCACCAAAGATTATGGATCCTCTGCATGCTCGCATGGGGCAAGTGTCCCCAGTCAGAGCCACTATTGGAGCTCAAAAAATCTAAGTATGTTTTTGAGTCCATAGCTCTAAAATTTTCTCTAAATATCAGAATTGTTCTTTGAAAGTCTTTGAGAGAGGCCGAGTTTAAAGGCATTGAAAATGGAGCCTATTGATTTTCATGAGAAGTCACTTGGATAGGGTGTTCATCACCTATCATTTGACATTTGTAATAGGTTTTTGGTCCCGGGCTTCAGTTTTGATATGTTTTTGAAGTGGTCATTTAAACGTGTTCCCAAAATCTACATATGGTGTGTTTCCTGATTTTCACTGAGTGGCCCACTTCGGGTGATTGTATCTTTTTCCTAGTGATTTTTCATTGCATGACAGTTGTTGCATCATGTTGTAGGCATGAGAGAGAGTTATCATGCCAATTTTTAGCTCCCCATGTGCCCGTTTAGTCACTTTTCCAGAGCCATTTCATTTGCAGATTGTTAAGTTTCTCTAAGTGTACCTTGTGCAGTGTTGAAGTAGCCTACTTTGAGGTCATGAAAATTGCATCCAGTCAGTGATCAGAAGGAATTGAAGGTTGATTTATGTTGTAGACATGAAAATGTTCCCCCTTAGAAATTTTCAGACCTTGGTTAATCCATTTGACCACCTTGCCCAGTCGATTCCAAATTAGAATTCTGCATTATTACTATGTTTGGGTTCAAAAGGTGTCTAAGTGCTGACTTTGCAAATTAATATTAGTTGATCACTTCATCATCAAAGCTGGCTACTTGAAGTTTTGTATTCCCTATGTGAATGTAAATCTATGTCCAAGGTTTCCAATCTTGAGGTGTACATTTGGTGGGTTTGTGAAGGCAAATCCAACAATAATTTTCTACAGATTGACAGTGCTAAGCAAAATTATTTTTGCAAAGTTGTTATTTTGAGAAGAGTTATACTTGTCTACTGATCAAATCCAAAAAAATTTTGAGTTATTGTGTTTGGGTTACCTCAATCCAATGTGGAAACATAGGCAAACAAATGCAAAGTGGGAGAATGTGGAAGATGTCAGATCTCTGTGCTGAATAATAAAGGATGAGTGAAGTTTTTTTTAAAAACCCTCAAGTAAATGATGACTTCATGAGAGATTATTTTCAGATTTATGCAAGATGTGGAATCATAGACAAATGCAAATCATGTGGAGAAGAAGAAGATAAAAAAAGGGGTTGAATGCAAGAGCCAGTCGAATGCAAAACATGTGAATGCACAACCAGTCATGTTTGTAGTCGTATCTCAAAAAATACGAACTAGGTCAGGCTGAGTTTTACATATATTTGAGACAACCATGTGTGCATTCTACAGAAAAAAATTCAGAAAAACTCAGTTTGCAAATCAAAATTTATGGTCCTTTGAGTACTGGTAGAAATAAAAAAATCACCAATGCCTTCAAAATATTAGTCCCACATTGCTCAAGAAATGACCATTTCAAGTGTTTAAAAGATATAACACTCACATAATGAAATGAAGAAAAAGGAGGCTCTCAAGAGTGTGCACAATTAGTGCATTGGGATGCATGCCAAAAATTAGAAAGAACTAAATTTTGCAAAAAAGTATAAGTCACAAACATTTAGAGATCTAGAGAATGCTTCAGTCTCCCAATCTCCAAATGCTGGTGGTCAAGGAAATAACATTCAGAGATTCAAAGAATACTTCAGTCTCCCAATCTCCAAATGCTAGTGGTCAAGGAGATAACATTTAGAGATTAAGAGAATGTTTCAATCTCCCAATCTCCAAATGCTAGTGGTCAAAGAAAGGGTTAAATTGGAGCATCCAATCAGCTGATGCCACGTGGCATATGTGGGGCCCACCCAAATTTAAAAGTTGCACAAAGATTTAAAAGGCTTGCATAGTCCAG
The DNA here is from genome assembly GCA_027943335.1 of Chamaecyparis obtusa. Classification (NCBI taxonomy): domain Eukaryota; kingdom Viridiplantae; phylum Streptophyta; class Pinopsida; order Cupressales; family Cupressaceae; genus Chamaecyparis; species Chamaecyparis obtusa. Next base: position 296,874 of record BSBK01002457.1, on the reverse strand, counting down.
ACTATAGAAGAATTTTGAAATTTTCAAGAGATTGCAGTTGCTCACATAAAATAATGCTTTGAGCCTTTATTTTTATCCAAACATAGGCATGTTATATGTTTTCAGAAATAGGAGAAGACAAGGAATCTGATGGAAATGATTATTTTCAATTTTAGAGATGTGGGAAAGAGTAGTACGAGCTGGAAATTTCAGGATCAAAATCAAGTCTATTTGGGAAATGATTGTAGGAATGTGGATCAGTTGAAGAGAATCAGTTACAGATCAGGTAGAGAAGAATATTGGAGATGTTTTGATGCTAAGTGGACGGCTATCAGTTCTGTGTAACTAACCTCCTTTTGCTATATCTTTGGTTTTTCTCTCAATTGTAAAGGATGTTGAAAATTTTACTATAAAGAGAGGCTTGGACTCCATTATTGATCTTCTTAAGAATGTTTGTCATATTTTGGAATGTATTGATGCATTGAATTTCTACCTGAATACATTGGAATTCCCTTGCATATATGTGTTGTCTTTTTGTCCGAATTATGTTGCTTTTGTGTGTTTAATCTACAAGGCAGTTTTAATGCACCATTTATAAGGTATTTGTGAATTTAGTCTTTAGTTCCTTTCAAGGAAAGGGTAAAATCTTTAGGTTAATTTCTGAGAGCTCAGGATTTATACAAGAATTTGATGATTAAATGTGTTTAAGAGAGGGTAATTTGTAAGGCACTTCACCTGGGTTTTGTTTGTATTTCATTTAGAAAATTTTTGTAGATGTATGTTTCTTTATTTGACTCTCTGCCCTAGGATAAGGCACTGGTATATCCTCAATTTGCAAGATTTCATCATCAACCAAAACTTAAAAGACAATTTACTTTTCATGTATGTTTGAAAGAGAAGATAAGAGTAAGTTTGTATCAAGGATATAAACTAGTGTTATGATCCTTTGAAGAAGTAGATCTGAGTTAGGTACAGCCGCCTGTAGCCAAGAGCTCAAAGTGTAGAAGGACTTGGTCCTTGTTAATTAGTCTTTTTCTTGTATGAGTTAGGAGTCAAGGAATCATAGAATTCTATCTAAGCAGTCAGGGCTGTGTTTTAGGATTCAGCAAGAAAATGCACTAATAGGATTTATGTAAGTTACCTGCAGGTAAAAGGAATTTATAAAATAAATGGGTTTATAGGCTGAAAGAAGAGGATGGAGGTAAGAAATGATTTAGAGCCAGGTTAGTTGTAAAAGGATTTGCACAAAAATAGGGCATTGATTTTGATGAGATATTTTCTCCAGTTGTTAAAATGGCTTTTATTTGTATTGTTTTAAGTATTGTGGTTGTACTGGAGATTTGCATTTAGAGTAGCTTGATGTTAATATATCTTTTCTTCATGGTAATTTGAATGAAGAAATATATATGGAACAACCACAGGGATTTGAGATCAAAGGTAAGGAGCACTTAGTGTGCAGATTGAAGAAAAGCTTATATGGCTTGAAGCAAGCACCTCGGCAATGGTATCTTAAATTTGACAGTTTTATGCATGAGCATGGATATACTAGGTGTTATTTAGACTATTATTTTTATTTTAAGAGGTTGGATGATGATAGCTACATTATTTTACATTTATATGTTGATGATAGGCTTGTAGATGGGTCTAATATGGATCACATTAAGGGATTGAAACAACAGTTAGCAGACTCATTTTCTATGAGGGATTTTAGGGTAGCAAAACAAATCCTTGGTATGAAAAAATGCAGAGATAGGAAGCGCAAAAAATTGTCTCTATCTCAAGCTTCTTATATTGAGAAAGTGTTGCAACGTTTCTCTATGGAGAATGCCAAAGCTATCAGCACACCTTTTCATGGTCATTTGAAATTGACTAAGGAGATGTGTCCAAATACACCAAAAGAGGAGACTAAAATCTCCAAGGTACCTTATGCTTCAGCTATAGGAAGTTTAATGTATGTTATGGTATGTACTCGGCCAGATATTTCACATACAATGGGAGTTGTTAGCAGGTATATCAGTCATCCCTAGATTGACCATTGGAATGTAGTCAAATGGATTCTTAGATATTTGAGAGGAACATCCAATAAATATTTACATTTTGGGGGCTCTATTGTTGATTTACAAGGCTATGTTGACTCAGATTTGGCAGGGGATCTTGATATCAAGAGGAGTACTACAGGATATGTATTTATTATTGGTGGGACAATAGTGAGTTATATTTCTTAGTTACAGAAGATGAATGTTTTATCCACTACCAAGGAAGAGTATTTTACTACTACAGAGGCAGCCAAGGAAATGATATGGCTTAAATTCTTCATGGAGGAATTGGGACACCCACATATGGATAATTATTTTTTTACAGATAGCTAGAGTGCCTTTCATCTTGCCAAGAATTCTTCTCTCCATTCAAAGACAAAACATATATAGTTGTAGCACCATTTCATTCAGTCAGTTTTGGATGATGGATAGTTAAAGCTAGAAAAGATAAATACAGATGATAATCCAGTAGATATATTTACAAAAGTAGTAACAAGGGAGAAGCTAAACTCCTCTTCAATCTTGGTCTTCTAAAATGAATAGAATAAATGAACAACTGAGTCCAGGGTGGTTCATGGTAGTAGTATTACTACAAGATCAATCTCCAAGTGGGAGATTATTGTTTAGCGTGGAGCCTGATCAATCACCAAGTGGGAGATTGTTGGTCTATGGTGATTGATCAGGGAAGTACTATACACTTTCCATGTATCCTCACGGAAAAAAAAATTTGGGGCTAGTTTTTGGTTATTTTTAGGCTGACATGTTGTAACTAATTCTAACCCTAAAGTAGCAAAAAAAATATTGTATAAAAATGGCTTAGTGTTAGGGATTTCATTATGCATGTTTTAGTAGATTCTTGCAGCAGTATTGAGTTGTAATGGATTTTGGATTGTAATCAGGTTGTAATCACTGGATAATAAGAATATTGGACTCGTTGTTGGTGGATGTAGCCCAAGAATTGGGTGAACCACGTTAAATCCTTGTGTCATGTGTTCTCCTCTGTGTGGTTTATTATTTTTTGATATTGGTTATATTTGCATGTAAGTGTTATTTTCTATCTTCTTACTCCTAACATGTATGTGACATATATAATTTAATTCTTCTCATTAATCTTATCTACAATTCTCTTCACTCCACATGAAGGTGGTTTAGATGCACCATCATGTTGTATCTTCTCATGAGTTCCCTTGTCTTCTTGTACATTTTTAAAAGATCACATCAGAAGACTATGTGTGTTTAATTCAAATGACTTGCATAATTCACTTTAAAAGTAATTAATATTAATGAACATTTATAATTTTACCATGCATCCATTCTTAGTAATGCCCTTAGTGGGACAAGGAGGTCCTCTCTCACCAACATCGAAAGTGGATGCAGTCAAGTCCTGTAAAAACAAACATTATAAAATTTTGATAATTTAGGTATAAAAGATAGGTACACAATACGCATTGCAAAATTAATTTTAATCATGACCTCAAAGGATAATGTCAATGGTTGAATTTATCTCAATCTTGTAGCCATGCCAAGTTTCATGGTAGTATCGACCTGAATAACGTATATAAAGCACAAGTCAAACTTGTATATACATAAATTTTAAAGTATATAACTTGACTATAAATTTATGGAACAAAAGCATGTACATTAGGTGTATGACGTGTAACCAATGTCATAGATGAGTCAAGATGTAAATGTGATGTAGCATGAGATAATCCAAAATCCTATAATTGCAAAAAATTAAGCATGAATCAAAGTTGTACATTAATTAGTAACCATATAAACACTTAAGATTGATGAATTAAAAATATACTACAGGTATATGACATTGAGTCTCAATGACCGGTGGGGTAGAGAATGAAGAACTTCCAACCTTAGTATCACATGAAGCACCCTAAAAAATTTCAAAAAATATATCAAACACATTATCAATTCAAGTTTTAATTATTTAGTTTAAATGTACTTAAATGATTCTATAACAAAGCACATATCATGAATGAGGCATCGAGATCTCAAGGTGTTGAGGTGATATGATGATGGTCATTGAATGACCTAGTTGTTGGAGATTTTCTAGCAGGCTAGTACTGACTGTATGTTTGTCATTGATGACAACATATGGAAAGTAGCATGTGTGGAAGTCTTATGTTGTAAGCCTTCAGTATATGATGCATGGACATGATATCATGGGCGCAGAGGTTAACTGTAAGTACAGACAGTTATATAGCAGCTTGTGTCAGTAGTGTTCCTGACAGAGTTACAGGCAATGTTTTGTGTATGGTTGTTCGTATAGTTGTCTTATGGGCATGCACCCTAGGATATATGTTGAAGACATGTTAGTGATATTTTAGTTATGAACGCATAGTCTAATGATGAACACAAGTGAAGTTATGCAATCACTATTCACCAGTAGCAGTTTCCTATATTTATTTAGAAGAGCTGACAAAGATTTTATTATTTCTTGAGTTGCACCTATCCTGAGGATATGCTCCCTTGAAGTTAAGCTTGGAGAAGCATTATTGATGTTCGGTTAAGAGTGCATAAGTTAATTCAGCTTACAAAGAAAGTTCTAGTTATTTTGGTAGAGCTGACAGTGTGTGGCGTGCGTCTACAATTATTTTATTAGACAGGTCCCAGAATGAGTTGCGTACATAATAGAGCCAACAGAATGTTTGTTAGAGTTTATTATGGTTTCTCTAATATGATTTCAAGGTGGTTCTAATAGGCTGACTTGATTATATCATTTGGAGGAAAGATATTTATAGGCAGTCATTTGTGATTGTTGAACTATGGTTCATAGTTGATTAAGCAGAGCAGAGCGGAGTGTGTGAAGTTTTGAACCATCAGAAGAAGGTCTATGTGACCAAGTAGAGTATGTGTTCTATTCATTGGAACTGATCCAGATAGCAGGTCAAAGCACAGTTCACCAAGATCCAGATATAGTGTGTATCTGTTATTCAGAAGGTTGTAGCCTTCACCCATTTGAGCAATGAGCTCTTAGACAGTGCGTCCTCTCCCCTAATAGGGACAATTGTAAAAGACTCCTAACAGGGTTTGACCCTTAACCGGGTCTGTTGTACTTAATATATTGTAAAGCTACTCCTAACAGGGTAAAGGATCTTCTAGCAAGGATCATTATACACTAGTACAGAATATTAGTGGGTATCAAGTCCCACCGAGGTTTTTACCTATTTGGGTTTTTTCGTAACCAAAATATTGGTGTTGTGTTCAAGTGTTCTTTCATTTTGTTTATGCTTTATGTTTAAGTATACTTAATTGGATAAAGAATTGAAACTTGTAGATAATTGATTCACCCCCCCCCTCTCAGTTATCTCTTGGGACTATTCCTAACAATTGGTATCAGAGCCAAGTGCCTCGAAGAGAAATTTTAATAGCTTGAGGTTGATCAGATGGCATACTTTAGGAAAGAAAGTCCTAAGTTCAATGGAGAGAATTATCTTGATTGGAAGAACAAGATGGTGACCCATTTGCAGTGCATTACTTTTGAATTTTTTAATGTAACCATCCAAGCAGCCAAGATTCCTACATTAGAAGACCTTGGAAAAGATGATGCTACTGATGCATAAAAGGAATTGTTTCATTTTAATGCTATTGCCAAAGAAGCCCTTATCAGTGCCCTATCTAATGGTGAATTTTATGAAGTAAAGAAGGTAGATATAGCCCATAAAATGTGGAAGCACCTAGAAGACACATTTGAAGGAGACAAATAAGAAAAGGATGCACACAGAAAGACATGGAAGAAAAGATACGATGCATTAGAGATGCTACCTGAAAAAAATATTAGAGTTTACAATCAGAGGATTAATGAAGCAGTTGTTGGAATCAGGAACAATGGTGGAGAGATTTTTGAGGAAGACATTATGGACAAGTTGATGACTACTCTTACTCCAGAATATGAAAGCAAGACCAACATCCTTGATGAGACCATGCAGATTACATCAAATTTCAAGAGAGAGACCTTCATCAGCAAAATCTCAGCTTTTGAGATTTCAAGATTGAAGACAGAGCCAAAGAGTGAGACAACTTTCAAAGCAACAGTTCATGGTAAGAAATCTACAAACACTTCTAGTAATTTTGATGATGATGATGAAGAGAGAACATTAGATGATTTTATTTCTATGATTGCCAAAAGAGAAAAGAAAGGAAAATGAAAATATGAAGGTCAATTACCATTTAAGTGCTTTTCATGTAATAAAATTGGTCACTTTGCATCTAAGTGTCCCACTAGAGCTAGAAAGTTCAAAAAGGATTATAAGCCTAAGTATTCTAAGGAATGCTACTATGCTGGAGATGGAGTCTCGAATGAAGAATAGGGTGAAGAAGAAATTGGATTCATTTCTATTGTATAGACAAAACAAATATTAAGTCAGTTCCTAAAAATGAAAAAGTGAATCAAGAGCTAGCATTGACTTCCCAAGCAGATATAAGAATAGACTGGATTATAGACAGTGGTTGTTCACATCACATGATAGGTGATAAAAGTAGGTTTGTTCATTTGGAAAAATACAATGGAGGTATGGTCATATTTGGAGACAACACTCCTAAACCTATAGTTGGTAGAGGAGCCATCACTTTAGATGGAAAGAACAGTACTGATGATGTTCTTTATGTAGATGGTTTGAAACATAACCTTCTCAGTGTTGGATAGTTATTTGGTAAAGGCTATCAATTGGAGTTCAAAGATGAAAAATACATCATTAATAAAAAAGATGGTGTTATGATTGCATCAGGCACAAAGACAAGAGGTAATGCTTTTCAACTCAATTCAGAAGCAAGTTGTTTTGTTGCCAAAGTTGATGACAGTTGGTTGTGGCATAAAAGACTATGTCATATCAATTTTGATAACATAGTAAAGATAAGCAATATTCAAGTAGTAAAAGATCTACCTAGCATAGCAAAGCCAGTTGATACTATATGTAGGGAATGTGTGATGGGGAAGCATGTGAGAAATTCATTCAGGAGCAAGTAGAATTCAGTAGAGAACAAGTTGGATCTGTTTCATACAGACCTATGTGGACCAACTCAAACAAGATCATATTATGTTGAAAGATATTTTATTTTGTTTGTTGATGATTATACTAGGATGATGTGGGTTGCGTTCTTAAAAGATAATTTAGAAACTTTTGAGAAATTTAAAATATTCAAAGCTAAGGTTGAGAATGAATCTGGATTAAAGATAAAATGTTTGAGATCGGATATAGGAGGAGAATTCACCTCTGACAGATTCTATGAGTACTGTGAAGAACATGGCATAAAGAGACAATTAAGTGCACCTAGAACACCTCAGTAGAATGGAATTGCATAGAGAAGAAATAGGATCATTCTTGATACAGCGCGCACCATTATGATAGAAGGAAAAGTTGCCCACACCTATTGGAGAGATGCGGTCAATATAGTAGTCTATACAATCAATAGAATTCAGTTAAGGCCTAGCACTGACAAAACACCTTATGAGCTATGGTTTGATAGTGTTCCCACAGTAAAATACTTTAGAATCTTTGGAAGCAAGTGCTACATCAAGAGGGATGAAGTAGTATGCAAGTTTGATGCAAGAAGTGATGAAATTATTTTTCTTGGTTACTCTACTAAAAGTAAAGCTTATAGATGTTTCAATTTCAGATTGAAAAAGATCATTGAAAGTGCTCATGTAAAGATTGATTAAAATTTTATGATTCAAGAAAGATATCATGATTACTCACCCATGATTGAAGAAGAACCTAGACCCTCCACTAGTGAGATAGTTATTGAAAAAAATTTTGATAGCATTGATGTGTTGTTCAATGACCCTAAGACAAGTGAAGAAGGTACTCCTAAGGATGATGAGTCAGCATCACCTAAAGTTCCAAATTTTACATCAAGAAATCATTCCAAGAAAGACATCATTGGAGATTAGAGTGGAAAAGTCTTAACAAGATCACAAGCAAAGAACTCAACTAGCAATGATGCGGTATGTTTACTATCTTAGATTGAACCTTTAAGTGTTGAAGATGCTTGTAAGGATTCAGATTGGCATGATGCTATGAAAGAAGAACTTCATCAGATCATTAAGAATGCCACTTGGGAATTGGTCCCAAGACCTAGTGATAAGAATGTGATTGGAACAAAGTGGATATTCAGAAACAAGATGAATGAAGATGGTATAGTAGTAAGAAATAATGCAAGATTAGTATGTAAGGGTTATGCGCAAAGAGAAGGCATTGATTATTCAGACACATTTGCACCTATGAGTAGATTAGAAGCTATTAAGTTTTTTTTAGCTTATGCTATAGTTAAAAACTTCAAAGTTTATCAGATGGACGTCAAATCAGCATTCTTGAATGGAGACTTAAAAGAAGAAGTATACATTGAGCAGCCTGAAGGATTCACCTTATCAAACAGACCTGATATGGTATGCAGATTGAAGAAAGCCCTCTATGGACTTAAGCAAGCCCCTAGAGCATGGTATGAGAGACTAGATGGATACTTAACAAAGATTGGATTCAAGAAAGGAGCAGCAGATTGTAATCTATTCATAAGAGAGACATCTGAAGGTTTATTACTTGTAGCTATATTTGTTGATGACATTATCTTTGGAGGTAATGACAAACTCAATGCTAAATTTGCCAAAGAAATGCAGAATGAGTTTGAGATGAGTATGATTGCTCTTATCAAGTACTTTTTGGGATTAAATGTGCAGAAGACAGAAAAAGGGATTTTTATTAATCAATCAAAGTATGTGAAAGAGATACTAAAGAAATTCAAGATGGATGATTGCAAGCCAATAGGAACCCCTATGATTACTGGATGCAAGCTTACAAAGGAAGATTACTCACCAGCAAATGATATAACATTGTATAAGTCTATGATTGGTAAACTCATTTATCTTACTCAGACTAGACCTAACATTTCCAGTGCAGTTGGTATAGTTGGAAGATTTGTAGCAGAGCCTAAACAAAGTCACCTCATGGTAGTAAAGAGAATATTCAAATACTTGTAGGGAACTATAGATTATGGTCTATGGTATCCTAATTCAGAAAATGTTGAGCTTCATGTGTACACGGATGCAGATTGGGTAGGATGTGTTGATGATAGAAAATGTACTTCAAGTGGAGAAATGTTTCTTTGTGATAGACTTGTCACTTGGAAAAGCAAGAAACAAAATTATATTTCTTAGTCAACAGTAGAAGCAGAGTATGTTGCAGCAGCCTTGAATTATTCTACAATTGTTTGGATCAAGAAGATGATAAAAGATTTTGGAATTTAGATTGATTATCCTATTGTTATTCACTATGATAACACTATCACTATCAATATGTCAAAGAACCCTATGATGCATGCAAAGACAAAACACATTGAGATCAAGTATCACTTCCTAAGAGAGAAAGTGGTAGAGAAAGAAGTCAAGTTGGACTATGTGAGTACTAAAGAAAAGTTGGCAGATATATTCAAAAAGCCATTTCCTAAGGATACTTTTGAGTATCTCGAGGGGAAGTTGGGAGTAATTCCCTTACCTAATTCTACTTAGAAGGAAGCAGGAATGGTATTAGTCCTCAAGGACTAATGGAAGGCTGACTACTCTACCTTAGGAGTAGTACCGGTGCTTAAAATGAGTGGTGCCCTTTGCCATTGATGTCAAAGGGGGAGTATATATATAGAGCCATGAAAGACAAAAGTAAAAAGAGGAGTAATATACTAAGGGGGAGCAGCATTCAGTTATGACAGCAATACAGTTGAGGAAATGGAGAATATTAGAAAATATTGCAGCAGATGGAGGATTCATCTTTGGGGAAGTTTTGAAGAGGAAATGGAGAATGTTATAAAAGAAATGATCATTTGGTTTGATTGTGGTTTTTCATTCCACATGTTGCCATCAATGCCAAAGGGGGAGATTGTTGGAGATTTGCCAGCAGGCCAATACTGACTGTATGTTTGTCATTAATGATAACATATGGAAAGTAGCATGTGTGGAAGTCTTATGCAATAAGCCTTCTCTATATGATGCATGGACATGATATCAACATGATATCATGGGCACAAAGGTTAACTATAAGTACAAACAGTTGTATAGCAACTTGTGTCAGCAGTGTTCCTGATAGAGTTACAGGCAGTGTTTTGTGTATGGTTGTCCGTACAGTTGTCTTATGGGAATGCGCCCTAGGATATATGTTGAAGACATGTTAGTGATGTTTTAGTTATGAACGCAAGTGAAGTTATGCAGTCGCTATTCACCAGTAGCAGTTTCCTGTGTTTGTTCAGAAGAGCCGACAGAGATTTTATTGTTTCTTGAGTTGTGTCTATCTTGAGGATATGTGACCTTGGAGTTAATCTTGGAGAAGTGTTATTGATGTTCGGTTAAGAGTGCATAAGTTAATTCAGCTTACAGAGAAAGTTCCAATTATTTTGGTAGAGCCGACAGTGTGTGGCGTGCGTCTACAATTATTTTATTAGACAGGTCCCAAAATGAGTTGCGTGCATAATAGAGCCAACATAATGTTTGTTGGAGTTTATTATAGTTTCTCTAATATGATTTCAAGGTGGTTCTAATAGGCTGACTTGATTATATCATTTGGAGGAAAGATATTTATAGGTAGTCATTTGTGATTGCTGAACTGTGGTTCATGGTTGATTAAGTAGAGCAGAGTAGAGTGTGTGAAGTGTTGAACCATCAAAAGAAGGTCTATGTGACCAAGTAGAGTATGTGTGCTATTCATTGGAACTGATCCAGATAGCAGGTTAAAGCACAATTCACCAAGATCTAGATATAGTGTGTATCTATTATTCAGAAGGTTGTAGCCTTCGCCCATTTGAGTAGTGAGCTCTCGGACAGTGTGTCCTCTCCCCTAACAGGGACAATTGTAAAAGACTCCTAACAGGGTCCAACCCTTAACCAGGTCTACTGTACTTAATATATTGTAAAGCTACTCCTAACAGGGTAAAGGATCTTCTAGCAAGGATCATTATACACTAGTACAGAATATTAGTGGGTATCAAGTCCCATTGGAGTTTTTACCTATTTGGGTTTCCCCGTAACCAAAATATTGGTGTTGTGTTCAAGTGTTCTTTCATTGTGTTTATGCTTTATGTTTAAGTATACTTAATTGGATAAAGAATTGAAACTCGTAGATAACTGATTCACCCCCCCCCCCCTCTCAGTTATCTCTTGGGACTATTCCTAACACTAGTGTCAACCCTCCTCTATTCACCAAAAAATCCACATATTATGGTTGATATGTGTATAAATATGGACTTTAATATTGCAATATAAATTATAATTAAATTTACCTCTGTAGGATGATCATCCACATAAAGAAAATCAGCATATGATGTCATCTCATCTCCAACATCACCATGTGTGCAACCATCAACATCGTAATATCCACCATGGATAACACCAATATCATTAGGATGAATCTAGAGACCCCTACATATACCTCACATCTTGTGCAAACATGTTCTATGCTAGGGGAAACCCTCACCTGGGTCAACTGCTCTAATAGATTGCTTAAAAGTGCACTCAATGAATCAAGAGAAGACTGCTCTTATTGATGATGGATATGTGCATGCACTACTAGAGAAGGAAGAGTAACAAGAGGCTCATTACACACATGATTTCTAGTTCTATCACTCAATTTGGCCCCTAGCCTATCTTGTGGCATACCCTGACCAACCCCCTAGAATTATTTCATGTCAAAGTAATTTGGTGTCTTACCCAATTCAAATTCAGCCCATAATTGTTTCAAAAAATATAGGGGGACCTCATTATTAGTGTGTGGTTGATATTCAAATACCATCCACCACCGCTCCTAAAAATTCTCAGCTATCTATGAGTACTGACACCATCTAATAGAAATATGTGGCTTCTTTCCAACTATCTCCTCACCTGTTTTAGGGTTCAAAAAATAATGTTTCATATCATTTTTTGTAATATTTAAAGCATTGACTCCTTTATAAGAGATTTTATTAGCATAATAGGCATGCATGGAGTCCTCCATGACCAAAAACTATCCATCTCAAATTCTAATGATTGTACAGAATCTACAATGGTCTTGCATGCTATCTGCAAGGCATGGTAGCTAGGGAGGTGGATGAGGATCACATCTAATGGTATTGATGTCTCACATAATGGCATGTTCATTTATCCTAATATTCTCTCTCACCTCCTTGAGAGTAGGTGGAGGTGGAGGTGGAGGGGGCTGGGGTGGGAGTGGGGGTGACGATGTCTGCTGATCTAAGAGCCCATCAATGTTAAAATCATCCATGGATATAATCTGCATCTATATATATATATATATATATATATATATATATATATATATATATATATATATATATATATATATATATATATATATATATATATATACAAACATGAAAATTTACAATTACTATATAATTTATATTTTACCTTACAAAGAAAGACTTATAACTAAATTTAACATAATTTAGAACTATAAATTTAAAAATGCAATAGAGAGAGAGAGAGAAAGAGTTTATTATTTATTTTTTGGACTTAAGCTTTCTTGTTTCAGTTGTGTCTGGGTTTACATTTTTTTTAGTTTTCTTATTTTCTACAATAATTTATAAAGTAAATTAAAACTAAAAATAATTGTATTAAACATAAAATATAATTTATTTATATGCTATTAAAAAATAAAATTGAAACTTTAAAATTACTTGTCTAACTATTTAAAAATAAATAAATAAAAATAGAGAGAGAGAGAGAGAGAGAGTTTATTATTTATTTTCTAGACCTATGGTTTCTTGTTTCGGTTGTATCTAGGTTTACATTTTTGTTTTCTACCTAGGGTTTCTTGTTTCAGTTGTGTCTAGGTTTACGTTTTTTCTACCTAGGTTTTCTTTGTTCAATTGTTTCTAGGTTTACATTTTTGTTTTCTACCTAGGGTTTTAAGTTTTAAAAGTTTTTTTTAGTTTTCTTATTTTTTTTGATAATTTACAAAGTAAATTAAAACTAAAAAAATTAAATTAAATATATAATTTTTTATACGCTATTGGATAAGTGCACCAATTTGTTGGTTAAAAAATTGGCCACATGAAAGAAAAAACTCAAAATTTTACAAAACCTCTGTGGGTTATTTGAAATTCAAAATGTTTAGGCTTGGAAAAATGGAGCCATGTTGAGCCTAAAAAACAATTAAAAAAACTTATAGTTTTTCATAACCCGTGCAGGTTATGAAGGACTAAAAAAAGTTCTTCATAACCCACATGGGTTATGAAAAATAATAAGCTTTTTCAAAACATTACCAAAAAAATAACAAATTATCATCGTTTTGTTATAATCTAAAGTAATAACACTAAAATAGCTTCAAGAAGAATCCAAAAAATAAGAGAAATTAATCATTTGAAATCAAATGTGATAGAAAAATATTAAAACATGTCTGATACTATCGTAGAAAGATATGAAAAACAATAGTGGGAAATTGGAAAAAGTTGCAATGCTATTTTTTTGGCCTTTGGGAGTAATATATTTATCTCAATGGAACATGTAAGTGTCCCATTGAGCTAAAAAGGTTAACATTCATATTTCCTCATAACATGTGTGAGTTCTATAGAACTAAAACTTATGCAAGCTTTTAGTTCTACATAAACTGCACATGGGTTATGTAGAGAGAGAGAGAGAGTGGGAGAACATTCATATTTCATAATAACCCATGTGGGTTCCTATAGAAATAGAGATTTTTCTTTTAGTTCTACGTAATCTGCACAGGTTATGTAGAACTATGAAAGAGAGAGGAAGTGGGACAGAGAAAGGGAGACAAAGGGAGGGAATGAGGGGGGACGGAGACACACACACACACACACACAATTTATATTTGGTAATAACCCATGTGGGTTCCTGTAGAAATAAAGCTTGATCTTTTTGTTCTACATAACCCACACAAGTTATGTAGAACTATGAAAGAGAGAGGAAGTGGGAGAGAGAAAGGGAGAAAAAAGGAGGGAATGAGGGGGGGAGAGACACACACACGTACACATAGAGAGAGAGGGGGTGAGGGAGAGAGAGAGAGAGAGAGAGAGAGAGAGAGAGAGAGAGAGAGAGAGAGAGAGAGAGAGAGAGAGAGAGAGAGAGAGAGAGAGAGAGAGAGAGAAGTAGAAAGGGACAGAATGGGATAGGGATAGACAATAGGAGGATGATAGGGTGAGAGACATGAGGTAGAGAGAGCACGAGAAGGAGAAGAGTGTGAGATATTTGAGACAATAAGAGTCAAAGAGAGAGGGGGAGAGAGATGAGATTGAGCTCAATGAGGATAATTAGGGTACATAATAGACATAGACATTGATTAGAGAAGGAAGATGGGGGACAGAGAAAATGAGAAGAGTCATCCAGGTATACATATATATATACATATATCTATATAAATATATGTATATATAAGTATAGATATGCATATATACATACATAGACACATATCATATATGTAAATCTATACATATGTGTAATGTATTACACATTTACATGCAAATGTTTTTATGTCTTCGTAACCCGTACATGTTATGTAGAATTTGAAATTGTACTTTTTGTTTTTCAAAATCCGAGCGGGTTATTTTGTATATCAAAACTCATACAGATTTTGGCTTGGTAAAAGGGTTAGAAAATGACCCTAAGGCTTGCAAGCCCATTTTACCTTCATTTTTTCCCTTTTACACATTTTTTCAACTCCCAATGTGATTTCTCAACTTCGTCATCATCTAGTTTATAAATGATCAAATGGGTATCTCTAAAATTACCCCTATACTCTCACCTGTATTCTCAACTTTGTGACCATATAACTTTTTCTAGTTTTTGGACAACATTAGCATACTAAACTTTAATTTTCTTTGCGAGTGTCTTGACAGTCCTCACAGACATATGTCTATCATTTTCTTAATAACTTTTGATCTACTTGACCAAAGTCAAAATAAATTACACATTACTATTCTACACTAGATTCTATACACTTTTTAAAAAAGAAGTATGCATTTTCATTAATTTTGATGCAAGTTATGCCTAGTACAGGTATAAGTAACATATTTTCAGGATGCGGTCACTTCAAAAAATCATAAAAAAAAATACTCAATAAAAAATTACAAAAAATACGCAACTTCTAGATCTCACTCTTACCTACCATCCTACCAAAGGGTTTTGAAAAATACTAAATCTAACTATATATTTTGTGAAGCACACGAAAATAGCTATGTTATGTTTTACTATAAAAAAATTAGAAACATTTTTTTGTGCATGGTAGGTTTGACACTCTTAATCTTGTCCATTTTTAAAAAACTTTAGTAGTTTAGAAACTAGATTCAGAGTACTACAATTCTTATTCTTTGCACAACTCCTAGTTTTTAGTGCATGACCCTCAAATTTCTCTATGAAATTCAAGTTTACCTAATTTCAGAAAAAAAAAAAAAAAAAAGTGGCCACTTATACCCCCCTTTTTGCACACCATCTTGGTAGAAAATAAACTTGAAACTATAAAATTACTCATCTAACTATTAAAAATAGTAAAAAAACTATAATTTTTAATGAAAAAAATAAATAAAAATAATTAAACTAAATGGTATGTACCTAGAATCAGGAAAAAATAGCTGAGGGGGTCGGCGGTAGCACTTGAAACGGGCACCCATATGCTAAAAACCGTGATCTCATTTTGCAAGTTGTGAAAATGACTTACGAAATGGTTAAAAACAAAAAATAAATACATTTACGAAACAAGCACCCATTTTTGAAAATTTATGGGTGCCTGTTTTTAAAACATTAGGTGTTTGTTTAGCTTTGGGCTCCTGACCCTAAATGGAAACCCATTTTTTAAATGGGTGCCCTTTTTATATTTATGGCTAAGGTGTCCTATTGGAGCTCAAAAATTCAGGCTGTGATTTTGAGTCCATGTCCAAAATTTTTATCAAAGTATAAATCAGTGTCCTAAAAATCATTGAAATGTGCGGAGTTTGAGTGCATGGATAAAAGGGTCATGTTGTCCTTCATGATGAACAACTTGGGTAGGGTGTTCATTACATATCATTTGAAATTTCTAACGGGTTTGAACTTTCATTTTTCAGTTCTGGCATGTTTAGGGAATAGGCTTTTAAAGGTGTTCCTGAAAATCTGCATTTTATGTCTGTCCAGAATTTCACTGTGTAGCCCACTTCGAAGGAGTGCATTTATTTCCCAATTGAGTATCATGACATGCAGGTTGTTTCATCATGATATAGGCATGAGAGAGAGTATTCATACCTATTTTTAGCCCCCCATGTGCCCGTTTGACCTGTTTGCTAGAGCCATTTCATTTGCAGATTGTTGTCACCAAGTGTGCATTGTCCTGATTTCTGAATGGCCTAATTTGAGGCTTCCTAGTCTACACCCAGTTCAAGATCAAGCATAATTGAATGTTGCCTTGTATTGTAAACCTAGAAGTGTACTTTCTTTAATATTTTTGGGTCCCTACCAATCTATCCAGTCACTTTCCTAAGCTAATTCTAAAGCTAATTTCTGCATAATTCACTATTTTTATCCTGAATCTTTTTAATAGGCTGACTTTGGCGTGTATTTATTTTTCACCACTTGATTTTTTGAGTGAGAAAATGATGGATTTATTTTCATCATGTGGGGATGAATCAATGCCCAAGTTTCTGGATCTTGAAGGTTTCATCTGATGAGTTTTTGAAGTCGGTTCTAAGGGTGAAATGTGCAGTTTAACAGTGTGGATATGATCAAATGTTCTGAATGGCCATGTTTGATCGGTGATATCTTTGGGCTCAAAAATTTGGGTGCATATTCCTTTGACCAGTGTACTTACACGTTGGAGATGAACCTATATTCCTAATGGCATGTTTCATAGGCTCTCTTAGTCAGTTTTTGAGGCTGTTTCTGGAGGCCAGTTATGTTTTGGGGAAATCTGGCAGAAGCACAATGAATGAATCAGTGTGATTCAAATTTTTGATGCATCATGATTTTATTTCATCAAATGGTTACATCATGGTAAATAGAGGTAAATATGAAGTTTAGAAGTGCTTTCCTTCTTAAAGTTTCTTTCCGGTTGATGTTTTCATCCAGTATGAAAGTGCGCACTCATTTGTTTAGCATGATGAACATGTTATGTCCCTAAAAATGTTATGTAGACTATATTGAACATATCGAGTGTGCTACATTTTCATGAAGTATTGAGAGTGCTATGTTTTCAAGGGTTTTGAAATTACCTTGTAAGAAATTAGACATCGAGAAGAACACACTAAATTTTATTAGCAACACACCTACCATGAGTACTGGAGGAAGATGCCTACAAGCCAGCAAGGTTAATACAAAAGGAAGTAAATAAATGGATTTCAAATTGGAGAAGCACATGTTAGCAAATGAAAGCTGCACAAAGCTTGAAAATGGAGTGTGTGAGTTTGAAATAAGGGATTAAATGAATGCATAAAAGGTGGCATGGGGAAGTTTTCAAAAGTTAACTCTCTTGTTGGGGAAAGAGTAGCTATTGTGAGTGCTTTCCAAGCTGAGGCAATGTGACCTATAATATGTTCTAGGTCAAGAGAAGGCATTACACTAAATATAATTGATACACCAGGATTAATAGAAGGGGGTTTTGTAAACGATCATGCTCTTGACCTAGTAAAAGTTTTCTTACAAACAAGATTATTGATGTGCTTCCTTATGTGGATCGATTGGGTAGTTATCGAGTTGATAACTTGGATAACCAAATCATTAAGGCAAAGCATATAATTTTGGAAAATAGAGTATATGGAAACGCGTATGAAGAAAAGTGCCAACAAATCTAGTACTTTTGGAAAACAAAAATGGTAGAGAAACCTGGTGGTCTTTCCAACAAATCTAGTACTTTTGGAAAACAAAAATGGAAGAGAAACCTGGTGGTCTTTCCACGTGCTCAGCTTTCTCCTCCAAACAGTTTAAGTTATGTTGTATGTTGCCTGCAAGATCAGGAAGCTACGCATAAACAAAGGGAGGCGTAGGTTTTGAAAGGTTGTGTGTATTGGCTGCCAGTAAAAAATAATGTGTTTGCAGATTGCAACGATGTATTGCATGAGGCTATTTAGCTGGGAAATGCACACCAAACCAGCATTGAGGTGTGCATGAAATAATAAAAGCCAAGCCAAAAAACAAAGCAAAGTGGAGCATGGGTGCATGAGCCTAGCGCAAATGAATGGAGGCTTGCAACTTGCGGGTCACGCAAGCGACCACGGGAATACTAGCGTATGAGGAAATGACCAGTACGTGAGGCATGGACGGGCCTTTGTGTGAGGCCAGGAATTTGAAAGGGAGGCTGCCAGCACATAGAAATAAAAAGGATGCAACCCATTTGAAAGAAAGGACACCACATTGTTTTTCACCACATTGCCCAGACTTGCATGAGCATTCAAAGGAGGCCTCATGCCCAAATCTCGGCACTTGCAAAGAAGAAAGCCAGGAAATAAAAATGGTGTGTGCTAGCATGCAAGGTAAGAAATAAAAGAACCAAGGAGCTGGGTGCACTTGCAGGTAGAGAGAGAAGTAAAAAGTGCATAGGGTGTGCATGTGGTTTTATCCCACATGCACCCCAAATTGGATTTTAAAGATATTTAAATGAAAGGCCATCTGGGGTGAGAGTAAAGTGAATTTGGAAGAAGGAAAGGTTTCCTCTACACTTGTGGGTCCTCTTGGAAGTGCATGCCAACTGGGCCTAAGACCAAATTTTAGTGAAATGTTTAAAAACTCTTAAAAGTTTAGTCCCACATTGGTTGGGAGAGGGCATTTTGAAATGCATAAATGAAACAACACTCACATATGAATTGAAGAAAGAGAAGGAGGCTTTGCATGTGTGCCCACATGGAGGTGCCTTGGGATGTGTGTCGATGGGCTAGAGACTTCAAAATTTTGCAGCACAGTTGGTAGATGATACGATAGAGATGGGACACGTGGTGCTCAGTCACGCATTCAAAAGATAGGTTGGCGGTTAGAGGAAGCATTCAGAGAATGGGAGATTGCTTGGTTGCGTGTTCTCCCAATCCTAGCGGCTAAGAGGTAGACATTCAGAGATTATGAGATGCCTTAGTTGTCTCTTCTCAGAATAGGATGGTAGTTAGTGTTATCATATGGAGATCATGAGATAGCCTTAGTCACGCATTCTTTAGATCATGGTGGTTAAGTCCCTAGCATCTGGAGAATGGGAGAATAGCCTAGTTGTGCATTCTTAGATCATGGTGGTTAAGGAGGGATGATTTAGAGATCTAGAGAATGGCTTAGTTGCCCATTGTCCAGATGCAACCATGGTCAAAGACATGATTCATAGATCTGGAGAATGGCTTAGTCTCCCATTCTCCAGATGTAACCCGAGTTAGAAAAAGAATTTGGAGATCTAGAGAATGAAGGTATTCACATATTCTCCAAACCAAAGGTCAAGGCTAGGGTCAAGGTGAGCATGCAACTAGCCAGTGACAAGTGTCAAGTTTTGGTGAGGTCTGAGCATAAAGTGTAGAAATAATGAGAAAAAGGTAGATTTAAAAGTAAATGAAAAATCAAGAAAAATGGTATAGTCTGCACAATAGGAATAAAACCAAAAAATTTAAGTGATTGGCCTACTCATAGAAATAGTGTCTAGTGCCTTTATTTTTATCAGAATATAGGCATGTTATATATTTTTGGAAATGGTAGGACAAGAGGAATCAGATGGCAATCATTGATTTCAAATTCAACTTAGTGGGAAGGAGCAGTATGGGCTTTCATTTCAGGATAAATCAATTGGTGAAAATGATAGCAGGCATGAAGGAGATTGCAGAGGATCATTTTGAGAATCAACAGTGATGAGAAGATGGAGATATTTTCTTGGAAGGATTGACAGTTGTCAATTGGTTTTGAACTGGCTCTCTTCTCCTATATCTCTCTTTTTTTTCATTTTTCTAAGGGATGGTGAATTAGAGAGCTGAATAGAGATAGTCTTTCCAGGGTTTCTTTCTGGCATTTTGCCATTGTTAATGTATTGATCTTGAAAACCTTAATGAAAACATGTTGGAATCCCATCTCACAGGAGTTTATGTCTTCTTGCATTGATCTTGGGTTTTTATATGTTAGTTTTGCAAAGTAGGTTAACATATGATTTACAAAGTAGGTTTTGAAATTGTATTTGAGCTCTTGCCAAATGTAGGATTAAATCTTAGAAATGATTTCAGAGAACTCAACTTTCTTGTAAGAATTTGATGTCTAAGTGTGAGAGTGAGAGGAATGATATGCAAAGCAATTTTTCTGGGTTCTGGGTATGTCTGAATTAAGTTTTCTTGTGATGTATGTTATTGGTGATTCTATGCCCATGAATAAGACACTGGTATGTTCTTGATAGGCATTTTATTCATCATAAAATCAAGTTTATAAATGATAATATCATTCAGTTAGTATGTAAAGGGCATTAATGCATAGTTTTTGTGTTGAATGATACAAAGCAATTTTTCTAATTCCTTTCAAGAAGAGAATCAATAGGTAAACCAGCCTGAGCAATTTAAGCCTTGAAGTGTAGGAGGATCATATTCTTGATCCTTTTTAATTCTTCTTTTTTTCTTGCATGATTTGGAGCTATTTTCAGGAGTTAGTGACACTAGTTTGTCAAACACATTGTAAATCAGCAAGTGGAAAGAAAATTCACCAACAAAATGGCAACTCTGCTAGGGAGGGTCATTGTATAGAATTAGTTCTTTAAAAATTTGTTATATTTCCTCACCAAGTGTGAGTGGAAGCTTTGGTATCTCTATTTGATCAATGCATTGTAATGAAAGTAATAATGTATATGCAGTCCTGACAAACAGTCAATATTCTATTATGGTTTTGTTGTGATTGCTGGTTTTGAAGAAGTTTCAGGGTTGAGAAAAGTTCTCAACTGTTTCAATTTTTCCCTCTACAAGGAGGTGACAACTCTACCGATGTTTGAAGGGTGATTTGGAGGAAGCTTCAGATCATTTTTTTGCAGCAGTCACAACATTCCCAGGTATTTGATTTTCATATCAAGTTTCTTCATGAAAATCATGTGCAAAATTTTTTTCCCTATTCAGTGATTATAAACACTAAGTGAAAGGGAAGAGTTAGTGTGTATTACATACAATATTTTGAGTAGATTCAGTTGTTGTGTTTTTGGTGCCTACAAATTATTTTCAAAAGGATATGTCAGTTCTACTATGGATAAAATCTGCATAGTATGTATGCTTGAGTTTTCATATGCAAGGTTGTGGTTGCTTGAAAGAAGAAAGTAGAAATGTACTCTGAATATTCCCCACCTTGTGTATCTCTGAATGTAGTCATGTCCCAAAAATTATCCCAGCCAAGAGATAGAAGAGGTTTTAAGTGCTATTCACCTCTAAATTTTGAGAGCATTTCTGGCTACCCAAATTTAATACCCCCGAAAATTAGAAAACATTTTCCTAAGTTTAGTAGGGGAAAGGAAGAGTCAACTAAAAAATATTTAAATGCATTCATGGATTTGATGGAAGATTTTGAGGTTAGTCATGAGGATCTAGTTATGAGATTGTTTGTGCAATCACTAGTGGGAAATGCTAGGGAATGGTTTTCAGTTTTGTCTCAGTACTCTATTTATTCATGGAAGGATTTTGAATCAGCATTTAATGAAACTTTTGGAGAGTTCATGTGTGAGTATAGTTTTTTAATAGATCTCATTAACATTCACATTGGAAAGGATGAATTAGTGAATGCTTTTAATTTCAGATTTGGGATAGCACTAAAGAGAATTCCTGAGAAATGTAGACCTCATGATGCTTTATCTTTAGTTATTTACTTGGCTGCATTTGATAGTAAGATGGGTTACTTGTTCAGAGACAAGGAACCATAGAACTTGTATCATGCTTTTCAGCTGGCTTCAGATATAGAAAGGATGAGGAAGTTTGGATTCCCAAAGCTTCATGGTGCTGAGAATATAAGACTGCATGAGATGGCTCTCCTAAGTGCTGGCACTAATTCAGTGATTCAAGTAATGAAATTCATGGTGAGTGTCACAATCTAGCTGATGCAATGTCAACCAATGAAAATTAGGTTGAGCTTATAAGACTATGTCAAAATTATGAGCCTGGTGTTGTTTGTAATGAGCATAGTCAGCCCCAAATTGAAAAGAAAAATGAGATGTATGAATTGGGGGAAAATGAATTCTCAGCAATAGTAGTTCAAAAGTAGCAGTGTGATAATGTCATTGCTGAGAATGATGATAAGGTTAGAGACCTTGCAATTGACCCTTGTGGTCTCTTGATTGATAAGTATATTGTTTCCTATGAACCTAGAATGATGCATTTTTCTTCTAAATTACAGCGAGATGTTTGTCATATTAATGGTTTTCATGATTCAGAGTTTGAGGCATTTATGGCTTTTGAAAGTGATGATGTTATGTCAAATATGTATTCAGTTTGTAGTCATGAGTCAATTTCAGCATTTTCAAATTATTCTATTAATTTGGAGAATCTTGAATATGAAAGAAAAATTTGTTTAAGTGAGAGCTTGGTTGAGAATGTTGAAGCGGACTTGTTTTCATATTCCTATGAGCCAGTTTATGAAAGTTTTCATTAAATAATTTCCTATGGTTATGAGAGTGACACTGACAGTGACTTGTGTTTGGAAGACATGTGCCAAGATGATGACATATGCAATGAGTTGCATGTTGATTTGTTCAGCCCCATTTTGAGATTTTTCATGAAGAGATGGATGATGTTTCAAGTCCTACAAATGATTCCTTGTTTCGGCCAGAGGTATGTGTGTTCCCTCAAGAATTTGATGATATGAATGCTGATGTTTTGTTTTTAAAAGAGGTGAAAAGAATCAAGAAGTATGTATAAGTTATCAGGTAGAATTTGAGTCTTTTGTGTTCCCGATTCAGCATGTTGATGTTTTTCAGAATGAGTTGAATTTGAAGCCACAAGTTGTGGTTCATAGTGATTTTATTGAACATTCATATGGTATACATAGAGTTGACTTTCAAAAGTTTTATTTTGATGTTCAAGCAATCTTTGAAGAAAGCTAGCATATTTCCAGCTTTGTGATTAAGTCAGAATGTTCTCCTCCTCAGCTGGTTATAAGTTTTGAAGAGTGTAACATTTTTATGTTACACAATGATCAGTATTTTCAGAATTCTAATGACTTCCAAATGCTGAATGACAATGAAAATACTAGTTATTTTCTTTGTGATATGCTAAAGATTTATGGCAGTGTGATTGTGTTAGAAATAGGGAATACTGAGAGGGGGGGTGAATCAGTATTCTACAAACTTTAACTTTTTCCCAATTATGGATATAACAGATTATCTTAGCACATGCATAACATAAGAAGCTAAACAACATGCATAGAAATAAAACTAAAGAACTCATAACACATTATTTGTTCTCGAGGAAACCCTGGCCAAGGGAAAACCCTGGTGGGGATGGTACCCACAAAGATCCACTAATCAAAAGTATCTTGTTAAGGATGTTGGCCCAAACAAGTAATGTACAATATTTACTGATTAAAAAAGTAGTTCAAGGTACATAACCTTATACTACTTGCATCAATATCTCTTCATTGCTCTTTCACTTTCGCTATTGCATACATTCATTCCTTCTTTCTTTTGTATATCTCTTCTTACAATTTACAATTACATTTATACAAGTTATTAAGATTAATAACTTTCCAGTTGGCTATCATATTAAAAAATAAATTTATCCAAGGGTTAACATCTAGGATGTCATCCCTTTATATTGTTAAGTCATTATTTTGATAAACAAAATAATCCCTTAACTCTTTATCAATTTTGTCTTCATATTCTATCATGTTGGCTTGACATTGTCTTTAGTAAAACTATCATAACTTCTTCCGTACATGTTGTACTAACTTGCACTCTGAGGTGAGTCTTCAATAGTCACCATAGAGTCTATGTTCAAGTGTGCAAGCACTAAACTTACTCCAATCAACATCGCAAACAAAAACTATCATCAGGTTCACTGGTAAAAACACATTATCTCATACTTAGACAATTTTGCATTGCACTCTGACATACTAGCTCTCTGACCTGTGTGATCTCATGTAGATCACATGTTTCCATAATGACAACATCTATATAACCAACTCATCCAAATTGCCAACAATCTCCCCCTTTGTCATTGGTGGCAGCATATGAGAAAATTGGGTAAGTCTACAACTTCAAAATCTCAAAATTGTGGCTATAATACAAAATATATATGTATTGTCCTTATGACTTTATTAATCCTTTCTATATATTGTACTCCCCCTAAGAGTATGTATCCTTAACAATTTTATGCTATATATCTCACCCCCTTTGACAATAATGACAAAATAAAGGTAAGGAGGGTTACAAAACTGTATTCACAAAAAGTTATACCTTAATTCAATATGGCAAAGCCAGTAGGCTTGCAACACAATCTACAAAATCAATCTTTATAGCCTCTAACTCTTTCTCCCATGATTTCTTAATAGAATCTACCACACTAAGTAGTGCGCACAATCCATAAGATGCTATCTCACATGCTTGGAGATTCTCAAAGCTAAACTTTTGAAAAGATGTCTTAGCTGAAAGACATTCTTCCAATTTCCCTTCAATAATACTTAACTTCATAGAAGTGTGCTCCCTTAAAAGAGTGAATCTTTTCATTTTCCTTTCCTTTTAATCTTACAAAATTCTGATTTCATCATATATCTTACGAATTTTCTTCTCAACATCAAATCCCTTCACATTGGGGCTTGAAAGAAAGTTTGTTTCATTCTGAATTTATGCTTCCTTCATCTTCATCTTCTGATCTTCTTCTGTTGTCAAGGTCTTTGATTTTGTACACTAAATGTACAAGGATTTACCTCTTTCTAAATTCTTCCTCAAGTCCTTTATACAGATATCAAGATTGTTGATATCATTCCTGATATTCTGGCTAATGTTCAAAAGTGTTTTGGCTTCATAGGCTGCTTGAGCTTTCACTTTCGCTATATCAGTTAAATTTGTGAACTCACTATCAAAAGTGTTCATCACTTTCTTTGCTTTCTCCAGAGGGTCAGCTTCTGCAATTTGTGTAGTTACAACACCTTGTAACTTCTCATTAAGCTCCTTCAGGCATCCTTCAAGACTTTTTACTTTCTTTTTCTTTCCAATGATCTTGTTCAAGGATGTGATCAATTCCATCTGATCATCATCATCTACTTCCTTTCCCAAATTCTCAATCATAGATCCAATCCGATTCTTCTTTCCAGTCTCAAGAGTAAGACTGATTTCTTCTTTAGTGGGAACAGGTACTTGTTTTTCTATCACTTTAGGTTCTACAACTGTGGTCTTTGTTTTCTCTTCTCCTTTGGTAGTCTCCTGCTCTTCAAAAGCTGAATTATCAACAATGTTTTCCAGATTCTTAAATGCATTATCATTAGTATCCAAGGTGATCTTAGTTCCTTCTACATTCATGACTTCATCCTCAATGTTTATGGCTGGTGGAGAGGGAATGTCCTCTTGTTCTATTTCTCCTACTTTCTTTGTTGCAACTGATGGTTCTCCAACATTCTCTAACATAACCTTGATGATTGCTTGTTTTGTTTCTGCATTAACTTCTTCATATTGTCCTCCCATAATCTGAATAGTTCTCCTTTTTGTCCTTAAATGGTGCTTAAAGCTTTCATGATCTTCTTAAGGTGTTCATCACCTCTCACATCACAAAGTTTCCTCACAAGATTTTCTCTAATAGATGTGTCTTCCTTTGATGCTCTCTTCTTCCTATTCACAAGTTTCTTGTATAAATCATTAGGTATCTTACCCTGAATTGTGTCAAACTTCTTATCAGATAAAATCATATACTTTACCATTGCATTTTCCAAATTTAATCTCTCTGCATAATCATAGAGATCATAATACTTATTCATCTTTGTAAAGTCCCCATCTTGAATGATCTACTCATTAACCTTCTCAATTCTAGGTTTCCAGGTTTTCTTCTTAATAGAAGTGTCATCATCTTTGATTTCTACAATTTTCCTTGGAACTGGTTGTACCAAATTTTTCTACCTCTTCCTTGGTCCAATAGCACTCTCTTTTACTCTTTTGCTAGGTGTGGAGGAGGTGGATCTAGTGGATATCCTTGCTTCTTGATCCTTCTCAATTTCTTCCACTTTCACCTTAACTTGTGTTTCTTCTTGTTGTGCTATAATTGAAGATAGAGGTGGAATAGACAAAACTTCTTTTTGTCCAATATCTCTAATTGTTGCTGCTGTTTGCTTGGCTACCAAGAATTCATGCTCAATCATCCATGTATCTTTTAGAATTTTCTTGATAGTACTCTCAACTCTTTTCTTTGACTATTTCTCTTCAAGTAGGGTCTTTGCGGAGTTGAAGTTCTCCTCAAAGGTTCCAAACCTATTACAATGAGTGTCCAACTTGCACTTAAGTAACCTTCTCACATACTCTTCCATCTCAATCTCAAATATCTCATAGCCAAGAGGGTCTATGAACTCTACTCTAGGTTCTATTGCTTCAATGTAAGTAAAGTCAGTATCAACCATGAAACATATCTCACTTTTATACTTCTCCACAAGAGACTATGGGATCCTTGATCTGCTTGTCACTAAATTCTGAAATGTCTTGATTACCAATACTGCACTTTCATTCACTTTATCAATAACATGCCTTCTATACACTAGGTTAATCCTTTCCATTGTAGTTTGGCCATCATTCTAGTCATTTCCAATGGTGTAAGGAAATCTTCTCAATAGATGAAAAAACATATAAGTGATTAAGGATGAGAATCTAAACTGTGTATACTTAGTCTTCTTAATCTTTTCCAAATTCTCAAACACTTGAATTCTCAGAATCTCACACATATCAACTTGTACTTTGTCAACACACATTAGATAAGCTACATGTATCATTCTAGCTGCCATGTCATCCTCTCTTGATTTTTCACAAAACTTAGTGGTTAGGATCTTACATAAATATCTGACATCACATTTAATTCTTTTCCTACTTCTTTCCAAAAAGTTGATTATGCTAACCTGCAAAACTTAAAACTTCTTGCGATCTAACAAAACATAATATTTTTCTTTGCACTCTTAACCATAGCATTAACTGCGCAAGACTCAATTCATCATATATCTACTTCTACACTAATCTAAGTTCCTATTCTACTGCAATTTTCATAAATTAAGTATTTTGAGATGAGTCAGGTAAAGATTCATTCTTACCTTTTAATACTTCACCTTCCCGATTACCTTCAATGTTGAATATGTCTCCTTGATTTGTGCTTTTGATAAACTTCACTTTATCTAAATTACTACAGCATCCTTTTTGACTGTTACTTACATCTTCATTTATTTTTGCATGATTTCTAGGTTTAGGGTTAGGATGAAAAAATCTATTGTTCATTCTACAAAACCTTGATCTATGTCCAATCTTGTTACATATCTGACAAACAATTCCATTGTTCCCATATCTTGGTCCAGGCTGATTGATCTATGATCTACAATTTTTAGCAATGTGTCCAACCTTGTTGCATCTATAACATATTACTCCATTTCTTCTATTCATATCTTCAGTAGGTTTCTTATCTGCATTGTTAGTATTCCTAAACATTCTACTACTATTATTATTCTCAATAAATTTAGGTTTCCTGCATTCAATAGCTCTATGTCCAAAACCATGATAATTATAACAATAACCATTAAGAGGTTTGAATTGCTTACCTATGCAATCTCTCTTCATATGACCAATAGTATTACAAGCAAAACATCTACCTTTGAATTCTCTTTGTATACCTTTGGGTGATTCCTCTTGCTTAGGTGGTTCTTCTTCCTTAGGTGTATCTTCAGATTTGTTAGTCTTATCAGACTTCTTCTCATCTATACTTTCAGATATTTTCAGATCTGGTTCCTTGCTTTCTTCATTTGCTTTAAAAGTGTTGAATCCAAGAGTAGTCTTATTATAGAATGGTTTTTGATAAGATATTTGTTCATCAATCTTCTCACTAGTTGAATATAGCCTTTCAAGTTGTTGTTTGGATTGAGTCATTTCACCTTTCACAATTGTATTGTATTTCTCAAGTTCAGCATACTACAAATTGACTTTCTCAAGTTCATATGTTACTTTACCAAGTTTAGATTTTAGTCCTTCATTTTCAGTCTTTAGACTTTCATTCTCAGATTTTAGATTTGCTTCATTCTTGCCATTTCCATCTTTCAGACTAAGCTTCAGATTTTCTATCTTCAGTTCATGATTAAGGATCTCATTTTCTTTTTCTAAATTGTCATCACAATCTTCAATAAAAACTTCAGATTCCTTTTCATATTTCAGATCTTCCAACTTGTTTTTCAATTTCTCAATGAGGTTATTTGCATCATCATATTTTATTTTTATAGTGTCTCTTTCATCAGTAAGCATATCAATCTGTTCAAGAGCTTCTGCAAGATTCTTCTGTAGTTGATCCATATCCATAGAGATCTTACTCAAGCTGCTAGGCTTTCCTTGAATGATTCTTTTTCGAGTAACTAAGCTCTAATACCAATTGTTAGAAATAGGGAATACTAAGAGGGGGGGGTGAATCAGTATTCTACAAACTTTAACTTTTGCCCAATTATGGATATAATAGATTATCTTAGCACATGCATAACATAAGAAGGTAAACAACATGCATAGCAATAAAACTAAAGAACTCATAACACATTATTTGTTCTCAAAGAAACCCTAGCCAAGGGAAAACCCCAGTGGAGATAGTACCCACAAAGATCCACTAATCAAAAGTATCTTGTTAAGGATGTTGACCTTGTTAGGAGTCTATTACATGCATATAGTGTCTCAGTCTTGATTAAGGGACTATAGGCCTTGTTAGAAGCCTCAACCCTGTTAGGAGTTTGGCAATACAAAATGTGATTACCAGATGAGCCCACTGCCCAAACAAGTAATGTACAATATTTACTGATTACAAAATTAGGTCAAGGTACATAACCTTATACTGCTTTCATCAATATCTCTTCACTGCTCTTTCACTTTCACTATTGCATACATTCGTTCCTTCTTTCTTTTGTATCTCTCTTCTTACAATTTACAATTACATTTATACAAGTTATTAAGATTAATAAATTTCCAGTCGGCTATCATATTACAAAATAACTTTATCCAAGGGTTAACATCTAGGATGTCATCCTTTTATATTGTTAAGTCATTATTTTGATAAACAAAATAATCCCTTAACTCTTTATCAATTTTGTCTTCATATTCTGTCATGTCGGCTTGACACTGTCTTTAGTAAAACTGCCATAACTTCTTTCGTACATGTCGTACTGACTTGCACTTTGAGGTGAGTCTTCAATAGTCACCATAGAGTCTATGTTCAAGTGTGCAAGCACTGAACTTACTCTAATCAACATCGTAAACAAAAATTGTCATCAGGTTCACTGGTAAAAACATAGGGTCTCATACTTAGACAATTTTGCATTGTGCTTTGACATACTAGCTCTCTGACCTATGTGATCTTCATTTAGATCATATGTTTCCATAATGACAACATCTATGTAACCAACTCAGCCAAATTGCCAACAAATTGATCTTGTCAGCAAAAGTAATGTTTTCAGATTACCTTGGATTCGTGCAAATGAGAATTACATATTTGATAGAGGTAAATGTTGACTCACACTGACAGAGTTTGACGTCCTTTGTAAATATTTTTAAATTTTGTAAAGTTTCTTTGTTTCAGTTGTTCGGTTGTTGGTTTTGGGATTCCCTTGTTTTTAGAGAGAAAAGTAAAGTGTCAAGTCGATTTTCTTTGGGTGGTCAGCTATACCATGAGATTCTAAGTCCTCTGGATGCCCGCAAGGGGCATGTGTCCCCAATCAAAGCCACTATTGGAGCTCAAAAATTCAAGCTATGATTTTGAGTCCATGTTCAAAAATTTTATCTAAGTATAAATCAGTGTCCTGAAAATCATTGAAAGGTGCCTAGTTTGAGTGCATGGATAAAAGGGTCATGTTGTCCTTCATGATGAACCACTTGGGTAGGGTGTTCATTACATATCATTTGACATTTCTAGTGGGTTTGAACTTTCATTTTTTAGTTCTGGCATGTTTAGGGAATAGGCTTTTAAAGGTGTTCCTGAAAATCTGTATTTTATGTTTGTCCAGAAGTTCACTATGTAGCCCACTTCGAAGGAGTGCATTTATTGCCCAATTGAGTGTCATGACATGTGGATTGTTTCATCATTATATAGGAATGAGAGAGAGTATTCATACCTATTTTTAGCCCCCCATGTGCCCATTTGACCTCTTTTCCAGAGCCATTTCATTTGCAGATTGTTAAGTGTCACCAAGTGTGCATTGTCCAAATTTTTGAATGGTCTACTTTGAGGCTTCCTAGTTTGCACCCAATTCAAGATCAGGCATAATTGAATGTTGCCCTATATTTTAAACCTAGAAGTGTACTTTCTTGAAGATTTTTGGGTCCCTCCCAATCTATCCAGTCACTTTCTTAAGCCAATTCTAAACCCAATTTCTACATAATTCACTATTTTTATCCTGAATCTTTTTAATAGGCTGACTTTGGTGTTTATTTTTTTTTCACCACTTGATCTTCTACGTGAGAAAATGATGGATTCATTTTCATTATGTGGGGATGAATCAATGCCCAAGTTTCTAGATCTTGAAGGTTTCAGTTGATGAGTTTTCAAAGTCGATTTTGAGGGTGAAATGTGCAGTTTGACAGTGTGGATAGGATCAAATGTTTTGAATGGCCATGTTTGATCACTGATATCTTTGGGCTCAAAACTCTATGTGCATATTCCTTTGACCAGTGTACTTATGTTTTGGAGGTGAACCTATATTCCTGATGGCGTGTTTCCATGGGCTCTCTTAGTTAATTTTTTAGGCTATTTTTGGAGGCCAGTTATGTTTTAGGGAAATCTGGCCGAAGCACAATGAATGAATCAGTGTGCTTCAAATATTTGATGCATCATGATTTGATTTCATCAAATGGTTACATCATGGTAAATAGAGGTAAATATGAAGTTTAAAAGTTCTTGTCTTCTTAAAGGTTCTTCCTAGTTGATGTTTTCATCAAGTATGAAAGCGCGCACTCATTTGTTCAGCATGATGAACATGTTATGTCCCTAAAAATGTTATGTAGACTATATTTAACATATCCAGGGTGCTACATTTTCATGAAGTATTGAGAGTGATATGTTTTCAAGGGTTTTGAAATTACCTTGTAAGAAATTAGACACCGAGAAGAACACACTAAAGTTTATTGGCAGCACACCTATCATGAGTACTAGAGGAAGATGTCTGCAAGCCAGCAAGGTTAATACAAAAGGAAGTAAATAAATGGATTTCAAATTGGAGAAGCACGTGCTAGCAAATGAAAGTTGCACATGCCACAAAGCCAGAAAATTGAGTGCGTGAGTTTGAAATGAGGGATTAAATGAATGCATAAAAAGTGGTGTGGGGAAGTTTTCAACAATTAACTCTCTTGTTGGGGAAAGAGTAGCCATTGTGAGTGCTTTCCAGGCTGAGGCAATGCAACCTATATTATGTTCAAGTTCAAGAGAAAGCTTTACACTAAATATAATTGATACACCAAGATTAATAGGAGGGGTTTTTGTAAACGATCATGCTCTCGAGCTAGTAAAATTTTTCTTAAAAACAAGATTATTGATGTGCTACCTTATGTGGATCAATTGGATAGTTATCGAGTTGATAACTTGGATAACCAAATCATCAAGGAAATGTGTATAATTTTGGAAAATAGAGTATATGGAAACATGTATGAAGGTAAGTGCCAACAAATCTGGTACTTTTGGACAACAAAAATGGTAGAGAAGCCTGGTGGTCTTTACATGTGCTTAGCTTTCTCCCCAAGATGGTTTAAGTTATGTCGTATGTTGCATGTAAGATCGGGAAGCTACGCATAAACAAAGGGAGGCGTAGGTTTTGAAAGGCTGTGTGTATTGGCTCCCAACACAAAAGAATGTGTTTCCAGAATGCAAAGATATCTTGTGTAAAGCTGTTTAGGTGGGAGATGAACACCAAACCAGCATTGAGGTGTGCATAAAATAATGAAATCCAAGCCAAAAAACAAAGCAACGTGGAGCATGGGTGTGTGAGCATTGCGCAAATGAATGGAGGCTAGCAACTTGTAGGTCACACAAGGGACCAGGGGAATACCAACGTATGAGGAAATGACCAATGTGTGAGGCATGGACGGGCCTTTTCATGAGGCTAGGAATTTGAAAGGGAGGCTACCAGCACACAAAAATTAAAAGGAGGTAGCCCATTTGAAAGGAAGAACACCACATTTTTTTTCACCACATTTCCCAGACTTATGTGAGCATTCAGAGGAGGCCTCATGCTCAAATCTTGGCACTTGTAGAGAACAAAGCTAGGAAACAAAAATGGTGTGTGCTAGCATGCAAGGTAAGAAAAAAAAGAACCAAGGAGCTGGATGCACTTGTAGGTAGAGAGAGGAGTAAAAAGTACAAAGGGTGTGCATGTAGGTTTATCCCACATGCACCCTGAATTGGGTTTTAAATATATTTAAATGCAAGGTTGCCTGGGGTTAGAGTAAAGTGAAGTTGGAAGAAGGCAAGACTGCTTCTACACTTGTGGGCTTGTCTAGAAGTGCATGTCAGCTAGGCACTAGACCAAATTTTAGTGAAATATTTAAAAACTCTTAAAGGTTTAGTCCCACATTGGCTAGGAGAGGGCATTTCAAAATGCATAAATGAAACAACACTCATATATGAATTGAAGAAAGAGCAAGAGGATTTTCATGTGTGCGCATGTGGAGGTGCCTCAAGATGCATGTCGGCGGGCTAGAGACTTCAAAATTTTTAGGACAACTGGCAAATGACAGGATAGAGATGGGATATGTGGCACTCAGTCACGCATTCGCAAGATAGGCTGGTGGTTAGAGGAAGAATTCAGAGAATGGGAGACTGCTTGGTCATGTGTTCTCCCAATCTTGGTGGCTAAGAGGTAGAAATTTAGAGATCATGAGATGCCTTAGTCGCATGTTCTTAGAATAGGATGGCAGTTGGTGCTATGATCCAGAGATCACGAGATAGCCTAGTCGTGCATTCTCTAGATCATGGTGGTTAAATCCCTAGCATCTAGAGAATGGGAGAATAGCCTAGTTGTGCATTCTCTATATCATAGTGGTTAAGGAAGGATGATTCAGAGATCTGGAGAATGGCTTAGTCACCCATTCTCCAGATGTAACCATGGTTAAAGACATGATTCGTAGATCTGGAGAATGGCTTAGTCGCCCATTCTCTATATGTAACCTAGGTTAGAAGAAGAATTTGGAGATCTAGAGAATGAAGGTATTTGTGTATTCTCTAAACCAAAGGTTAAGGCCAAGGTCAAGGTGAGCATGCAACCATCTGGTGACAAGTGTCAAGTTTTGGTGAGGTCTGAGTATAAAGTGCAAAAATAATGAGAAAAAGGCAGATTTAAAAGTAAATGAAAAATCAAGACAAATGGTATAGTCTACACAATACCTGAATAAAATCAAAAAATTTAAGTGATTGGCCTACTCACAAAAATAGTGCCTGGTGCCTTTATTTTTATCAGAATATAGGCATGTTATATATTTTTGGAAATGGCGGGACAAGAGGAATCAGATGGCAATGATCGATTTCAGATTTGACTTAGTGGGAAAGATCAGTATGGGCTTGCATTTAGAGATAAATTTGTTGGTGAAAATTATCGCAGGCATGAAGGAGGTTGTAGAGGATCATTTTGAGAATCAGCAGTGATCAGGAGATGGAGATATTTTCTTGGAGGATTGATAGTTGTCAGTTGTTTTTGAACTGGCTCTCTTTTCCTATATCTCTCTTCTTTTTCATTTTTTTAAGGGATGGTGAATTAGAGAGTTGAATAGAGATAGTCTTTCCAGGGTTTCTTTCTAGCATTCTACCATTCGTAATGTATTGATCTTGAAAACCTTAATGAAAACATGTTGGAATCCCATCTCACAGGAGTGTATGTCTTCTTGCATTGATCTTGGGTTTTTATATGTTAGTTTTGCAAAGTAGGTTAACATATGATTTACAAAGTAGGTTTTGAAATTGTTTTTGAGTTCTTGCCAAAGGTAGGATTAAATTTTAGAAATGATTTCAGAGAACTCAATGTCCTTGTAAGAATTTGATGTTTGAGTGTGAGAGTGAGAGGAATGATATGCAAAGTAGTTGTTCTAGATTCTGGGTATGTCTGAATTAAGTTTTCTTGTGATGTGTGTTATTGGTGACACTATGCCCATGAATAAGACCATGGTTTGTTCTTGATAGGTAGTTTCTTCATCATAAAATCAAGTTTATAAATGATAATATCCTTCAGTTAGTATGTAAAGGGCATTAATGCATAGTTTTTGTGTTGAATGATACAAAGCAAGTTTTCTGATTCCTTTCAAGAAGAGAATTAATAGGTAAACCTACCTAAGAAATTTAAGCCTCAAAGTGTAGGAGGATTATATTCTTGATCCTTGTTAATTGTCCCCTTTTTCTTGCATGATTTGGAGTGGTTTTCAAGAGTCAATGACACTAGTTTTTCAAACACATTGTAAATCTGCAAGTGGAAAGAAAAGGAGCCAACATGCCCAAAGCTAAATGAGAACCCTTTTTTTAAAAAATGGGTACCCATTTCTTGTACCAAATTTTTTTGGAAATCAACTTCAGTGGAATTGGCACCCAATTTGGTGTGTTTACCTACATAAAATGTTACAAGTAGTGGTTGTCATTGCACCAAAAGATCGACCTGTTAATGCTTGATACAACCACTAGACTTGTAGAAGACACAGGAAGCGGTTAAGCCATGTCACAAATCCTAAGGGGAGCACTGACCATTTTTCCAACAATCTCCCTCTCAGCATTACCTGAGGAGATTCAAACCTATGACCAAGCTCTGATACCACTTGTTACAAGTAGTGGTTGTCATTGCACCAAAAGATCAACCTGTTAATGCCCGATACAACCACTAGACTTGTAGAAGACACAGGAGGCGGTTAAGCCATGTCATGAATCCCGAGGGGAGTGCTGACCATTTTTCCAACATAAAAGGCCAAAATAAATCAAGGACAACTAAGTCTCGATGCATTCAAGGCTGATAAGAATATGGTTAACATTCATGATTTATCCATTATGAGGAAATTTAAGACATTTATGAATAGGATAAGCCACAACTTTCCCAAAAGTAAGCTAAAGAAGACCAAGTTTAACTTGAAATTGATCAAATTTGGGATGATAGTGAATGTAACATGTATAGTTTTACCACCAAATTCAATAGGAAATGAAATAGAACCATGGGAAGGATAAAGGAAACTATTGAAAGTTTGGATCATTACATTATATTTATCATAGAAATCACATTGCAATCATGTACTAAAAATATGTTCTTCACTTATCGTATTCACCATGCAAGTGGGCCTAATGAGGACACCATAAGAAGAAAGGCTAGCAACCTTTGCAAAAATTTAGAGAGGATCATCAAGTGGTTTAATTGTCTTGGTAGGGGAAAAGGTAATGAAAAGGTAATGAAGAAGAAGAAGGTGTCTTCATCTGAATCGAGCACTATTAATTTGGATGTAGTTCAAACTATATTGGAGGAAGGATATTTGGAAATAATTAGTGAGATGTGGTGTCCCTACTCTCCGGTTAGTAGGCCTAAAATTGAATATGCTTGAATGAATTACTTGTTCAAAATGAACATGGTTTTTTCTACTATTTCTAATGTGTTACCAGGTGATCTGGTAAATATTGTTTAAGCAAGGTTGTTGCAGGACTGTTTGGAAGGACATAAGTTCAAAGATGTGACTAAAAGAAAACGTGCTAATGCAAAACAAAAAATTTCTAAACATATTAGTGAGACAAGAGAATTCATGAAAGAAATGTCTAATATTTACAGGTATTCTCTCTAGTTTCATGTTCTTCTTGATAACTTTTGTGGTAAGATTGAGGCTATCAATCCTTAGTTGAATGAGATTGGTAAGAGTTATGATTTCTTCAAAGGTAAGAGTGGAAAATAAAGAATTAGATTTGGTGAGTTACAGTCTGAGTTATTGTCTATTCAGAGATAGAGAGAGGATATGGTCAGTAATTTTTTTCTAATGAAGGAAATGGTTGAGGTCCATGTTAGCCCATTTTCCTATAAAATGAAAAATCCTAAGAAAATGGTCTTATCCTGCAAAAATCTTATGAAGTTGCCTTGTCCTACTGCAACATAGTTTTGATCAGCGAAGATGATGTATAATGTTTTATGGCTTGCGAGCTGAGCCAAGGATAGTTCAAGGTATATACAAGCTCCATTTAAGATCGCATGTGTTCAAATGAAAAATTAGAGAGATATGGTTATTTGAAGGTTTGAGAAATAGGGTTTATCCATGTCCAAGGGTTTCAAAATTATCTAAATCCACAAAACCCTACCCTTGTTCTATTTCTTCATTACCTTTTTCGGGCCACTTAAGTTATTTTTTATGCATGCCTTTATTTTCCTTTGTTCGCATGTTCTCTTAATTTCTGGCAGCTAGTGGTTTTTGTTTGGCGATTCAACGACTAAGTGTTCATGTGATCTCCTGATCTTGGTGGCCAATAGCCTAACATTTAGTGATCCACTGGGCAGTCTTATTTTCCTTCAGTTGCTGAATCTCATAATGAAACAGCTAAATTGCTAAACATTTGACGAATTGGCGAGGACTGTCGATGTTGATCTTGATCAACAATTGGCACCAGGGAAAACTTTAAGAAACCCCCTCCCTAGAAAAAGTGTAAAATCATGGCGAATCATACATTATTTTGGTTGGAAAAAAAATAATATTGATGGCAAATTTTTTTAATTTAATTGGCAATTTTTTTTCAATTATATGAAAATTCTATAAAATCCTAGCGAATCTTTCATTGTTGAAGAAAATCACAGATAGAAGTACCCATACCTAGCAACCATCATTTCATCATTATTGTTATATGGATCCTAATTAATTATCATACTTGGAGGTTAAATTTAATAATTTTAAATTACCTTTGAAAGCTAAAATGACTTTTCATATTTTAGTAAGGTATCCTAAGTTAATTTTATATCATCTGACATATAGTAAACCTATTTTTATAACCAATTGATAATCCTAAATCAATGGCATAAATCCTATTTCGGGCCAAACTTTTAAAGGATACCAAGTTCTAGAGAAAGCATCCTAAATAAAGACATGTGTCCACAATCAAATTTATTTTGGGCCAAAGTTTGAAAGGATAAAAAGTTCCATGAAAAGTCTCCAGAATAGAGACACATGTCAAATATATGTACTTAACTGTACTCTAACTTAAATTTTGACCACATATTGGTGAATATGACCATCGATTAAGACAAGCTTTGGAAATTGTAGGTGAAAATATTTAATTTATTGTGTGGAAAAATTAGATTCTATTGGCGAATTCATCTCTAAAATACAAATAATTTCATACCACTACTGGTGATTGGCCTATGCATGGGACCCAATTTTTATAAAGCGCAGGCAACATGGCCACCCTCAAAGTCCAATTTTTTTTGCCAAATTTTGTTTCCCCAATGAGTGAAATTTGCCAATTGGTGAATATTCGCCACTAAATTTATCCCTGGTTGGCACTTATTCTCAGAATGGGACCATAGTTAAGACAAATATCTAGCCACTTTGATTTTTCTTCAGTCGCTTATTCTCCAGATGGGCCCAGGTTAAGGAAAGTTAATCAGAGGTCTTGTGATCGGTGTTTAGTTTTAGCATTCAGCGAATTGGCGACTATGTGTTCGTGTATTCTTGAAATAAAATAGTTAAGTCTCTTAACATTCAATGATCACACGAACAAGGTATTCACCTAATCTCCCAATCTCAAGAGTTAAGTATGAAACATCGGGTGATTCAACGAGGGTCGTGGATATTTATCCTGATCAACGGCTAGCGTTTAATCTCAGGACCTAACCAGGGTCAATGAATTTGTTTAGTGATCATGAAATTTTCCTTGTCGCTCATTCTCATGGTCTAACCCTGGTCAACGATAACCTTTAGTGAATTAGAGAATGCTTCAGTCATTGGATCGCTGGAAAAAGGGTGAGTTAAGTTAAATGTTTCGTGACTCAATGATAACCGTTGATTCTGATGAGATTAGACATTGGTCACCAAATCTCCTAATAAAACCACAATTAAAGGAAATGTTTAGTGATCATGTGGATGCCTTCAGTCACGTGATCTCTAAACTAGGCATGGGTTGAGTTAAAAATTAAGTGATCACGAGAGAGCCTTTGTCACCCAATCTCCAGACTAGACCTAGGTTAAGCAAAATATTTCAAGATTGGGAGATAGTCTTCAGTCGAAAATTTTCCAAATGACTTAGGGTTAAGATAAAGACAAGTCCAAGTGTGATGATGTGTTTGCTCCTGATTGGTTGCTAAGAGATTATGTGTCTAGTTAATTTCAAAGTATCAATTG
The DNA here is from genome assembly GCA_027943335.1 of Chamaecyparis obtusa. Lineage (NCBI taxonomy): Eukaryota > Viridiplantae > Streptophyta > Pinopsida > Cupressales > Cupressaceae > Chamaecyparis > Chamaecyparis obtusa. Next base: position 258,452 of record BSBK01002457.1, on the reverse strand, counting down.
ACTATTTGAGATTCAATGAGAACTATTTGATGTGCTGGGAAAAGATTAGGATCGACGGTCATGTTTTAAAATTGATAGATTAACCATTGTCGGTCATATATTTGAATTTTCTGAGCTAGGGTTTGCAGAAAATAGAAACGATGATAGGCCAGAGGAAAAAATGATCATATCTAATTCTTCTTGGGCCATAAGTGATAATTTGCAATTAATAAATTGAATGAACTCAGTGGTGGTTGGGTCAATTATGATTAGATCAAATTTTCCTAACCGCCCTAAATTTATTATTTGCAAGTGGTTGCTTCTAGATGCGACAATAATGTTTGGGCCAAATTGTCAAAAAATTTATGTCCTTGGCATGCTGTGGTAGATGAGATATTTGTTTTAAGTTGCTTGCTAAAGGGATTAAAGAGAGTCATGCCCTAATTTGTAGTTTGACTACTAGGGTTTCCACAATATAAAAGATATCAGATTTGTCTCTAATTTTCTCTGATTAATTTAAGGTTTTCTTCCTTTTCACTTCTGTAATAAATTGTTTCTTGATTTCATATTGTTGAAGTGATAATGTTGCCCTAATGTTTCCCTAAATGACCCTAATCTTGTAGAAATCCTTGTTCATATTAAGGGATTCCCAAGGTCATTTAGAGAGTTATTTTTTGGGGTTGAGAAAAAGAATTGGTTGCAAGAGACCAAAGATAGACTTAGTTCTATAGGCTTGCATTTGAGAATTGGTTGAAGAGGTCTGTAACCTCTCTATTTTACAAAGATCTTAATGAATCAATAGTTTTCTTAGTTATCTTGTGAAATATTATATGCTTAATGAATCACTCCTGTATCAGTTTGTGGCAATTTATACAAGGATTTCAAGAATTCCTTTGAATCTTGTATCTTATTTAATGGTTTGTAATTTCCTATCGTCTTGTGAGTTGATTACCTCAAGATTAATAGCTGTAGACATATTTATGTATGTTTTGATATGTTTTGTTGTTAACTTGAAGAGTTAAGTAAATGCTTAATATAACCTAACAGAATTACAGGGTATTAAGGAGGATATTCGTAATTAGTGAGGTTCTCAATTTGATTTTCATTTGCAAGGTGAATGATAAGAATCAAAAACACAGTGAGGAGTTGTTCTGAATATGCCCAATGGATAAGGGACTGATCATAGACATTTTTTCAAAATAGATGTTCTTTCTTGTCTAACAATTCTACCCCTAAACAAACAACAAATCAAACTTTGAATCTTTAAGTCAATAGTTGTGGATTTAATAGCTAAAGCCCCTACTTTGTTTGTGAGTAACTTGGTAGTGCGTTTAGCTTCACACCCTATCCCTTTATGTTATAGATAATAAGAAGTATTATGGGCACATATCTTCTCTGTGAGGATTAGTGGAAAAGGGAAAATTAAGTGATCCTAATCCTAGGTACACCCACCTGAATTATATAGACTTCAAAGTGTAGAAAGCCTTTTTGCTTTGTTTATTGGTCCTTTTTCTTGTATGAATGTCCTGATTGTGGGAAGTAAGCTATGCCATAGGTTCATCTCTGCATTTCCAAGGCTGTTAAAATCTTTCTAAACCAAGAGCCAACAAAATGGAAACTCTGTTGGGGACAAAGATGATGTATTCATGATAAATCTAGTTTGAAGATCTTTGGTATTACAAATTTGTGTTAAAATAACATGGGTACAACAAGAGGTAGACTCCTGGCCAGCTTATTTATCTTATCCAGTAGTTACCATTGAAAGAGGAGAGTCAAAATCTAAAAGTTTTACATCTTCTAACTGAGTGTGAGTGGTGACTCTAAGAAATCTTTGTATCAGTGTTGAGAAAATTAAAATATAAAAATATGAATCAAAGAATTACCAGGGCTAGAAGGAAGGATCATCTTGAGGATAGGTTAGAGGGTGAACTCCCAAGTACTTCTAGGGCTCGTCAACCAAGAGCTAATAGGAATGCTGAAAACATGCCTCAGGCATGGAGATAAAAAAATACAGATGAAGATGATCAAGTCCACCCCAATCAAGATGGTAATACATCAAAATATGAAGAGGCTATGGATTTGGGAGTAGGTCAGTATTAGGACTATGATTTTCCTTCAGAAAGAGGGGAAGGAAGATCACAATACAATAAAGGAATGATCCTGAATAGAACTCTTGAAAATTATAGAAGGTCAAGAAATAAAAGTAGGAGTAGACAAGATTTTTATCCTCCTTTTTCCCTTGGTACTTCAGTACCCCAGGGCCTTCATATCTCAGAAGAAAAACAAGATGAAGTTCATGATGAAGATTCACACTCTAAAACAACTCTCCCAGAATCTAAAGAGATCTTTGAAGAAGTGTATGAGTTGGAGAGAAGAATCTAGGAACAAGCTGCCATTAGACAACAGAGGGAAAAAGAAAAAGAAGATAAAATAAGACAAGATATGATAAGAGTTGAATAGTTAAAGAGGTAGTTATCAGACTTAGAAGCAATAAATTATGTTCCAGTGCCTAAAAAAACAAAAGAATAGCCTATTATCCAAGAAGTATGTGAGGTAAGAAAGCCTAGGGATAAAGGTAAGCAAAGAGTTGTTGGAATCACAATCAATGAACCTGTAAATGATAAAGATCCTTTTAACCAAGTATCAAGGTTAGATGTTGACCTTGAAAATACCAAGAGAATGAATGAAATAGTGGCTAAGGAACTTGAGAAAGTAGAACTTGAAGCTACTGATTTAGAGATGAAAAAGAAGATTGACTTTCTTCGGCAATCCTTGGGGCCTACAAATACTATGCCTGGTACTAACTCTAGAAACTCTAACAGCTAGAATTCTATTCACACACAGGTGGTTATTACAGATGTCATCGATACATCAAATAAAGCATCTACTTCTCAAAATGATGGATCATTGCAAAGAAGACCAGTTCATATCAAAAGGTATAGACAACTTCTTTTTAATGGCATTCTTGGTTATCCAAATTTGATTCCTAAAAAAATTAGAGAAAAACTTCCAAAGTTCATTGGCAATAATGTTGTTACATGTGAGCAACATTTAAAGAATTTTATTGATATAATAGATTACTATGAAATTGAACATGAAGATGTCATTATGAAATTGTTTGTTCAATCATTAAGTAAAGATGCCAGAGTCTGGTTTAGAGGACTCCCTTATGACTGTATTAGCTCTTGGGATGATTTTATAAATTGTTTTAAGGATCAGTATGGTGATAAAACAAATGAAGTTTTTATGCTCGATGAATTCAACAACATTAAGAAAAACCAAAATGAGGAAGTCCTTGAGTTTAATGTCAGATTTCAAAAGGAAATGCATAAGCTCTTCCAAGTTATGAGATTAGATGAAAAAGTTTTCTTGGAAACATATCTTAATGCTTATGATGCAAAAATGGGCTACCTACTCAGAGACAAAAACCCTAGAACCATTAGGGAGGCCTAGAGATATGTTGTAAATATTGAAAGTAACATAAGGGTATCAAGCAAGCTAGGTAGGAGAGAGGAGCCAAAACCTCCTAAGTTTGGATAGAAAGAATTGGATAAAGCTTCTAATATAAAGCCTAGGGAGGAGGAAATTTGAAACAAATCCTAAATTCATTGAAGGATTTGAAGCATGGTGAAAATAGAAACAAGTCTCAAAATAATGGTAAGCCTTCTTTCAACAACTTTGATAGGTAGCCTAGGTTGTATAATTTTCCCTACCATACCCAATGGAAATATGGAAGGCCTAAAATCCCAGAAATAAAGGACAAACCAAATGATAAAACCTCAGATCCTTTGCAAAGGCACTCCATTAAAATAAAAAATGATGTCCCATGGCGCATAGTTTTCCAGTCCCCACATGATCCTGGCTATTGTGCAATTTCTCAAAATACAGTTGCAAATGAGGAGCAGGAAGGGGAGGAAGATAAATATTATGATGATCAGGTTTGTGCTATGACAACTTCACAGGTGTGGGAGGAGGTTGATTCTATAGAAGAAGATGAAAACCAATATGCATCATATTCTCAAAGCAGAAAGGAGATACATCATCAGTAGGTCTTTCCTGATGAAGAAGAAGATGTTGAGAATATAATTTGCAATATAGAAGAGGGTGATGAGCCTATTATATTAAGAAGACCTAATAAAGAAATAGATCAAATCACTGCTGATATGGTTACTCAGGCTAGGGGTAACCATGTTTTTAGAAATAGAATAGTTGGCAATATAAATGGTAGAGTAGCAAGTGTATTTATTAACAAAAATCATGAAGACACTAAGCAAGCACAAGATAAGAGTAAGGATGTTGATAGTGTAAGAAAGATTAAAATAAAAGAGGGAGAAAATCCAAATCATTCAAATAGTATATATAGATTAAAAGTGAAGACACTAGTGACAAGTATCCCTATTACCCTAATTGAGAATAAGCAGCAAAAGGAAGACAAGTTACATCTTGCATCACAAGTTGAGGATAAAAGTATGTTTCAAGGAAGGAAAGATTTATCTAATGTCAAATACACACCTATTGATATGAGTTAGTTGTTATCTCAGATAACAGTTAAGGTTCCATTAATGGAAATGATGAGAATAGGTGAGCACAAAAATAAGGCCCTTACGTGGATAAATGGTGTTCTTTCAACAAATGTTCAAAAGGCAGAAAACACTGACACAGCAGGAGGGACAAAAGATAAATTTGAACAAAGGGGCAAGGATATGGAATAAATTGTTTCAAAAATACCCTAGATTTGCCTAGATACAAATGTTGTCAATACTTATTTGGGAGTTGTTGATCCTTTTTTCTTAACTCTAGTCATAAATGGAAAAATGTTGAAAAATTGCATGAGAGATTCTGGAGCATCCAATACAATTATGCATGCTGAGGTCATGAGAACAATGGGACTTTAGGTGGATACTCCTCATGGGATATGTTAGGACATGGATTCCAAAGAAGTACCTTTCATTGGTACAATTAAGGCCTTTCCTTACAAACTTGCAGCTTATCCTGACAGACAACTAACTATTAGTGTACTAGTTGTTGACATACCTCCTCAATATGGAATGTTATTGTCAACAAAATGGAGTGCAGCAATGGGAGGTAGTATACAGTGTGACTTATCTTTTGCAACCTTCAAAATTTTTGGTCAAAATGTTAAGGTATCCAGGGAAAATAGAACTTCCCATATGATTGAGGAAGAAATAGAAAATGAAAACATGAATTGTTTCCTTGACACTAATGTTAATTCTTTTCAAGTACAAAGCCTCAAGGTTGAAGGAAAAGATGAGCCTTTACTTTTTTTTATGATAAGGAGAATTTGACAAATCAAGATGGTTTTTGGACCATGTACTTTGATGGTGCAAGCTCTAAGGAGAGATTTGGTGCAGGTGTGTTGTTAATTGCTCCTATTGGAAGGACATTTAAGTATTCATTTACTTTAATGTTCCCTTGTACAAACAACACTATAGAATATGAGGCTCTACTAATAGGGATAAGGTTGGTTTCAAAACACAAAATTAGAAACAATAGAGTGATTGGAGATTTAGAACTTGTGATATCTCAAGTAAGATCCAAATATGTTATTGGAGATTTTCTAGCAAGCCAGTATTGACTGTATGTTTATCATTGATGACAACATATGGTAAGCAGTGTGTGTTGAAGTTCTATGTAGAGAGCCTTGAGCATATGTTGAATGGATATGTTATCAACATGATATCATAGATGCAGAGGTTGATTCTGAGTGCATTCAGTTGTGCAATTGTTTATAACAGTAGTGTTCCTGACAGTGTTACAAGAAGAGTTTTGATTTTCAGTATGGTTATGTTGGAGCCTTGCACATTTATATCTATGTTGAAGACATGTTTATGATTCTATGTTCATGGACATAGAGTCAGTTGTGCAATTGAAGTTGAGTAATGATGTTTCTTTTTTCCACTTATAGTTTCCTAAGTTTATCTAATGGAGCTGACTGTGTTTATATTGTTTTGGTAGTTGTGCCTATCATTTTGATATGTGTTTGGTTTCATATTTGGAGATGAGTTAAGAATGTTTGGTTAAGAGTGCACAACATATTTTAGCTTGAGAATAAAGTTTCAGTTAATTTGGTGGAGCCGACCGTGTGATGTGACACATCTACTTATATTGAGTTGTGTGGTCCTATTTGTGTTGCGTTCTTGGTTTAGCCATTGGAGATGTTATTAAGAGTTATATTGTTTCTCTATTATGATTTCAAGGAAGTTCTAATAGGTTGACTTTATTATATCATTTGGAGGAAGATACTTATAGCCAGTCAGTTGTAATTGCTAAGTGTGATTGAGAAGGCAGAGCAGAAGATGTGAATGTACTGAGATAGTCAATCATCAGTTGAAGATCTATGTGAAGAAGTAGATAATTTATACTATTCATTGGAACTGATCAAGATAGCAAGTCTACTTTCCAACTCACCAAGATCTAGATATAGTGTGTATCTATTATGCAAAAGGTTGTAGCCTTCACCATTTGAGTAGTGTGCTCCTGGACAGTGTGTCCTCACCTTTAACAAGATTATTTGTAAAAGACTCCTAATAGGGTTTGACCCTTGACCAAGTCACTGTACTTCATGCATTGTAAAGATCAACTCCTAACAGTTTTGTAAGATCTTCTAACAAGGATCATTATACTCTAGTGCAATTTATAGTGGGTGCTAATTCCCACTGGGATTTTTACCTATTTGGGTTTCCCCATAACTAATTGTGGTGTTTTGTTTTGTTAAGTGTTATCTCATTGTGTATGTGCTTAATGTTATTTTTTACTTAATTGGATAAAGAATTAAATCTTGTAGATAACAGATTCACCCCCCCCCCCCCTCAGTTATCTCTTGGGACTATTCCTAACAATTGGTATTAGAGCCAAGTGCCTCAAAGAGAAAGTTTAATAGCTTGAGGTTGATCAGATGGAATTCTTTAGAAAAGAAAGTCCTAAGTTTGATGGAGAGAATTATCTAGACTGGAAGAACAAAATGACAACACATTTGCAGTGCATTGGTTTTGAGATTTTTGAAGTAGCTACTAGAGAAGTTTGGATTACCTCTTTATCAGATGATGAAACTATTAAGAAAAAGAAAATGTTCACTCAAAATGCAATTCCCAAAGAAGCCCTTATCAGTGCCTTGTTTAACAGTGAGTTTTCAGAGATCAAGAAAGTAGATAAAGCCTAATAAATATGGAAGTATCTAGAAGACATGTTTGAAGGAGATATTCAAGCTAAGAATGCATGCAAAAAGACATGGAAGAAATAATATAATACTTTGGAGATGCTACCTGAAGAGAACATCAGAGCCTACAATCAAATAATTAATGAAGCAGTTGCAAGATTCATAAACAATGGTGGAGAAATTTTGGAAGAAGACATAATGGATAAATTGATGACTACTCTGATAGTAGAATATGAGAGCAAGATAAACATCCTAGATGAGACTATGCAATTTTCAAAAGACTTCAGAAGAGAGACCTTAATCAACTTGATTTCAGCATTCAAGATATCAAGTTTGAAGACAGATCCTAAAAGTGAAACAGCTTTCAAAGCCTCGGTCCATGGTAAGAAATCCTTGAACACTTCTGGTAACTTTGATAATGATGATGAGGATAAAGAACTCAATGATTTCATTGTTATGATTGCTAACAAAGAAAAAAAAGGGAAAGGAAAATATGAAGGTCAGTTACCATTTAAATGCTTTTCATGTAACAAGATTGGTCACTTTGCATCTAAGTGTCCTATAAGAGTCAAGAAGTTCAAAACTAATTACAAGCCTAAGTATCCAAAATAATGTTACTATGTTAAGATGGAGTATCATATGAAGATTCAGTAGAAGATGAAATTGGATTCATCTCTATTGAAGATATGGAGAAAATGATTGATGAAATGGATATTGAAGATGAAAAGAAAGCACAAGAGTTAGCATTAATTTCACAAGCAGACATCAGAATAGACTGGATCATTGATAGCGGTTGTTCACATCACATGACAGGAGACAAAGATAGATTTTTACATCTGGATAAGTACAAAGGAGGTATGGTTATATTTGGAGACAACACTCCTAAACCTATCATAGGTAGAGGAGCTATCACCTTGGATGGAAAGAATAACACTGATGATGTTCTATATGTTGATGGTTTGCAGCATAACCTACAAAGTGTTGGACAGTTGCTTGACAAAGGATATCAGTTGGAATTCAAAAACAATAAGTGCATCATTAATAACAAATAAGGAGAAATGATTGCATCAGGTTCAAAGACAAAAGGTAATGTTTTTCAGCTTAATTTAGAAACAAGTTATTTTTTTGCTAAAGTAGATGACAGTTGGTTATGTCACAAAATACTATGTCACATCAATTTTGACAATATAGTAAAGATAAGCAATGTAAAAGCAGTAAGAGACCTCCCTAGTATTGCAAAACTAGATGAAATAATATGCAGGGAATGTGTGATGGGAAAACATGTAAGGAACTCATTTAGAATCAAGCATAATTCTGCAGAGAACAAATTGGATCTTGTGCATATAGACTTATGTGGACCAACTCAAATAAGATCATACTATGGTGAAAGGTACTTTATTTTGTTTGTTGATGATTATTCTAGAATGATTTGGGTTGCATTCTTAAAAGATAAATCTGAAGCATTTGAGAAGTTCAAGATATTCAAAGCTAAAGTTGAAAATGAGTTTGGATTAAAGATTAAATGTCTACGATTAGATAAAGGAAGAGAATTCACCTCTGATAGATTTTATGAGTATTGCAAAGAACATGGGATAAAGAGATAGCTAATTGCACCTAGAACCCCTTAGCAGAATGGAATTTCAGAAAGAAGAAATAAGATCATACTTGACACAACGCACACTATCATGATTGAAGGAAAAGTTGTGCACACCTATTAGAGAGATACAGTCAATACTACAGTCTATACTATTAACAGAATTCAATTAAATCTAGGCACAGACAAGACACCTTATGAGCTATGGTTTGGGAATCTACCTACAATAAAATACTTCAGAATCTTTGGAAGCAAATGCTACAACAAGAGAGATAAAGTGATTGGCAAGTTTGATGCAAGAAGCGATGAAGGTATTTTTCTTGGTTACTCTACTAAAAGAAAAGCTTATAGATGTTTTAACTTAAGACTAAAGAAGACCATTGAAAGTTCTCATGTAAAGATTGATGAAAATTTTATGATTCAAGAGAGATATCATGATTATGCACTTATGATTGAAGAAGAACCTAGTCCTATCAATAGAGAAATAGTTGTTGAAGAAATGTTTGACAGCATTGATGTATTATTCAATGATCCTAAAACAAGTGAAGGAGAATCAAGAAGATAGATGAGAGAGTCACACCTAATGTTCCAAACTTCACATCTAGGTACCATTCAAAAGAAGATATCATTGGAGATCAGAAAAGTAAAGTCATGATAAGATCAAAGGCAAAAAGTTCAATAGCTAATGAAGCGGTATGTTTACTTTCACAAATTGAACCCTTAAGTGTTGAAGATGCATGTAATGATTCAGATTGGCATGAAGCAATGAAAGAAGACCTAGATCAGATAGTTAAGAATGATACATGGGAACTGGTCCATAGACCTAGTGACAAGAATGTGATTGGAACCAAGTGGATATTTTGAATAAAGATGAATGAAGATGGTACAGTAATAAGAAATAGATAAATACTAGTATGTAAAGGATATGCGCAAAGAGAAGGAATTGATTATTCTAATACATTTTCCCCTGTAAGCATATTGGAAGCCATTAAGTTATTTCTAGCCTATGCAACATTCAAAAACTTTAAAGTATATCAGATGGATGTCAAGTTAGCATTCTTGAATGGAGAGTTGAAGGAAGAAGTCTACATAGAGCAGCCTAAAGGATTTACTTTATCAAACAAAACTAATATGGTTTGCAGACTAAAGAAAGCCCTTTATGGACTTAAGCAAGCCCCTAGAGCATGGTATGAAAGACTAGATGATTACTTGACAAATATCGGATTCAAGAAAGGAGCAGTAGATTGTAACTTATTCATAAGAGAGACACCTGATGGATTATTACTAGTTGCTATTTTTGTTGATGACATTATTTTTTGTGGTAATGACAAGCTTAGTGCTGAATTTTCTAGAGAGATGCAGAGATAATTTGAAAAGAGCATGATTGGACCTATCAAGTACTTTTGGGGATTGAATGTGCAGCAGACAGACAAATGTATTCTCATTAATCAGTCTAAGTATGTGAAAGAAATATTAAATAAATTCAAGATGGATGATTTCAAGCCAGTAAGTACCCCTATGATAACAGGAAGCAAGATTTCAAAAGAAGATGATTCAACAGTAGTAGACAAGACCCTATATAAGTCTATGATTGGTAAAATAACATATCTTACTCAATCTAGACCTGGTATTTCTAATGCAGTAGGTATTGTTGGAAGATTTGCAACTAAACCTAAACAAAGTCATCTTATGGTAGTAAAAGGTATATTCAGATATTTGAAAGGAACTATAGACTATGGTTTATGGTATCCTAATTCGGAGAATTTAAAACTTCATGTGTTTACAAATGCAGATTGGGTAGGTTGCGTTGATGATAGGAAGAGCACCTCAGGAGGAGCAGTATTTCTTGGAGATACACTAGTTACTTGGACAAGCAAGAAGCATAATTGTATTTCTTAGTCCATAGTAGAAGCAGAGTATGTAGCAGTAGCATTAAATTGTTCTACAATTATGTGGATCAAGCAAATGATAAAGGATTTTGGAATCCAGATTGATTACCCTATTGTTATTCATTGTGACAACACTATCACTAGCAATATGTCAAAGAACCCTGTGATGCATGCAAAGAAAAAACACATTGAGATAAAATATCACTTCCTAAGAGAGAAAGTTGTAGAGAAAGAAGTAAAATTAGTTTATGTGAGCACAAAATAATAGTTAGCAGACATCTTCACAAAGCCTTTACCGAAGGATACATTTGATTATCTCAAGGAGAAGCTAGGAGTAATTCCCTTCCCTGGATCTGATTAGAATTTGCAATAGTGCATCAGTCCTCAGTGACTGATGAATGGTTAACTATTATACTTCAAGAGTAGTACCTGTGCTTATTTTTTTTGGTGCCCTTTTCCATTGATGTCAAAGGGGGAGTAAGTATATAGTCATGAAAAACAAAATAGTTATTTTAATCTAGAAAGGGGGAGTAATAGTAAGAAGATACAGCAGTTGATATTCAAAGCATTCAGCAGTAGATGGAGGATTCATCCTTGGGGTAGTTTTGTTGAGGAAATGGATAATGTTATAAAATAATTATACTTTTGGATTGGTGGTGTTTTTCATTCCATATGTTTCCATCAATGCCAAAGGGGGAGATTGTTGGAGATTTCCCAGCAAGCCAGTATTGACTGTATGTTTCTCATTGATGACAACATATGGTAAGAAGTGTACGTTGAAGTTCTATGTAGAGAGAATTGAGCATATGTTGAATGCATATATTATCAGCATGATATCATAGATGCAGAGGTTGATTCTGAGTGCAATCATTTGTGCAGTTGTTTATAACAATAGTGTTCCTGACAATGTTACAAGTAGAGTTTTGATTTTTAGTATGGTTATGTTGGAGCCTTGCACGTTTATATTTATGTTGAAGAAATGTTCATGATGTTATGTTCATGGACACAGAGTCATTTGTGTAGTTGAAGTTGAGTAATGATGTTTCTATTTACCAGTTACAGTTTCCTGAGTTTATCTGATGGAGCTGACTATTTTTATATTGTTTTGGTAGTTGCATCTACATCTACTCATATGCACGGTCCTATTTGTGTTGCGTACTTGGTTTAGCCGATGGAGATGTTATTAATAGTTATATTGTTTCTCTATTATGATTTCAAGGAATTTCTAACAAGCCGACTTGATTATATCATTTGGAGGAAGATACCTATAGCCAGTCAATTGTAATTGCTAAGTGTGATTGAGAAGGCAGAGTAGAAGATGTGAATGTGCTGAGACAGTCAATCATTAGTTGAAGATCTATGTGAAGAAGTAGAGAGTTTATACTATTCATTGGAACTGATCAAGATAGAAGGTCTACTTTCCAATTCACCAAGATCCAAATATAGTGTGTATCTTTTATGCAGAAGGTTGCAACCTTCACCATTTGAGTAGTGTTATCCCAGATAGTGTGTCCTCGCCTTTAACAAGGTTATTTGCAAAAGAATCCTAATAGGGTCTGACCCTTGACCAGGTCACTATACTTCATGCATTGCAAAGATCAACTCCTAACAATGTTGTAAGATCTTCTAATAGGGATCATTATACTCTAGTGCAGTTTATAGTGGGTGCTAATTCCCACCGGGGTTTTTACCTATTTGGGTTTCCCCGTAACCAATTGTGGTGTTGTGTTAAGTGTTATCTCATTTTGTATGTGCTTAATGTTATTCTATACTTAATTGGATAAAGAATTGAATCTTGTAGATAACTGATTCACCCCCCCCCCCCACTCTCATTTATCTCTTGGGACTATTCCTAACATATGCATCAAAGAATGACATACTGAAACAATACAGAAATGTAGTTTGGGATGAGATAGAAGGTTTTGATGCTTTTGGTACTGAGTGGATCGACAGAAGTCAAAACAAAATGGCTAACCTGCTTGCAAACATTTTTTTAAAATCAAAGGATATTACATTTTCTGGAATTTCCAAAATTGAGATTCAATATAGACCTTCTCGTAATACCCCAAAAATGGGCTATAGGTTCATTAACCTCTTACATCAACAATTCGATCAAAATCGACATCAAAGTCCTGACCTAAGGCACATCTACACATCAGTTTATCAAAAACCTAATTGATTATCTTAATTTTGCATCGGGGAATATTCCTTGAATATTCCTAATTTATCATAATTATCTTTAATTGAATATTATTTGGTGATAAATGTCATTATTTATCCTAAAGTTGATTAATTGAATATGATGAATATTTAATTAATTAATTTAATTCTTCCACTTAATTATTTAATTAGATTTAATTAGATTTATTCCAAATTAATATTATTTTTATTTTGACAATAAATCAAAATTCCTACAAACAATCAATTGAATATTTATTTAATTGATTTAAAATCAAAGTTGTCAAATTTAATGATTTAATTGGAATAAAGTTTGATTTAATAATTGATTAACCCATAAATCAATTATTTTAATTAAAATAAATCAATTAAGTGGAAAATAAATCACTTTATTTATTAAATTAATTCACATTAAATCATGCACAATCAGAAAAGAAGTTAACTTTAAATCAATTTTCAATTTCAATTTGTTAACTTTCTAAACTCAATATCTGATGATGAGTTGAAAAAGTGAACTAAAACTCTATTTTGGGATAAAATCTGCTTTGGCATGATTTTATGAGTTTATTTATACTTAATTTCTTGTTAACTCAAAAATCAACCTGAGTTTATCAAGAGTGATTTATGGTTTTTCTTATGCATCCTCAAACCCTGGATTTCTATAAAAACAAGGCTCGGCTCTTCACAAAGATATCTCTCGAATTTGCACAATTACTCTAGCGAAATTGCATACAAAGAATCAAGCTTTTGCGATAGGCGACTTTGTGAGATCAATTCATAGTTTTTCATAGCTTTGCATAGATTTTCATATCAATTCATATCATTCTTAGATTAAATATGCATATCAATTTCAATCAATTCTAACTTAGATTCATACAGTTTTTCATCCTAATTGCATACAAAATAAATAAAAAATAGATTAATCTGCATTCATTCTACATTCATCTTTTGCATTCAAATCCTTCGGTTAGGTGTTGCATTGTCACTGATCTTAGTCTAATCTAAGAATATATACTCTCACCTACTCGAAGGCAGTAAATCGCCTGGTTAGCTTAGTTTCAATTACTTGCAGATTTTGATTTTGCTAACCTCTAATCTTTTATTGAAGTGTTGTGTCCGCAGCTAGGTACAATTTTCACACACACATTTCTGACACCCACCATGGGGCCCTGAAATGGGTTTCCATTCTATTCTATCAAATTTCTCTCAATTTTCTCGAACCCATGATCGCAAGGTTAATTTTTATGAGTTTTGTGATAAATTTCTGGGTTGTTTTTTCATAAATCTGACTGGTATTTTTATTGGTACATGAACATATGACATGATATAGATCTTAAATTTATATTTCTAGAAAGGTATTTGATCTAGCTTTCATTTTTCATTGGTTTGGATTAATTTTGTCTTGATTTGCAAAAGTTATGGTCATTTTAGTACAGACTAGTCAAAACCTGATTTTATGAAATCCGACTGATGTTTTTATTGGTACATGCACATATGACATGATACATATCCAAAATTTACATTTATGGAAAGGAATTTTAGTTAGCTATCATTTTCCATTGGTTTGGATTAATTTTGTCTTGATTTGCAAAAGTTATGATCATTTTAGTGAACACTGGTCAGAACTTAAATTTATGAAATCCAAATGATGTTTTTATTGGTACATGCACATATGACATGATACAGATCCAAAATTTATAATTATGAAAAGGTATTTGAGTTATATTTAATTTTCCATTGGTTTGAATTAATTTTTTCTTGATTTGCAAAAGTTATGATCGATTTAGTGCAGACTGATTAGAATCTGATTTTTATGACAGCAATTTTTTCGATTATCAAATGACATATTATCTTTGACTAACCTAATTTTCTACCACATGGGGTTGACAAGTTGTGTTTTTATTTTATGGATTTTTATAATATTGGGTTGCATGTACAAGAATAGGTAAGTTTTTCATAACAGTGATTTGCAGGTGCAGGTGTAGGTACATCCCATGGGTATAAAAGATAGAAGACAAATGCTCAAAAATTGCTAAAACATGTAAAATCTACTAAGCCCATTGCGAGGAACTCAGGTATTTTGTTTCATCTGATAACACTTCATTTTGGGACATAAAATGAACTCTCTTGTGTGAAGTTTGAGTGCCTTTTACAGCTTTCATAATTCACACTTCAATTTTGGGCTATAAAATGAACATAGATTTGCTTTTTGCATATCTATTACACATAGTAAATAGGCCCTATGAACACTATTTTTGGATGATCTTGAGAGAGTGGGCTTCATTTTCTTGTTCATGTATGTGAAACTCTTCTTGATGACAAATCCCCTTGTAGGTAGGGAGGATACTGTGATTGTCTCACGTTCTACTTGGTTTGGTTCTCAACTTTTGATCAATACATTCTCTCTCTGGAGAGATCGATAGACATAGTTGTTGACATCACAAATCTTGGTGAGATAATTTCAATCTTAGCATGTTGAATTAATCTATCTGTTGTGTTTGGGTAAAAGTGAAAAGGCTAGAGGATTATGCTCTACTCCCTTTTTGGGTAGTATCAAAAACTCAGATCCTTGGATCTAGACCAAGTCCCCATATGGTATCTTTTGTGAGTCACCTTTTGAGAGGGTTAACTGTAGTGGAAATTCTCTTTATTGGGTCAACCATGTGGATGGAACCTCAAGTGGTAATAGTTATTTTCATCATGGTAGCAACAACCGCTATATAAATATCTTTGTGGAAGAAATTTCCACAAGTGTGGTCTCTTGTTGGGCTGTCAAATCTCCCTAGAAGCTCTTGATTGATTAAATTCTTAGACTGTGTCAAAACTTTGGTGCGCTTGGATTGGATTTTTCCCTCTTGAGATCACAAAAGTTGCAGAGTCAAACCATTACTAAAAACCCTAGCGAGACCAAATTTTTCATTTTCTAGGACTATGTGCGTTATTGGAAAACTTTTTTGAGAACATACACAAATAGCATTCCTAGGGATTAGAACAATAAGTCACTTGATTGTTCATGTGCAAGGTTTCTTTGACCCTCGCTCATTGTTTTCAGACGTGCTTGAATTTCCTTACTTGCTGTTATGTGTGCTTGTTATCTACTTGGTTATTGAAAATGAACAAACTCGAGACAAACTACTACACAAATCTTCAAACCTAGACAAAAAAATTTGTAAAAAATCTAATACTAAAAAATTAAAAAATTGCAAATCTAAAGCAAAAATCCTTTCTGTTGTCAAAAGTCATCTCAAAACTTGTATCAAAGCTAAAGTCAAAGTTGTCAGAAACCCTCCAAAATTTGTCAAAAATCTAGTTTTTATTGCCTACTTCCAGATTATGTCAGAAAATTCACTATGTTAGGAATAGAGCAGAAACTAGAAAGAATCCAATCATTTTTCCTAAAGTGGTCTCTTGAGTTTGATCCAGCCTTCTAATCTATCGATTTGAGTCTTTTCCATCTTGTGTCAAAACCTTGTCAAAATCATCTTCAATTCAATCTTCAAATAAAAATGGCTAAGTGTTGCGAGCTCGTGTCCGCCATCTTTTGGGCATCTACCCATACAACTAGGGCACAGTATCCTACACTTAAGTCCAATCAGTCTTTTCATCATACAATAAATCCAATCTTGATAAGGTTGCGTCACTTGATCTTTCCTAAACTAGATCTTTCATTAGTTGTCTTTTTCTTTCTCTTTTGCTTCACCCAAGGTTAATGGTGGAAACTAGAGCTTCCTCACAATGAAAACAAAGAGAACAACCCAAATTCTCTTTAGTTGCATCTTCTATGATCATTGAAACATTTCATCAACCTTTCGACACAACTAAATTTGTAGAAGACGCTCTTGGAAATCTTTACTTGATAGGTGGCTACATCACTCCTCCTGCATCAATCCACGTAGGTCATCAAGTAACTCCCCCTACATCAATCCACGCAGGTCATCAAGAAACTCCTCATCGATCAATCCCTGGTAGTTCTCTTAACAACACTATCTCAGGGAGGAGGCGCAAGCCAATTGTCCCAAGGACATCAATCCCAACATGGTGTAGATCAAGAACCCACACCTTCTAAAATTGCTCGATATCAAAATGATGATAACTTCAAGAGAATGATGAAACACTTCTTGAAGGAAGACAGAGAGGCATACTTTCTAAATTTAGCTCGACAAGGAGCTAAACTTCCTCCCAACTTTAATGTTGAAGATATCATTATGCATGAGGAAGAGACTCATATCATAGCCATGATAAAATAGATGCATGCCATGCAAGTCAAGCTCAATAAACTAGAGAAAGAAAAGGAACCCAAGGAGTTCTCCATGGAATCTCTATGCCCTTTTCCATTTGATAAAGACTTGTACATGCCTCCATTCCCAAAGAGAGTGGAGATGCTTAAATATGATAAGTATGATGGAAACTCTGATCCTCAAGATCATGTTAGAGAATTTTGTACTCATTCTATGGAGTTCATGCATGAACCAACCTACCTAATGCATCTTTTCCCTTGATCCTTGGGAGGGTCAACTATTCATTGGTTCTCAAAAATGCCTCCTACAATCAAGACTTTTGAGGAGTTAATCAAATTTTTCTATCAACAATACTCCTACAACATCCAGCATCCAGTCACTATGATCAACATTTGCAATCTAAAACAAAACTCAAGAGAACCATTGCTGACTTTTCTCAAATGATGGAGGAAAAAATTTTCTCTATATGCTAGACCTATTCTAGAAATTAAAAAGCTAGAAATTTTCATCAACAATCTTGTTCCAGAACTCAACTACCATTTGCAAATGCAAAATCATACATCCTTTGATAAAATGGTAGAAAATGCAATCAAAATTGAGAAAGTACCTGTATAAAAAGGAGACATGTCACTTCAAAAGGACAAGTATCAATTTGGATCTAATTCTAAAGACAAAGGCAAAAACTAGAACAAGAATAAAGGCATTGTCACAGATGGCATTGTTGATACTATTCATGCCCCATCCAAGGCACCCGCTTTCAATCTCACTATTGGCACTCAACCTATCAAAGCCCTAGAGGCAAAAGAAATAGAGTCAAACAAGAAGCCATCTGACTATAAACCTTGGGCTACAAATCCTAAATGCAAGTTTACTCCTCTTGGAGAGTCCTTGGAATCCACCATGAAAACTATGTTGGCCAACATCATCACCTTGCCTGAGATAAAGGTATTTGATCTTGAACCTAAACCAAAATGGTGGAGAGAGAATGATTTATGTGACTTCCATCACAATAAGGGTCATAAAAATAATAACTACATACACTTGAAACACATCATCCAAGACAAAATTGATAATGGAGAAATCGTAATTGACAATCATAAAACCAATAATGATCATACAGTGTTCACAGAACCATTTCTGAAACATGGTCAAGGAGATTCATCTTCTCAGCCTAATGTGGGTGCTAAAGTCAATTATGCCTACTCTGGAAACAATGCTATCATAAATATGGTTGAACCATGCCTATCTGAGCATTGCAATGTCATCACAATTATAAGAAAGGATAGAGATAATCAATCAGCAAATGCAGTTACTCGATCACAAGCTCAAGTGCATCTACAAGGACAAAATTCGGATTCATCAAGTGTCCCTAAGATGTCATTTAATCTTTCATCTATTTCTAAATAGAAGGCTTCCTCTAAATCAAATCCTAAAGACACGAGGCCAACATCATACAGTATTGTCCAACAAATCCAGCATACAAATGAAAAAATCTCCATGTTTGAGTTGCTTCAGATATCTCCAGCTTATAGAGCCATTCTAGATAAAGCTCTGCTCGGAACCAATGTTCCTGACAACCTTGATTTAGATAGATTCTAGACTATGGTTGTTCATCTAACATTTCCCTATTATATCTCTTTTTTAGAGAAAGATGATAACTCCTTGAGTCATCCACATAACCAGCCCTTTCACATTGAGGTCTTGATCCAAAACTGTCGATTCAAATGCATGTTGATAGATGGAGGCATTGGTCTAAACATTTGTTCTTACAACTTGATCACACAACTAGGATTATCAAAAGCTTCCATTGATCCTAAAAAGAAGATAACTATCAAGGCATATGATGAACAAGAAAGATCTTCCAAGGGAACAATTGTACTACCAATCAGAACAGGGGCAATTATCAGAGATATCATATGTCAAGTTCTTGATCTACCTTTGGCTTACAACATCCTCCTAGGGAGACCCTAGATACATGAAATGTGAGCTATTCCTTCCACATACCATCAATGTGTGAAATTTCCTTATGAAGGAGTAGAGGTGACGATTCCATCTAACCTATCTAAAACTTGCAATGCATTGAAAGAAAGTGTTGATAAACTTGTTCCTAATAATAGAGAATCTTCCACTAAGAAGCTAGACATTGCATCAACTTCCAAGATAGAAGAACTTGCTAAAGAAGTCAAAATCAAAGACAATGGCATGGGAGAATACACAATGGAACCTATTTTATCTCTCACATCTCTCCCTTTGTCCCCAAAATCTTATGGACAACCTTCTAACAAAGTGAAACTCACAACTAAATAATCCCAAGTCATATTCAATGGAAGATTTGTCACACAGAAAGTATCTAAACAAGAGTTTGAAGAAGAAGAAGTTGTGCTTGCATGGTTATACAAGGATGAGTCTCAATCCCAATCAGTCCAAAAATGTGACTCCACTTCAAGAAAAACTCATCAAAAGTCATATGGACCAGGAGACAAATTGATTACAAAAATGGGATATACTAGAAAAGGACCTCTAGGACTACAAGGTAAAGTTCTTCTATCACCTCTTGATCATCATGGCCGAAAAAAAAAAAATACAACAAGTCTATGATATCAAAAGAAGCCTTTCTATCTTAGCAAAAACTCTCCACATGTCTTAGAATAGATTGAACCGTCAGCAGCAATTCAACCAAAGGAAGAAACACCATAATCTGATAGTGATGATTCAGACACTACTGATGAGCTCATTCCTTATGAGCATTTTCCCAAAGAAATACTAGACCTCCTTAAAGATGAAGAGAAACCTAAAGAGAATATCAATGTAGAAGAAATACAAGAACCTACTATGGAACAAAAGATAGTTGCACCACAAGAACCAATTGATCTTGAAGGAAACCAAACACACAAGGAGGAAGGTGGCAGCTATTCTGAGATAGATTCTCATGAGTACGAATTCAAATCAAAATCTAAGGGTAACCCTTCTTGGGGTATTCATCCTGACTTTACACATGTTCTCAGATTTCCTAGAGGCATAGATGAGGAATCAAATGACTTGAATGGGGATCCATTGCAAAGGAAGATGAGCTTATCACATAAAAACATATTGATGTTATTCACCAATATGCACCTAAACCCAAAGTGAGTCTAGAGTGAAATGATGAGCTTAATGAGTCTGATCCACCTATGGCTGAAATGGATTCCCACAATGACATTGAGCCTATTCATGAATTGAATATTTTGAGTTGTAATATCACCTTTGAACTTGAGATTTAGGTTAGGACCAATGATGATAGATCCATATCTGTAAACACTATTTCCACATCTTTCACTGCTTTGACAATCCAACATCCCAAACTTCTTGACCAAACTTCCACAAATTCGAGCCAAGGTATCTATACTTTTTCAAATGATTATGCCTTTTCTTTCTACCTCAATGTAGTTGAGCCTATGATGACTTCCATCAGTGAACCGAGTGTTAGCATGATGGAGTTAGACATCAAGTATCTTAGTCAAAAGAATAGAAATAAAAATAAAAAGAAAAGGAGTTTTGAGGGTGAAAACCACTTTGTAGTAGTCTCAGAACCTACAAAAGTAAAAATAAATGATGTATCCAAAGGTGAAAACCTCTCTGAGGTGCCTAAGGATGAGATATTTCATGTCCTTCTAAGTCATTTACAAGACAGATCTCCAGTACTGATTGAGCCCACTCAATCTATCAACTTGGGAACAGCAGAAGAACCACAGTTGATCCATGTAGCACAATCCTTATCAAAAGAAGAAAAGCAAAAAGTTACCACATTCCTAACAAAAAAGAAGATCAACTTTGCATGGAAATATTTAGATATGTCAGGGTTGGATCCTGATCTTATAATGCACTATTTATCTATAGCTCTAGGGGTCAAACTTGTTAAGAAAAAATTGAGAAAAATGCATCCACATGTTGCACTCTTGGTCAAAGCTGAATTAGAGAAGCTACTAAAATCCAGATTCATTCGTGTTATTGATTATGCTAAATGGATCTCAAATATTGTACCTGTATCAAAACAATTCAAGTCTATAAGAGTATGCATATATTTTAGAGATGTAAACAAAGCATGCCCTAAGGATGATTTTCCACTACCTAACATTGATATGATAGTGGACATGACTGCGGGTTTCGAAATGTATTCTTTAATGGATGGTTTTTCTGGATATAATCAAATCAAAATTTCTCCAGAGGATCAAGAGAAAATTTCTTTCACATGTGCGTGGGGAACCTTCTATTGGAATGTCATGCCATTTGGGCTTAAGAATGATGGTACTACATATCAAAGAGCTATGACATCTATCTTTCATGACATGATGCATCAAACTATGGAGGATTATGTTGATGATACTTTGAAAAAATCTATGATAAGATCTGAACATCTAAATGATTTGAGAAAAATACTAGATCGAATGGAGAAGTTTAGTCTCAAATTGAATCTTAAAAAGTGTGCATTTGGTGTCACTTCTGGAAAGCTCCTAGGCTACATTGTTTCAAAGAAAGGAATTGAAGTAGATCCATCTAAGGTCAAAGCTATCATGGAGATGCAACCTCCCAAGAATATCAATCAAATGAGAACATTACAAGGGAGAGTACAATCTATTAGACACATCATATCTCAGCTAGCAGACATATCACAACCTTTCACAAAGACATTACATAAAGGTGTGACCTTTGCATGGAACGAGGAATGTGAAAAGAAATTTAATCATATCAAGAAATATCTATCAAATCCTCCTATTTTGATGCCTCCTATACAAGGGAAGCCATTGATCTTATATGTCTCCGCCATAGATACATCACTGGGGGCATTACTAGCACAGCATGATGAGAACAAGAAGGAAAGAGCTATATACTATATCAATAGAACATTGGTAGCATACGAGAAGAACTATTCCATGATTGAGAAAGCTTGTCTAGATGTGATCTTTGCATCATAGAAATGAAGACATTATATGTTGGCTCATATCATTTGGTAGCTAAGATTGATCCACTAAAGTACCTACTAAGCAAAGCTGCCCTCACAGGTAGATTAGCTAAATGGGTGATGCTATTAAGTGGACTTCACATTGAATATGTTGAAAGAAAATCTATCAATGGCCAAGTCATTGTTGATCAATTAGCTGATGCACCTTTGTTTGATGATACATCAATGCAAATGGAATTCCTAGATTCCTCTATCATGAATCTTTCTTCTAGAACATGGAAGTTATTCTTTGATGGCTCCTATACACAGAATGGATCTGGAGCAGGCATATTGTTCATCACTCCTCAAGGATACTCAATCCCTAAAGCATTCAGAATAAAGTTTCCTTGCATAAACAATATTGTTGAATATGAAGCCCTTCTTAATGGCATGAAGATAGCAATTGAATGGAGAGTAACAGAACTACACATTCATGGAGACTCACAACTTATAATACACCAAGTCAATGATGTGTATCAAATGAAAGATGGAAATTTTATCCCATACAAGAGAATGGTAGATGATCTAAAAATATATTTCATATCTATCACCTTTGAACAAATTCCTAGAACGGAGAACAAGGTTGTTGATGCTATGGCAATGCTCTCTACTCTATTATAGCAGCCTGAACATGAGCTACGCTACGAGTTCCTAGTGGAAGCACTATCTTATCCTGGATATGATTCCCTCAAAACCCGCATGATTTGCACTGTTATTAGTCATGATTCATCCAGATATAAAAACCGGTTCTCCTATCTCCAAGATTAAATCATTCCCGATACCTTCAACTGCCATGAGAAATGATACCTTATCTGAAATGCATCCTGGTATTTCATCATTGGTAATGATCTGTACAAATGATGTCTAGATGGTACACTCCTTAGATGTTTAGAATGGGAAGAGTCTCAACATGCATTAGAGGAAGTCCACGAAGGTATATATGGATCACATTCCAACGGTTTAACACTAGCTCAAAAACTTATTATGGTTGGGTAGTATTGGCCTGAAATGGAAAAAGAGGCTATCAAGTTTGCTAAGAACTATCAAAAGTGCCAAGTACATGGAAACTTAATTCATGCACTAGGGAGAGCTCTAATTCCCTTTACTACACAATGGCCTTTTCACGAATGGGCATTTGATCTTATAGGAGCCATACATTCTCATTCTTCTAATGGGCATACCAATATCATTACAGCTACAGACTATTTCACAAAATGGGTAGAAGCAGTGCCTTTGACTCAAGCAACTAGCAAACAAATTTTAATGTTCATTTTGAACTACATCATATGTCAGTATGGAATTCTACATTTAATAGTCATAGATAATGGTGGCCAATTCAAGAATAAGGACTTAGATTCCTTGTGTTCAAAATTCAAGATTACACAACATTGGTCATCTATCTACTATCCTCAAGGGAATGGACAAGTAGAGGCATCCAAGAAGAATCTGTTGAAAATTCTACACTATACAGTTAATAAACTAGGAAGAGACTGGCATCTCATGATCAATCCAGCTCTCTAGGCCTACAGAACAAGTATCAAAATGCCTACTGGGGCTACACCATTCGCTTTAGTTTATGGTTCTAAAATGGTACTACCTATTGAGGTTGAAATCCCATCACTAAGAATCAGAATGCATGGTCTAGTAACTGATGATGACTACAGATTGTCTAGGTTGCAAGAACTTGAACTACTAGATGAGCACAGAAACATAGCATATGATCATCTCAGAGTCTATCAGAAAAGAATGTCTACAGGCTACAACAAGAAAGTCAGACATAGAGAATTTTAGGTTGGCGATCTAGTCTTGAGAGAGAATCCTAAAAATCAATCACATAGAGAGCGCAAGGGGAAGTTTGAACCCAACTGGTTGGGTCCCTTTATTATCACTACTACTTTTGGCTCTGGAGCCTATCAACTCTCAACGACTGAAGGAGAATAGCTCTGAGAACCAATCAACATTCTCCATCTGAAGAAATTCTAAGCCTAAGGAATTCAGTATTCAAAAATGTCCTGAAAAAATTATAAAAAATAGAAAAAGTCTTGAAAAAATGATCATCCTAGTGAAAACCTAGCAAATAGGCACCTTGATGTATCACAAAAAAATCAAAAAATATCAAAAGTACAAAAAAATTGAAAAAATGAAAAATACCAAAAAATGAGAAAAAGAAAAAGTGCCTTGGTGAAAACTTGGAAACAGGCACGTTGGTAGAAAAAATAGAATCTCTGCCAAGATGGTAAAAAACTCAGCAAATGGGTGCCACTTGTTCAAAATTCTCTATCTATCAGGGCAATCTTGGTCTTTCCCAGCTTTCAGTTTGCTTTAGTCTGTATATATCCTTGTTTCAATAAAGTCAGTCTGTACACCAATTCGGCCAAAGTGTCTATCTCTTATCAATGTTCAAACTTGGGGGCAATCAAAGTCATATCCTATAGTCCTCAATATCTCAGATGTGTCATATCCAATCAAGGTCCTTTGAAGCTTCATATGAGTCTATCTGTCTGTCTCCTCTTCAGAAAGGATTTTGCATCTACAACAACACAATCAAACATCAACACAAATCGAAAACATTTTATGCTTTACTACTTTTATCTCCTTATATGCTTACTGATTCGCATTGAGATTTTTGCATATTGTTTCCTTTTGAGCTCTTCGATGATGTCCTTTACAAGATTTAGAGAGTAAAGATTGGGGGCATAATCTTTTCTTTGTTTTCTTCTTTGAGTGAAAATCTAATAACTTTTGAAATTATAGATTGAAATGGTGTCCGTATGTAAGAGCCTCCATCACATGTTGGATGGCCATGAGTACCTCGACCATTGATACCCAAAAAACTCAAGGAAGTTTAATCTAGCTTACATCTTTTTGAATGATTTCTCAATCTTACTGTGAACGTCTATTATCCAAGGATGTGAATGATAAAGGGTCACTGTGGGTAATTCACATTGGAGACAAGAATGAATTCTGCAAACTGTTTAGTGTGTTTTTTTTGCAAGGCGTATTCAAGTCATCACAACATTTGTGTTCTGATGCTTATACCAATTTCCATATCAAAATGGACATGATATTCAGGTCATCCTAGCGTTTATGCCTTGGTGCTTATATCTAATCCGACATTCTGAAAACAAAATCAATATTCATATGTCCATGGTTGTCTAGCCAATGGGCGTTGTATTGACTTTGGCACAAAAATCAATAGTCATATATTCATAGCTTACTAACTAGTGGATGTTGTATTGATTTATCCGATTACCTAATAAAAATTCAATGATGAAAATGACCACCACATGATCAGTGACTAGGTCCTAGGTCTTAGGTTTGCATTTCATTTTGCACTTTGCATGATTGCATTTATCTCATGATTGTCTAAATCAGCTTAACACTAAAATGATTCTTCAAAACTATGCTAAACACATCATAAGGACTGAGTATCGCATGAAGGTCTTCTTAACAAATCACCAAGCAGGCACCCCTGGCTAATTTCAACATTTTGAACCCATTTTTGGGATCAAAATCAAAATCTGAGATCATTTATATTGTCAAAATAGTGATTTAAAATTTTTGGACCTAGGATGGTTGACTGCTTGCATAATTGACCTTTAATCATCACAGAAATCTAAAATTCAACTTAACTAATTATCTTACATCAAACTATCAAAATTTCAACTTGGTCACCCATGGTCAACTCATGGTCAAACCTAGTCAAACTTGGTCTTCAGGACCTCTAAATGATGCAGAATGTGTTCTCAAACGTGTATAACCACTTCTTGAATCAATTAACATGCTTCTACACCATTTACCCCTGACTTTTCTTGTTAAATTTCAATTTTCATCCTGAAGAGGGCATGGTATTGCACATCAATCAGATCTATAAATCAAATTTCTTTCCTTAGCAATCAAGATAACAACCATGTCTAATTATTGATTCATCAAATGTCCTCATTTCTTGGGGCATATCAGATTCATCGAGATCCATATCAATCTGGTATCCTAATCAATCTTGTAAATTGTATCAGCTTTTCGTAACCATCGATTCATTAGTGTTATTTCCTTGGTTCTTCATAACTGAAGGGTTTAGTTGTGATACCATTTCGATTCCTTTGGACAATCAGGTCTGGAATCAGGTCACTCACTTCTTCGTAATCATAAGGTTCAGAATCAAGCGTTTTGATACTTTTACGTAATCACTGGTTCATTGTTGCTATAGTTGACATCATCATGATTCTTGGTCAACCAGGACTTGAATCAACTTTTCCATATCTTTCAATCAATTTCTGTCTCAGAATCGGTTCATCTTTCAAATCAGTTTCAACATCAAAAATAGATTAATCTTTGAACCACTACGCTTCGCACAGTAATTCAAAGAGGGGCAAAATGTAATAGGCCAAAATGGGCTATAGGTTCATAAACCTCTTACATCAACAATTCAATCGAAATCGACATCAAAGTCCTGACCT
This sequence comes from Chamaecyparis obtusa, assembly GCA_027943335.1. NCBI lineage: Eukaryota > Viridiplantae > Streptophyta > Pinopsida > Cupressales > Cupressaceae > Chamaecyparis > Chamaecyparis obtusa. Next base: position 231,962 of record BSBK01002457.1, on the reverse strand, counting down.
AAGGCACATCTACACATCAGTTTATCAAAAACCTAATTGATTATCTTAATTTTGCATCGGGGAATATTTCTTGAATATTCCTAATTTATCATAATTATCTTTAATTGAATATTATTTGGTGATAAATGTCATTATTTATCCTAAAGTCGATTAATTGAATATGATAAATATTTAATTAATTAATATAATTTTGCCACTTAATTATTTAATTAGATTTAATTGCATTTATTCCTAATTAATATTGTTTTTATTTTGACAATAAATCAAAATTCCTACAAACAATCAATTGAATATTTATTTAATTGATTTAAAATCAAAGTTGTCAAATTTAATGATTTAATTGGAAAAGCAATTAACTTTAAATCAATTTTCAATTTCAATTTGTTAACTTTCTAAACTCAACATCTGATGATGAGTTGAAAAAGTGAACTAAAACTCTATTTTGAGATAAAAACTGCTTTTGCATGATTTTATGAGTTTATTTATTCTTAATTTCTTGTTAACACAAAAATCAACCTGAGTTTATCAAGAGTGATTTAAGGTTTTTCTTATGCATCCTCAAACCCTGGATTTCTATAAAAACAAGGCTCAGCTCTTCACAAAGATATCTCTCAAATTTGCACAATTACTCTAGCGAAATTGCATACGAAGAATCAAGCTTTTGCGACAGGCGACTTTGTGAGATCAATTCATAGTTTTTCATAGCTTTGCATAGATTTTCATATCAATTCATATCATTCTTAGATTAAATCTACATATCATTTTCAATCAATTCTAGCTTAGATTCATACAATTTTTCATCCTAATTGCATACAAAATCCAAAAAAAATAGATTAATCGGCATTCATTCTACATTCATCTTTTACATTCAAATCCTTTGTTTAGGTGTTTCATTGTCACTGATCTCAGTCTAATCTAAGAAAACATTCTCACACCCACTAGAAGGTAGTAAATCGCCTGGTTAGCTTAGTTTCATTTACTTGTAGATTTCGATTTTGCTAACCTCTAATATTTTATTATAGTGTTGTGTCCGCAGCTAGGTACAATTTTCACACACACACTTCTATACCAGACAACATTGAAAATTGGCAAGTTTTTAAAGATGATTTGGACATCTTGAGGTTTTTACATTCTGAGGTCGATCTTGAGGATACATAACTAAATTTCAGTGGGTATGTGGAAACTTCATATGGTAAGCATAATGTTCTAGGTAGGGAAGTCTTGCAATTAAAAACAAACAAAGTCCCAAAGGGTTTGGTTGTTCTTGAGAGATCATTTGATAATAATGATAGGTTATTTTCAGCAAAAACTATGGATAAGCTAGAGAATCTAGAAGAAATAAATTTAGGGACAGTTAAAGCTCCAAAATATATATATTGGGGGAAATTTATCTCCCAAAATAAGAAAGTCCTTGATTGATCTTCTTAGAAAATATAGGCATGTCTTTGCATGGTCTTATGATGACTTAAAGGCCTATAGACAGGATTTGTTTCAACATGAGATTCATTTGAAAGAAGGAACAAAGCCTTTCAAACAAAAGCTAATAACTGTGAACCCTACTTTGACACCAAAAATGCAAGAAGAATTACAGAGAATGAGTGATGCAGGGATCATTCAACCCATCAAGCATTCAACATGGGTTTCTAACTTGGTCCCAGTAAGGAAGAAGAATGGGGACATTAGGCTTTGTGTTGACTTCATAAATTTGAATATGAACTCATTAAAAGATAACTATGGGTTGCCAAATATGGAGGCCATGCTACAGAGAGTTACTGGGTCAGAGCTGATGTCTATGATGGATGGATTTTTAGGGTATAACCAAGTTATTGTCAAGGATACTGAACAATTCAAAACTGCATTTACTACTCCATGGGGTACATATGTGTATGTCAGAATGCCTTTTGGTTTGACAAATGTTGGGGCTACTTTTCAAAGAGCCATGGATGTAGCATTTGTAGATTTTATCAACAAGTTCCTTGTCATATATTAGGATGACCTCAAAACATACTCAATAAAGGAAGATCAACATTTTGATCACCTTGAAAGAATTTTTGTAAGAGCTCTCGAGTATGGAGTATCTTTGAACCCAAAGAAATGTGTTTTTGGGGTAACAAAAGGTAAGCTTTTGGGTCACATTGTGTCAAAGGATGGAGTAAGAATTGACCCTAAAAGGGTAATTGCAATTGAAAAAGTACCATTGCCAAGAAATGTCAAAGGACTGCAGTCTTTCTTTGGACAGATAAACTTTTTTAGAAGATTTATCCCAAATTTTTCTGAGACTAGTGTCCCTATCTCAAAAATATTGAAAAAGGATGCAAAGATGGACTGGACTAAAGAAGCTCGAAGAGCTTTCTCTAATATTAAGCAAGCAATTAAGGATGCACCTGTGTTGAGGACACCGGATTATAGTAAGCCCATCCAAATCTTCTCTTTTTCTTCCTTTCATACTATTGCTGTAGTATTATTGCAAAAGAACTCAAAAGGTTTTGAGCATCCCATATCCTTTTTTAGTAAATCTTTGCAAGCAACAGAGTTGAAATATGATATAAATGAAAAACAAGCCTATGCACTGGTTAAAGCTATTAAAAATTTTAGATACTACTTAGTTGGAGGGACTATAGTTTCATATGTGCCTAGTGATGTTGTGAAGGACATATTAGTACAACAAGAAGTTTCAGGAAGAAGGTGTAGATGGATTAACAGGATCCAAGAATCCAACATTGACATTCAGATCACAAAACTAGTCATAGGACTAGGATTAGCTAAACTCATGGCCCAAAGCAATTTAGATGCTAATCATATCAATTTTTTTGAAGAAGAACATAGGCCATAAATATGTGATTTAGATTGTTGTGATTGGTATAAAGATATTGTTGGATACTTGCAGAAAATGTTTCTTCCTCCTGAAATGGATGACAATAAAAAGAGGACTTTTAAACTACATATTATAAGGTATGCAATTTTCAAGGGTGAATTATGGTGAAGCAACGAAGGCATTTTGCTCAAATGTGTTGATCATAAAAAGGTTGAACACTTGTTACAAGATATGCATGAAAGTGTGTGTGGTGGTCATTACATGGCTAAGACAATTGTGCATAAGATATTGAGTTCTGGTTTCTGGTGGCCCACAATTTTCAAAGATGCACATTTGTTTGTCAAGAAATGTGATACTTGCCAAAGGTTCACAGGAAAATTAAAATTCAGTGCTAATCTGCCTTTAAAACCTGTTACAATTATGGCCCCTTTTCAGAAGTGGGGTATGGACTTTATTGGAGAAATCTAAAAAAAATCAAGTGGGGGTCATTCATGGATCCTAGTGGCCACATATTATTTCACTAAGTGGGTGGAAGTAATTCCCAATAGAAAGGCCACTAGTAAGGTGGTAACTAATTTTATGATGCAGAACATCTTGACCAGGTTTGGATGTCCTAAGACAATAGTAGTTGATAATTCAATGTGTTTCAGGTCTGAAGAGTTTGGTGATTTATGTCAGCAATATGAGATTCAAGTCTCATATTCATCCCCTTATCACCCCCAAGGTAATGGTCAGGTTGAATCAAGTAACAAGAGCTTGATAAAAATTTTGAAAAAGGTTCTTGATAAAAATAAGAAATCATGGGATTCCAAGTTGTTGCTGACTCTATGGGCTGATAGAGTGATAGTAAAAAAGGTAATTGGTTGTGCTCCTTTTGATTTAGTATATGGAATTCATGCCAGGTTACTGCAAAACAATTTACTATAGATGTATAAGTTCATCCAAATATATGATGATGATTTCGATAATGAGATGAGGATCAGGTTGGAGGATCTGATACAGTTTGATGAATCAAAAAGAGAGGCTCGTGACAAGAATATCAACTTGTAGTTGCAATATAAGAGCCTGTATGACAAAAAGACCACAGTCAGAAGTTCTTGTATTAATGATTTGGTTCTAATGTGGAATACCAGGTTAGAAGACAATGGTAAGCATAGTAAATTTGACCCAATATGGTTGGGACTCTATCTCATTGATGCAAATTGGGGATCTGATTCCTATATCTTAAAGGATTTGGTTGGAAATGTTTTGGAATTGCCAGTTCATGGACAATTTATGAAGTTGTACTTTTCTTAAGGTACTCTCTTTATCCATGAATAGTAGGTTAGTTTTCCCTTTCATTTGTGTGTTTCTTTCCTCCTTTCCTATTTTAGTTCTGTTGGGTTTTTAGTAGGTTCCTTGTAAGTTTTTGTCCAGTAGGTGGTCTGCTTCCTCCAAAATTTCTAAGTTCTTGCTATGCCTGTAAGAGGCATACATCCCCAGTCAGAGCCACTATTAGCCCATTTTCCTATAAAATGCAAAATCCTAAGAAAATGGTCTTATCCTGCAAAAATCTTGTGAAGTTGCCTTGTCCTACTACAACACAATTTTGATCAGGGAAGATGATGTATAATGTTTTATGGCTTGTGAGTTGAGCCAAGGATAGTTCAAGGTATATACAAGCTCCATTTAAGATCGCATGTGTTCAAATGAAAAACTAGAGAGATATGGCTATTTGAAGGTCTGAGAAATAGGGTTTATCCATGTCAAGGGGTTTCAAAATTATCTAAATCCACAAAACCCTGCCCTTGTTCTATTTCATCATTACCTTTTTCGGGCCACTTAAGTTCTTTTCTGCACGTGCCTTTATTTTCTTTTGTTCGCATGTTCTCTTAATTTTTGGTAGTTAGTAGTTTTTGTTTGGCAATTCAGCGACTAAGTGTTCGTGTGATCTCCTGATCTTGGTGGCTAATGGCCTAACATTCAATGATCCAGTGGGTGGTCTTATTTTTCTTCAGTCACTGAATCTTGTAATGAAACAGGTAAATTGCTAAACATTCAGCGAATTGGCAAGGACCATCAATGTTGATCTTGATCGACGGTTGACGCTTATTCTCAGAATGGGACCATAGTTAAGACAAATATCTAGCCACTCTGATTTTTAGTCGCTTATTCTCTAGATGGGCCCGAGTTAAGGAAAGTTAATGAGAGATCTTGTGATCGGTGGTTAGTTGTAGCATTCAGCAAATTGGCAACTATGTGTTCACGTATTCTCAAAATAAAATGGTTAAGTCTCTTAACATTCAGTGATCATGTGAACAAGGTATTCACCTAATCTCCCAATCTCAGTGGTTAAGTATGAAACATCAAGCAATTCAGTGAGGATCGTGGATATTGATCTTGATCAATGGCCAACATTTAATCTCAGGACCTAACCAGGGTCAATTCATTTGTTCAGCGATCATGAAATTTGCCTTCTCATTCATTCTTGTGGTCTAACCCTGGTCAAGGATAACCTTCAACGAACTACAGAATGCTTCGATCATTGGATCACTGGAAAAAAGGTGAGTTAAATTAACTCTTTCGTGACTCGGCGATAACCATTGATTCTGATGAGATCAAATGATGGTCGCTAGATCTCCCAATAAAACCATAGTTAAAGGAAATGCTCAGTGATCACGCGAATGCCTTCAGTCATGTGATCTCTGAACCAGGCATGGGTTGAGTTAAAAATTAAGCAATTACGAGAGTGCCTTTGTCACCCAATCTCCAGACTAGACCCAGGTTAAGTGAAATATTCTGAGATTGGGAGATAGTCTTCAGTTGCATGTTCGCCAGATGACTTAGGGTTAAGATAAAGACAGTGCCAGGTGTGATGATGTGCTCACTCCTGATTGGTTTCTAAGAGATGATGTGTCTGATTAATTTCAAAGGATCAATTGACTGTTCAATATTGAATGAGAACCATTCTATGTGCCGAGAAAAGATCAAGATCAATGGTCATGTTTTAAAATTGATAGATTAACCATTGTCGGTCATATATTTGAATTTTCTAAGCTAGGGTTTGTAGAAAATAGAAATGATGGTACACTAGAGGAAAAAATGATCATATCTGATTCTTCTTGGGCCATAAATGATAATTTACAGTTGAGAAATTGAATGAACTCAGTGGTGGTTGGGCCAATTGTGATCAGATCAAATTTTCCTTACCGTCCTAAATTTATTATTTGTAGGTGGTTGCTTCTAGATGCAACAGTTATATTTGGGCCAAATCGTCAAAACTTTTATGTCCTTGGCATGTTGTGGTAGATGAGATTTTTTTTTAAGATGCTTGTCAAAGGGATTAAAGAGATTCATGCCCTAATTTTTAGGTTGACTACTAGGGTTTTCACAATGTAAAAGATATCAAATTTGTCTCTAATTTTATCTGATTAATTTAAGGGTTTCTTCCTTGTCACTTCTGTAATAAATTATTTCCTAATTTCATGTTGTTCAAGTGACAATGTTTCCCTAAATGACCCTAAGCTTGTAGCAATCCTTGTTCATATAAAGGGATTCCCAAGGTCATTTAGAGAGAGTTCTTTTTTGGGGTTGAGAAAAAGAATCAGCTGCAAGAGACCAAAGATAGACTTAGTTCTATAGGCTTGCATTCAAGAATTAGTAGAAGAGGTTAGTAACCTCTCTATTTTACAAAGATCTTAATGAATCAATAGTTTTCTTATTTATCTTGTGGAATATTCTATGCTTAATGAATCACTCCTGTATCAGTTTGTGGAAATTTATACAAGGATTTCAAGAATTGCTTTGAATCTTGTCTCTTGTTTAATGGTTTGTAATTTCCTATTGTCTTGTGAGTTGATGACCTCAAGATTAATAGCTGCAGACATAGTTCTGTATGTTTTGATATGTTTTGTTGTTAACTTGAAGAGTTAAGTAAATGCTTAATATAACCTAACAGAATTGTAGGGTATTAAGGAGGATATTCATAAGTAATGAGGTTCTCAATTTGATTTTCATTTGCAAGGTGAATGATAAGAATCAAAAACACAGTGAGGATTTGTTGTGAATATGCCCAATGGATAGAGGACTGATCACAAAAATTTTGTCAAAATAGATGTTCTTTCTTGTCTAAGAATTCTACCCCTAAACAAACAACAATTCAAACTTTAAATCTTTAATTCAATAGTTGTGGACTTAATAGCTAAAGCCCATGCTTTTTTTGTGAGTAACTTGGTAGTGTGTTTAGATTCATACCCTATCCCTTTATGCCATAGATAATAAGAATTATTATGAGCACATATCTACTTTGTGAGGATTAGTGGAAAAGGGAAAATTAAGTGATCCTAATCCTAGGTACACCCGCCTAAATTCTACAGAGTTCAAAGTGTAGAAAGAATTTGTGCTTTGTTCATTGGTCCTTGTTCTTGTATGAATGTACTGATTGTGGGAAGTAAGCTACCCCAAGGTGCATCTATGTATTTCCAAGGTTGTTAAAATCTTACTAAACTAAGAGCCAGTAGTCTGGTTAGAACATCTTTCCAAAAAACATTCTAATGTAGAGGATTATGAACATCAGTGTTGGTCTCAAAACTGGTCATCATCTTTGATATGTTGGTTCTTAATGATAGTTTGTGTTCTCAAATGAGTTTGATTATGGATGCTTGGAAGAAGAGTCTTCCAATTATAAAAGAGAGTTACAAGAAAAAAATTCTTGTGAATTCAGTTGCTATTACCTAATATCTTGAATGATCTTATTTAGCCCTTTTCCATTGTTGGGAAAAAGGGGGAGAAATTGAAGAGAAAAATTGAAAATGGAATTACTTAACTCAGGGGGAGTTTTTGGATGTTTTTTACTATTTGGAGTTTCTAGTTATTTTGGAGTCTTTCTATTTTTGTTGTTTTTTCATCGATGCCAAAGGGGGAGATTGTTGAGTTGTTGATGTTGGCATTGTTGTCATTAATGTCAAAACCTATGTATCGAATGGTTGTGCTTTGGGTGATGTACCAATATTGATCTATCCTATGTAGTTTGTTATGGTAATGAATTATTTGGATGGTTTTCCCTGATCTAGTAATGGTGATATAACTTATTTATACATCTATGGAATTCAGTTAGTGCATAAATATGAAGATTGGATGGTTATCATTACTTGTTGTGGTTAAGGCTTATTCTAGATATCTATTCTATCTAGACATTCATGCAGTATGTCAGGAGATTTTGGTATATCACTTCTATTTAGTTTTGGATAGATGCTAAAATTTATTATCTTTCAATTTGTGCTAATGTGGTATGGATTTCTCATATCTGTGACCTATCTTTTGGGTATGGTTCTAGCATGGTGAGCCTCATTGAATATCTAAAGACTACTTTTTGTATTCATGTCGACATTTTTTGCTAGCCTGACTCATTTGCATTGATCAACAGATATGTATATACATATCTGGATCTGAAGTAGAATGAATATGTATAAAAGGTGAAGTGTGCTATTGATAGGAAGAAGTATTCAATGTTGCAGAGATTATTGAAGGTTGGTAGAAGATTCCTAACCAAATTTTCTACAAACTATTGTTGTACTATTAAACAAAATAGACCTCATGCATATATAGATACAGTTTTATCAGTTCAATTTTGTCTATAAGACTATTTTTTAATAAGTCACTTTTGTATCAGGGCAGTTAGCCCAACCAACAGTGAGTTTTACCTATAGTGAGAAAACCAGAAGTGAGCCCTTGTAAAAATCACCTTAACTAGTGTTTACATACATAAGAATTAGTTTCTTTGTGGGTTTTTCCATCTTGGGTTTCCACATTTATTCTAGTGGTCATGGTGTGTGGTGTTCATGTACTTTATGTTTATATTTTTTTTAATTATCTGAATGGTTTAAGATTGCTCTAAGTTAATTAAGTTTGTAAAAAATAGTTTTTGGGATAACTAATCCACCCCACTCTTAGTTATTTGTGTTGTTCAACAGGATGGGGGTTTCTCCCATTTTTCATTTCATAGTCAATCTACACGTTATCAAAGGTTTGAGCACACTTGAAAAAAGGGCCAAACATGAAAATTTTAAGCACCAAAGCAAGAACCCTAGAAAGGCTCGTGGGACAAGATATGAAAAACCTCCATCACAAAATTTTGTGTTGAAGAGATAGATTAGAAAGTAGCCTCAACAGCCATTGATCTTTGACGAAACATCTTCCTCCTCAAATATTAGGAAAACTTATGAGGATGGCATCTACAGAGTGACTCTTCCTATAGAAATCCCTTGTCCAAAAATAGTAGAACTCAACCAAAGAGTGTTAATTAGTAAGGTTTAGAACCATTCTTCTCATATTGATCTATTATTTCAATGAGTGCATTCTTTCTGGAAAGGATTCAGTGAATTTTTCTACTTAGACAATGGAAATGGTTTTTTTCAAAGTGGTTTTTTGAAACAAAGAAGATAGAGACAAAACCCACAAAACCAAATCCTAGTTTCTTGAGGGATTTGGGATATACACACAAGTTTAGAGACCAAATATTGATCTACAAATTGATGTAATAAATATGCTCCATTTTTTATCTCTTTGTCATCCCTTCCCCTAGAATACAAGGATCTAGTCATTATCCATTTATTTAATCAAATGGGCATCTTCCTACAGCATTATATCAAGCCCTTTGAGCAAACACTACTACATTTGGGGCCAAATTTTGACAGAAGTTTCCGACGGGTAACTTTTTATTACGAATTTGGTGTTTTTTTTTGTAATAGGCCCCGATGATGTCAGTATTCTAATGGGTGTTTAATTGACCATCAGAATTTTGACAAATTCGGGGTATAGATATTAAAAAAAAAAGTGAAATGGCCTCATCATTTTTATTTCGATTGGATAGAGGGAGCGGGAGAAAAGGAGCAAAAGCTGAGCAGGGGAGAAGGTATGTGATTTCTTCATCTTTTGAGCCTCTAGCATCATATTCGAATGCATTTCATTTTATTTGATCATGAATGCTCAAAAATGATCACATTCTACTAATGTCGTGTCTTAGCCAGTGCTTTATCTCTATTATTTGATGTTATTGGTGCTTGTGCTCAAGGATATCGATTCTCTGTATTCAAATGTTTGGATTCATGTTTGTTGATATTACTGGCATATATGTTTAATGATGCCATTGTAAATTGTTGTCATTGAAATGACCGCATTCTACTAGTTTCATGCCCTAGCCCGTGCTTTAACTCCATTATTTGATGTTATTGGTGCTTGTGCTCAAGGATATCCATTTTTTTGAAATGTTGACTGTGGTTATCAAATGGACAGTCCGTGAGCTTCTAGCTAGGTGCCATTTGTATTGATAGCTTCGGGCATCAAATGTATTGTATCATTGATAGTTGATACTTTGTTAAAAGGAAATAGGACAAAAAATGATTTTTATTTGGTTTCTCTATTTTGATCCCTAAGTGGCTTACAACCCTAGAGAAGTATATGCAGATTTACGGATGCAATTGCAGGATACATAGAAGCCGATAATTCACAATAAATCCATGCATCCAATTTGAATAGCAATTAATACAAATAACTAAGGTCCTCCAATGGCCCAATCATCTGGACCTTGACTGTCCCCTCAACCAGTGACCCTTCAAAACTGGGTTATCATGCAATCAGTGAGTGATCCTTCATTCTCCTAGTGAGCTTCTAGGTAGGCGCCATTTGTATATTTGATAGCTTAGGGCATCAAATGTATATTGTATCATTGATAGTTGAGACTTTGTTAAAAGGAAATAGGACAAAGAACAATTTTGATTTAGTCTCTGTATTTTGATCCCTAAGTGGCTTACAACCCTAGAGAATTATATGGAGATTTACGGATGCAGTTGCAGGATACATAGCAGCCGATAATTTACAAGAAATCCATGTATCCAATTTGATTAGCAATTACTACAAAGAAATAGGGTCCTCCAATGGCGCAATCATCCGGACCTTGACTGTCCCCTCAACCAGTGACCCTTCAAAATTAGGTTATCATGCAATCAGTGAGTGATCCTTCATTCTCTTGGTCTGCCCTGCATCCAAAAATATTGGAAATACACAATACAATGATAACAAGTCTTTCACAATCCCCCTTCCCTCAAGGAACACTATCAACCATCCCTTCCACATAGCATTTCACTATTTTATGAGTGGATTGTGTAGGAACAGTTGACATTAAAAAAGGAGCAAACTCCTCAACACAACTTGGAAACCATTGAATTCAATAATAAATGAAACCTAACACCAACACTATTCCTTCCATAGTTGTAGGATACATAGCAGTTGATAATTCACAAGAAATCCATGCATAAAATTTTTATAAGGATATCCTACTAATCAATAGGAATTTTCTTGAGATGACCAATGATTATGTATTTTGATGGCAGTGTGCTAGTTCAAAAGGATAATATAAATCTGAAGCATTTTTTTCTAATTTTCTCAAACTATAAATGTGGTTAAAGGGAAAATATTATGTGGAAAACCCACAAACCAAGCTAGCAAATGATTGTACATCAAATTATTCCTATATGCATTCAAGTATTGCTATGCTTCAGCTACCTGACCTTTGAGCTTCATCTAGAGGAATGTGTAGCTTTAAGATAGAGTTACTTCTTGGGCCTTACAATAGGGTGGAATATGATCAAGATTTGTTTAGGCTGTATCTTTGTTAGTCCCATTGTTAGGTTCTTATAGTTCATGGTTTGAATCTATTATGGTTGTGTAAGGGATTTGTAGATGCTTTTTCTAACATAATTATTGGACACCATGATTGGAACAACTGGCTGTTGGTTATTGTACACATGAATCATATCTATCAATGGTTCTTTGTGTTCAAGAATTCGTTGATCAATCTTTGAGATTTATTGTCCCAGCTTTAAAAGAGTGATAAAAGATATAGTGAGTGCTATCTTTTTCAAGTGTTTTGTGGGTGCCATTATCTTCTAGGAGTAATTGCTGGAACCAAATTATGTTCTTTGCCTCTAGTAAATATTGTAGACACAACGATCTTCTTGGTGAAGGGTTTCTTCCATCCCCATGAGGCACTATTGCATGGTTTCCATTCCCTTGTAGTATACTAAATCTAATTTAATCCAAGTGTGCACTATTTTGGGTTCCATAATTTATGGCCCCTACACTGTGGTTGTTAGCCTAATTAAGGCAGGCCTACCTTTGCATATAATAAGAGGCCAACATGAAACAAACATCCAAAGGTTAGGGGTTGTTCCCTGTCCATAATTTATTATTTAAGTGCTAAGTGATGATGGGTATATCGTGTAATTCATACCTAGTGTGTCTCTTTCTTTCTCTCCACATTTCACATTAGGAGTATATGTTATAAAATACTAATGAAATCAACTATAGGTCAAATCTAATCAGAATTGCAATATAAAGATTAAAATAGATCTTGAAGAAATATGGGAACTATTTTTGACAAATATTGTACAAATGAAGAGAATACTCCAAAGAGGAAATGCTTCAATGTGGAACAATTGAAGGACAATATTTTACTTTTATATGCACATCTGCAATGTTTTTGATATATTTCTGAGATAACAAAACCATAGAAAGAATAGCATATAGAAGAAAGTAAAGAATAATGATCATACTTTGAGATATTATGGAAAATTAAAGGAAAGAATGCTTGGTGGGGTTATCATGCAATCAATGAGTGATCCTTCATTCCCCTCTTCCAGTGACCCTTCAAAACCAGGTTATCATGCAATTAGTGAGTGATCCTTCATTCTCCTAGTCTACCCTGCATCCAAACATATTGGAAATACACAATACAATGATAACAAATCTTTCAAAATCCCCCTTTCCTCAAGTAACACTATCAACCATCCCTTCCACATAGCATTTCACTGTTGCATGAGTGGATTGTGCAGGAACAATTAACATTAAACAAGGAGCAAACTCCTCAACACATCTTGGAAACCATTGAATTCAATAATAAATGAAACCTAACACCAACACTATTCCTTCCATTCACTTCTACCAATAATAAAGCATTTAATCCATTCAACATTACATATAATCATTAGACAGTTACATTTCCTGACTGTGTAGAGGAACAGTTGTGACCAAAATGATCAAAACTACTTTCACCCTTGCACAAGCTATTCCTCACTCTTAATGAGTTATAAACATGCCATTGTTTCAGTTTTACTTGCGAGTTATGATAATTTTTGTAAACATGTCATTGGTTTAGTTTAGTGTATTCATTTTTGTCAGACAAATCTTCATTGTCTTTTGATTGTCTTCTTTATATAGTAGCATGTATTAATTGGTTGACAAATAAAGAAGCATTTAGACAATCAGAAGACAATGAAGATAATTTTAAATGCATCTACCACAAAAAAAATTTACAAAATTGAACCAATGGCATGTTTACAATAAAGAAATAGAGTGATAATAATATGCTAAAAATTTTATTCTATTTAATACACGCCAAAGGACCAGTCCCAACAATTCTTAAACAGACTTTATCTGATATGATGAATTCTTAAATAATTAAGGTTGGACTAGACATAGTTATCACAGTTTTTTTGTGTGGTACAAGGAAGATTTGGCTAATTAAGAGTGAGGCCTTCTTTAGAATCTCATATAAATTTGGTCGATTAAGATGAGAAGAAAAACACAATTCATTAGTTAAATTTTTCAATTTCATGTATGTTTCCTCCTATTTATTAGGTGCATGAGTTGAAGGTTGAATGTAAGAGTCTTATAATGTTGTGTTACCTTAAATCTCAAGTTTTTGATACTCCTATGATGATCTTTCTCAACAAGTATTTTATTCTATTGTTGTTTTTTGAATAACATATTGGGCAAATACAAAATTGTGTACTTCTACACGACAGTTAACACAAAATTGAAGCATCAAACAAGACTTGATCAAGTTGTAGGTGGAACGTGCACTCAAATAGTAAGTAATGTAGAATAACAAAATAAGTAATCTGTCGTGTCTACATTTTGTTATTTTTTAAGATTACATCCATGTTCTATATTCACAAAATGGTTCAAAATTGAAATTTACAATTCGATAAAAGTATTGATGGGTGTTGTTCCTTGCACCCTCAATCAACAACTTGCCTCCATTTTATTTTGATTTACAAACTACTATATTATTTGAATATCTTTCTTTCTTACCATAATAGGAAAGAGTTTGAGGTGGAAGACTACAATAATAGAAGTGTTTCAATTTGGTATACTATACTACAACATCATTTCATAACTAAGTTTTCAATTTCTATATATAATTAGGTTATAGATAATCTAAGTGAAGAAGCATCATGTTAGACAATCCAAGTGAAGAAGGTAATGGGGATGCAATCAATAGATTGTGGTTGAACTTGAAAAGAAAAGGTGATGGAAAATGTTATTGTCCCTACAATAATTGTAAGGGCTTAAACATTAGAAGATTGCTAATCAAAATAGCTAAGAGACATTGTAGGGATAATGGTCACATTGAAGGAGGCTTTGATTATCATGAATTGGTAAGTTTTTCATTATATTTATTTAACAATTAATATATATATATGAAATACACCTGATGATGAGATCATTATCATGGTTTATTTGTGTTCATCATTTTAATATAGGTCAACCTCCCTAGGGGAGTACATGATATGGACCATGGAGGTGCGAATATTGAGAATATGGCTTTGGAAGTGGAGGATCATGGAGGTGCGAATATTGAAGCTGAAGATTATGATCCCATGGAAGATGACAATGATGCGCTAGATGATGGTACTAATACATTGATCCATGACACATTTGGTATTGGCTCAACTGATGATGATGATCAGGATGATGTTGATGTCATCCATGATATACCTCTACTTGAGAAGGCAGCCACGCCCCTTTACGAAGGCTCCCAAACAACTCTTCTCTTTGTTGTATTGTTGTTGTTGAACTTGAAGGTTATGAATGGTTTATCCAACACAGCAATGTCACGTATGCTACGGTATGTCATATATGTCATTATAGTAATTAAATGGTGAAACATGTACCATAAATATTGTTAATATTAACAACATATATTTTTACAGATAATTGAATTACATATGTAGGTACCCAGACTCCTTTCACAAGCATCCCACACAATCTGATGGATCGACAGGTATAAGTCAATACACCCTATAGAGATTAATGTATTTCACAATTTGCAAAATATCTCGCATTACTTGCCGAGGCCAGATAAACTGACCTCGATGTTGATGATGTGACTAGATCAGGTAAAGAGCTATACGATTATGGCTTGTAAAGTACTAAAATACTTTAAAATGTTTAAAATGTTTTTAATGTAACCCTTTTATATGTTATTGCAGATGACCCCCCTTTGCATCAATAGAGAACTAGCGTGCATTGAGATCTAATGAGAGGGTAGATGGTCATGATGATGATATCGATACTCATCTTAACAATTATATCTTAAAAACTAAAAATCAAAAGAAAAAAAAGAAATGATTGTCATCTATGCACCTTAATTGATAATGACTGATTTTTATATGCCAATTAATTTAATTATGTGGTAGTGAATGTTCATAATTTTTATAATGTGTTAATGAATGTTATTGTGTGATAATTAATGAATGTCACATTTTATTAATGTGTGAATGAATGTTATCGTGTGATAATTAATGAATGTTACATTTTATTAATGGATGAAATAATGAATGAATGTTAGATGTTAACGGGGAATTTAGAGTGATGTTAGGGGGGGTGGGGCCAAATGAGCTTCCACCTTCACGTGGTTGGCCCTGTTTAGTACAGAATATAAAACTATTCTCGAAACAAAGTGAAGCTCAATAAGTTTGTTCCTTATATAGGGTCTCAAGTGTAGCTTTTATCCCACTCTCAACGTTGCAAGGCTTCAAGTGGTGTTCTGATATTGGTTTCTCCATCTCCCACTAACCTCTTGTCTTTCTCCTAAGAACTTCACTAAGCTATGATACATGGATGAGCAGAAGATGTCCCTTACAGGCTACACATATATAATATGGTAGATCTAGGGAACAAATATACTACAACATAGAATGAGTCAACTTGAATCTATAGTTTTTTCATTCACAATGAAAATTCAAATTACAAGCCATATTTTAGATTTAATATTCATATTTATCTTCATCATGATCATAGCCATCACGGTCAGCATTTGGTTCAACTTCATTTGAACCACACTCCATGTCGGGTACCATTATAAGAAATGGAATGTGGTCATACCCATGTTACCATAATAATGAGTTAGCCTATAAAATTATGAATAAAATACCTCATGTATCATATTTATAATACTGCAGGTACACCTGGGATTGGCCCAGGCACCCAAGTTCCTACCAAAGGAACCCAAGTCGAACCTAGAGGAGAACAAAAGTAGAATCAGAACCCAGCCTCAAACAAAGAACCAGATAACTTGGCTTTTTTCTAATTCAAGTTTATTTTTGAATTCTTCTCCAATTCCAACTTGATTATTCCATATTTTGTTTTCCAATTTTCCTTCTTCCTCGCTCCAAATTCAAGGATCACCACCCATGACTTATGTTGTTATTTCCTTTTACTAATTGTGCTATTTCAAGGATCACCACCCATGACTTGGTTAAGATGATGAATGCTGGAAATGCTTTTATTACCAAGGAATCACCGCCCACCATTAATGAATATTAATGATCATTGTTTCCTAAGGGTAATCATTGTTTGTGTATGTTGATCACCCAAGTCTTTGGCTATGATTTGCATGCTATGAGGTTTGTTAGAAGTGGGGGTATGACATGCTGGTTGGATTATAACATATTGACACTTACACCATGAAGAAGACAAATGATTAAATAGAAAGACAAGACCAACTGAACCATCTTGTGGTTAGTCTATATCACATTGAGAAACAACGTCAAGACTTGAGAATCAAAACAATCACAAGTTTCTTCAAGACCATGAATGATCAACAACATTCCATTAGAAAATAAAACACTAATCTATATTATCATTAAGCCATAAAATATGTCTTTAAAGTTTAGAAGCATCACAAGAACTTTCAAGAAACATAGTACTATCCAAGGACCAAAATGAATACCCTCCAAATGATTATGATTATGTTGATGTTGATGTCTATAATTTATGTCTAATGATTATGATGATGTTGATGTTGATGTTTATAATTTATTTCACTTACTGATGCTTGCCTAGATTGAATTTTGAATTGCCAAGCTGGAGAACGCTTTCAAAGTTTAGGGTCTGTTCTACATGATACTCTTAGTTACATCTCAAATGCAACTCAACATATTTTTGATGCTGGGCAACCCACTGCAGAAACTCATCTGCAAGTGAAATTCAATGTTGTGAATCTTGGCATTGTTAATGTTATTACTTTTCCTCACGTTTCATATTTGTGAAAATGTTTCTTGGCACTATCTTATTCTTATTACAATGTTCTTTGTTGTGGGGCAGGAGGTCAATCTTCATTGTCTTCATTGTGGGGGACAGTGAAGATTTCTCTGACAAATAGCAGGTCTTCTTTAGTATCTTATAATAACATGCTAAACTAATAAAGGTGTTATGGGCATTTAATCTGCAATTACTAATAGACTAAGCATATTATTACTATGCTTAATGTTCCATTTAAATGCATTTAACACAAAAAAAAAATTTACAAAACTAAACTAATGGCATGTTTACAACAAAGATGTGTTGAGGAGTTTGCTCCTTGTTTAATGTTAACTGTTCCTGCACAATCCACTCATACAACAGTGAAATGCTATATGGAAGGGATGGTTGATAGTGTTCCTTGAGGGAAGGGGGATTTTGAAAGACTTTTTATCATTGTATTGTTTATTTCCAATATGTTTGGTTGTAGGGTAGACCAGGAGAATGAAGGATCACTCACTAATTGCATGATAACCCAGTTTTGAAGGGTCACTGGTTGAGGGGACAGTCAAGGTCCTGATGATTGGGCCATTGGAGGACCCTATTTATTTGTATTAATTTCTATTCAAATTGGATGCATGGATTTCTTGTGAATTATTAGCTGCTATGTATCCTGCAACTACATTCGTAAATCTGCATATACTTCTCTATGGTTGTAAGCCACTTAGAGATCAAAATAGAGAAACTAAATCAAAATTATTCTTTGTCCTATTTCCTTTTAACAAAGTCTCAACTATCAATGATACAATATACATTTGATGCCCTAAGATACCAAATATACAAATGGCACCTACCTAGAAGCTCACCAGGAGAATGAAGGATCACTCACTGATTGCATGATAACCTAGTTTTGAAGGGTCACTGGTTGAGGGGACAATCAAGGTCTGGATAATTGGGCCATTAGAGGACCCTAGTTCTTTGTATTAATTGCTATTCAAATTGGATGCATGGATTTATTGTGAATTATCGGCTTCTATGTATCCTGCAACTGCATCCGTAAATCTGCATATACTTCTCTAGGGTTGTAAGCCACTTAGGGATCAAAATAGAGAAACTAAATAAAAATCATTCTTTGCCCTATTTCCTTTTAACAAAGTATCAAATATCAATGATACAATACATTTGATGCCCTAAGCTATCAATACAAATGGCACCTAGCTAGAAGCTCATGGGCTGTCCATTTGATAACCACAGTCAACATTTCAAAAAAATGGATATCCTTGAGCACAAGCACCAATAACATCAAATAATGGAGTTAAAGCATGGGCTAGGGCACGACACCAGTAGAATGTGGTCATTTCAGTGATAGCAATTTAGAATGCGGTCCTTTGGCGTGTATTAAACATAATAGAATTTTTAGCATATTATTATCATTCTATTTCTTTGTTGTAAACATGCCATCGGTTCAGTTTTGTAACTTCACTGTTGTATGAGTGGATTGTGCAGGAATAGTTAACATTAAACAAGGAGCAAACTCCTCAACACATCTTGGAAACCATTGAATTCAATAATAAATGAAACCTAACACCAACACTATTCCTTACATTCACTTCTACCAAGAATAAAGCATTTAATCCATTCAACATTACATATAATCATTAGACAGTTACATTTCCTGACTGTGTAGAGGAACAATCATGACCAAAACAATCAAAACTACTTTCACCCTTGCACAAGCTATTCCAAACTTCAAGTAAAATGAGAAATATGCTATATCAAATCATTCATATTCATAGTAACCATTCGAAGGATCATTTTGTCAATGAACCCTCTGACTGTACCCCTGCGGTAGAGAAAGGAAACCTCAAAATAGAGAAAGGAAACTTAGTAAAACCAGTCTATGCCGATGTTTGTGAGGGTATAGTCATGACAAGTGTCTCTCAAAGCTCTCCAAACATGTAAGATTGTCTTTGAATACTTTATTGATCTCTTCTAAACATTAACCAAATCAAACCTACATTTGAATCCACACACAATAACCCCAAAATGAAGGGTTTTGTATCCTTTAATGAATCTCAGTCACTGGTAGCACATGGACAGTCAAACTAGTAGTCTCCAAAGCATTCAATAAGTGACTGGATTGTATTTAATACACACTATTCCTTCCATTCACTTCTACCAAGAATAAATCATTTAATCCTTTCAACATTACATATAATCATTAGACAGTTACATTTCCTGACTGTGTACTAGACGAACTGTCAGGAAATGTAACTGTCTAAATGATCCAAACATTTGAAAATAGTGAATCGATATCCTTGAGCACAAACACCAATAATATCAAATAATGGAGATAAAGCACCGGCTAGGGCATGACACCAGTAGAATGTGGTCATTTCAGAGAGCATTCGTGATCAAATAAAATGCAATGCATTTGAAATTTGTAGTCGAATATGATGCTAGATGCTCGAAAGATGAAGAAATCACATACCTTCTCTCGCGCTCAACTTTCGCTCCTCTATCCAATCGAAATAAAAATGATGAGGCCGTTTCACTTTTTTTTTTCATAGCCAAATCTTCCTTGTACCACACGAAGAACATGTCATTGGTTCAGTTTCATAATTTGTTTTTTGTGTAATTAGTAATTGGTAGATTAAATGCAGATAACACCCTTATTAGTTTAATTAGCATGTTATTATCATATCAGATAAAGTATGTTTAAGAATTGTTGGCACTGGTCCTTTTGCGTGTATTAAACATAATAGAATTTTTAGCATATTATTATCAATCTATTTCTTTGTTCTAAACATGCCATTGGTTCAGTTTTGTAGATTTTTTTAATTCGTTAAATGCATTTTTCATGAGGGGTCTTGTTCTCAAGAGATTGATGAAGATTTTGCACCTCAAAAACCAATTCATAAGGTACCGATCATGTTTCCTATTCGCTTATATTTTTGGACTGGTAAATCTCCTTATAAGTTTCATGTCCTTTCTTTTGATTACTATGGATGAGATATATATCTTACATTTAACATTCAACTTCTTTACATTTTAGAACATGTAGTGTGTTTTTTGAGGATTTTACCAAATCAACTTTTAACATAAACTGAAAACACCAAACTGATATCTTGCCCTTTCAACTTAACAAAATATTTGCATTTGACCAATAACTACAAGCAACTGAATGATAAATCCACATACCTATATCTTTGTAAAATACCTGGAACATCAAAAAGATGGCTAAGTGGTTGCCGCCATGATTTTTATCTACTGAATATGGGAAAAAAAAAACACCAAAAAAAATTGAATAGAAAACATGATTGGTCATTTCAGAGAGCATTCATGATCAAATAAAATGCAATGCCTTCTCTCGCGCTCGATCAACTTTCACCCGCTCATTTTCTCCCACTCCTTTTCTCTACAAATGAAATAAAAATGATTTGGCCGTTTCAAAATAGTGAATCGATATCCTAGAGCACAAGCACCAATAACATCAACTATTTTGATCTGTGGGTACCCTAATGTTGGCAAGAGTTCTTTTATTAATAAGATTACTCTACAAGCTTGAAGAAGCGATATATTTTGGCAAATGAAGAGTAGAAAGATGATGATATTCTTGAGATCATGGATGGACACAATGTTGCAGACAGAATGGGAAGACATCTTTCTAGACTGGCCCTGGATCCTTCGACAATTGGGGTAGGATCCAGACCCAAGCTAAAAAGATGTCTTCATTTCTATTGTGGAATTATCCCTTCTTTGGCCTACACTCATTCCTCTTCTCAAAAATGATTATCTAGAAACTTTGGATACTATTTCTCATCCATGCACGAAATGTGCTAGTGATCATATAAAATTACTTTAGGCCTCCAGTATTGATGAGATGTACAAGTGTAAAATGTTTTTGTGAGACTGGGATCAATTTGTGCAGTGTACATAAATGCAAGGCAGTGATTATTCTCGACAATCGACAAGTAGCTAGGACAGTAGCTAGGACTAAAGATAACACAACTCAAGAGACCATCATAGATTGTCTCTTTCTTTGGTCTATATTATTGATAGAATGTTTTACCTTTCATTAGCTCATCAAATCCGGGGATTTGAAAGAATTTAATAGAATATTTTCATGACAACGTATATTATATAAGTTGATGTTGCATGAATTTATCTACTTCGCGCACTTGTATACTATGAAGACGGCGATAAAGAAGCATCTCCTCCCATGGCCATGCTTCTTTATCGCCGTCCTCATAGTCTACAAGTGTGCAAAGTAGATAAATTTGTGCAACGTCAACTTAAATAATATACGTTGTCATCAAAATATCCTATTAAATTCTTTCAAATCCCCGGATTTGATGAGCTAATGAAAGGTAAAACATTTTGTCAATAATATAGACCGAAGAAAGAGAGAACCTATGATGGTCTCTTGAGCTATTTTATCTTTAATGTGCATATTCGTCAGTTTTTTGACACTTCATAATTAATTCCAACAGAAGTGCTACGCATTCAACAGATAAAATGTCAGAGAAAAATAATTTACGACAATACTTCTAACAGTAATGCTATACGTTCGATAGTGAAACCTGTCGGAGAAATACTGAAGGACTGTCGCTCTTCCGACAGTTTAAGTGTCGCAAATAAAAAAATTTTGACAGAAACTTTGACATTAATGCCATATCACCGATAGGTATATATGTTAGAATTAGGTGGAAATTGTTGCTATTCCAACAGTTATAATGTCGGAAAGGATATGTTTTCGACAGTTAATTCTGACAGAGATTGTATATTTCTGATAGGTCGTTGTGTCAGAATTCTGATGGATGAACCGCAGAAAATGCCATAATGAAGTTGTTGCCATGTGCAAGTTTCTGACATGATATGGTGTCAGTAAACTAACAGATACATCTTCTGTCACAATTTCCTATGCAAAAATGGTGATGGACTCATCCATCAAAATGCTGACAAATTAGCGTTGCAAATCTGACAAATGGCCATCGAAATTTGACCTCAAATGTACTAGTGATACAAACCTCCCTCTCTATGTCTATATGTTATTAGATCTCTCTAAACCTCTCCCTAAAACTCTTCACATTCAATCCAAAACTGGAAAATGGGTTCATAAAGGTATCATTGAAGAACCATAATTATCCTATGAGAATTGGAGTAGCCTAGGGTGTTTGACTCCATGTTGGTATAGCTTGGAAGATTTAGAAATTAGAGTTTGCAAGGACCTCATCTCCAACCCCTCTTTTTTATATGAACAAAACAAAGTTCATGCAAATTATATATCAATTAGGGATCCTCAAATAAGCAACAGCTTACTCATATCTTTTGTCTTGATACCCATTTTTGCACCACCCCTTCTCAACTAATATTACCTATGACATGTAGTAAGAATGATCAATTTGTTAGGCATAGAAGACATTGAAATAGGGGGTGAATTAGTGTAAATAGGTAATGAACCAATGCAACTACTAATATGATTATGCTTTTAAACAACTTCCAAATAACTAAATATGCATGTGTAACAATGTAATAGAAATATAATAATTCAAGCATCCACAAAGCATAAAACATAATACCACTATTTTTATCATGGAAACCCTTGTAAGAGGGAGAAAACCACAGTGGGGATGACACCCATGAATCTCTTCACTAAAGTTAAAAGAGTTTCCCTGTTAGGAGATTACAATACCCAGTTAAGCGTTCACCCGGTTAGAAGTGACTAGTACCTTATTAGAAGTACCAAAAGATCTATTAGGATCTTCCTCACAAGAGGATTTAGAACTCTATTTAAGATGTCACCATGTTAAAGGATTTATAGAAAATACCTATTAAAGTCCACCTTGTTAAGGGATTTAATCTTCTAACCTATTAGAGTTAGCCTTGAGCAATAAACCCAGATAGTTGATTTGGGAATGGCACTGCTTGCCTGATAGATCCACTATAATCTCTAATCTCAGGCGCACTATGTTGTCTCTATCTCTGATCGCAACACCCAAACTCAATATCACAACCTTAAATCATGTGATTTAGTCCACCTTTATACTGATTTTCTTAAGCCGGCTAAGACTTGAAAATAGTTTACAAGTTGGTCCACAATATTGACATGTTGGCCCAAAAATCAGCCGCCTTGATCATTTGATCATCAGGAGCCAATTGGTAGCACAACCAATTCACACTTATCATATCACCAAAATAATAACTCACCCAAATCATTAAGTTAACATTTAGTGTTGTAAAATTGTATTTATCTGACCTTGGTAAACCACCATGAACAATTGCACCTTCCAAAATGTCATCCATCTCAATCACCATGCAAAACAATCTATGTTATTGCCTTCTTGTTCTAGTCAAAACACTTAGCATATTATGTCTTTGCCTATCCATCAAGTCGATTGGTATCTGCAACCTATTCATCAAATCTAATAGAATAATAGAGTTGATAGAGTTTCCATCAATGACAAACTCATAAACATTGCTATGCATCTCAACCCAAAAATTCATCATAATGCAAACAATCTCCCCCTTTGGCATTGATGGAAAGACAGTGAAAAAAACCAAACTACTCGCCTTAGATCATTTTCACTGTACCAATCACTCCCCCTTTGAGAGAAATGGAAAAGGTACAAAAATGAATGTCAAAAATCAAATAATCTCACTGATCATAGCCTTTCAAAAACATCTTTGAAATTGACTTTGGTTGATTCCAAATAACTCTTTCATGAATTCTGCAAGTGCTCCATAACATGAATCTTCTCACATAGAATAGAAGCTAACTACTCCATAGCTTCAAGAGTTCTCATATTAGGTATAACCCAAGAGTTACCTCAGATTCTCTAAATTTTTCTTGCATAACATCTACCATAGGTAGCAAATAGATCTACAACTCCAACAATGTAGTTATCCTTTTTTCTTGTTCGGCTTGAATAGTCTTCAACTTATTATTAACCATTTTCACTTGTGATCCATAAATGTTTGTTGATTGTGTAATAGGATCAAAAATAGAAATCAATGACTTAAGATCATGTTGAGCTTCATTCCTTTTTAGCTATAAATCTGTAGTAAACAAAGAAAAATCAGAAACTTTGACAAGTAAAGTACCAACTTCTTTCAATTTTCTCTTCACCTTATTTACTTTATCAATAAGTAGTCATTTATCTATTGCAATAGACTTCACTAACTTATCAGACCTCTTCTTTTCATAAGTCACCTTTTCCTTATACTCATCAGCTTCCTCCAAACTAGTAACTTCCTTAGAGATAGAACTTATCAAAGTATCCATCTTCTCAATTGGTGTAGCATTTGGATCATAGTCAACTTTAGGTACAAGATCTACTAAGATATGTTTGGCCAAAAAAAAAAATTGTTCTTGTTTCTTCTCAACTCTAATCTTGTCCCTCTTAGCTTTCAACTTCAGTATCTCTAACATTCTCATCATTCATTGGGACTCATTTTAGTAACATCAATAGGTCTTTGTATCACCTCAACATCCTCGGTACTAATATCATCTTCAAATTCTTCCTCGGGAATATCAATCACCTTTCTCTTGATCTTGTAACTTGAACTTCCACCTAGGTCCAATTTTCTCTTTACTCAATGTCCTACAACATCCACTTCATGTGCCTCATCTTTCTTTGCATATTCACTAGTTGTAACCTCTACAACACCTTCATATTTCTTTTTTTCAACTATAGTAGTTACAATAGGTACCTCAACCTCTATTGTTTAAACCTTATGTGCACACTCTTCTCTTTGTACATCCTCAACTTCAACAATAGGAACTTGTTGTGGATTATCAAAAATTATATCACTGATGATTCCTTTAATCACTTAATCAGTAGTAACAAATTCATCGATTGTTACCTCTTCAATGGTAGCCTCTTGTGCTTGTTTCTCCTCTTCAGTATCATCCTTTGGTTCATCTTCTTTCTCCAATTCCTTCTTCATGATATGTAGAGTCTCATCATAAACTACATGGGATTCACCAATGAGTATTTTGCATACTCTACTCCTTATTCTAAATTTTGGCCTTAGGGATGCAATTGTACTTTGCACAACTTCAACTAGTAATTCAGATTCCATTCCTACCAAAGCTTGCTCCAACATTTATGTATCTGCTTTTGGAGCATACCTCCACCTAGCACCAATATTATTGAATAATGTATTAGGTATCATTTTATGTAACTCACTAGGCCCTCTGTAGAATTTGTGCATGTTGTGCATAATAGCTTCTTCAATCTTTTTTTATCCTCATCATTAAATTTATCATACCATCTGCTTACCTTTGTGATACTTCCATATTCTCTAACTTCTTCAGCTATGTTATCTACATTATTAGATCTCCTAGTCACTGGTTTGACTGATTTCTCTCTTGTCATGCCTACAACCTTTGATTTTTTACCATTGAACCTCAATTCGGCTTTCTCTTTCTCAAATTGAATTTTACCCTATTCTTCATGTATGTATCTTTCTTCTTACTCTTTCTTTCTATCTCTTTTTAGCCATGAGTTACACCCTTCTTTCTCTTTTAAGTTCTTTGCTCAGTCTCAAGTGTCTTCTCCTTTTCCTTGTCCTTTTCCTTAACCACTGATTATTCAGGCTGATTTGATGTTTTCCTCTTTGATTGTGTTCTTGTAATATGGGAAGGAGTTTTCTTTATCATTGTGGAACTTCTAGTAGCACTTCTTGTAGCCTTACCAGTTGTAGAAGATACAACCTATACCTCAATTTCTTCTGTAGCAGCACCAAAAGTACCAACTTCTTCATTCACAAACTTCTTCCTTCTCTTCTCCATCATTTCTTTGGTAATTCCACTCTTCTTGGCTAGGTCATTAACTCACTTCTTCACTCTTCTCTCTATCACTGGTTCCATTAGCTGTGAGTGAATTTTCAGATAGGTTTCTTCATAACTTCCAAACTTGGGAGTACTCACATCAATAAGTTTAGATAATAACTCATCAGCATGGAGTGATATGATATCACCATCTACCTCATATCCCATCGATAGAGCCCAAGAAGTTCTTGGTTGTACCACCTGCATTCATCATGTATCGGTATCCACAGTAAAACATATATCCTCCTTGTACTTTTCTACAATATCGATTGGGATCATTTCCTTCTCATGCATTTATTTCTAGAAATATTTGAAATAACCCCACATAGAACTACTAAAGTTATTTCCTAGCATTTGTATGAATTCCCTAATCTATGTTGTTGTCGATTTATTGGTTGACCACTGAACATTACTGATACCAGGGAAATGATTTTTCAAGTAGAAGAATATAATACCAGCATTGAACCATACTTGAAAACTTACTTCTTGTCCTCCTTGATTCTCTCCATGTTGACAAAGAACTAACTTTTCATGACCTCACATAGATCATATTGTTCATTATCCTTCACCATTTGATATGAAGCATGCATACCACCACTAGACACACTGTTCAAATGGCTCAATTGGTATACTTTGTAACCGATCACAATAGATGTGAATTTGACCTCGATATCTTCAATATTATTGATTGTCATGGCTTGCTAATCTTGTCTTGACTTTGCTAGATGTGAAACCTCATTGGTAGGAATTGTTCTCAAAATAGGTAAACTACCTGTCGCACACAAGCTAATAAGTGTTTGAATAATCTCCTTATCTATCTTGTGTGTCCTATCCAACTATATAAATCGATCGTGTACTCGACTCAACACATATTTGATCCATTCGACTTTGATATTGTCGAGTAGGTCAACAATATAGGTAAAACCTTTCTCTATCAAATACTTGTGTTTACCCTTCAATCTAGAGTCATTACACAGTTCGGTATATGCATTTAAGATAGCATTGGAGCCAATATCTTCAATCTTATAATGAATAAATGAACTAATATCCTCAGTCAATAACACACCACGGGGTATTGAAGAAAAAGAATTTGTGTGATCATTCTCTACCTCATTCATATGATGCAACTTAAATACTGGCATTCATTCCTCAGTAATCTCAACCAATATAGGAGTATCCATAAAACTGAAAATATTCTTCAAGAATCATAAGTAAACTTTGCAACACAAGGAAATACCCCTTTTCTTTCTGGTTAGGGTTCTTCAATTACTACTTCAGTCTTGACACAAGATCACAAATTTCAATCACAATTGCCTTTGAATCTGTCGCAAGTACTTAACACAGCTCATAAAATGCAAGGTGACAAATGACTTTTGCTTTTCTACTTTTATAATGCTACACATAATGCAATAGTCAAATAGTACCATTAACCAGTAACAACGGTTAGAAACATAAGAGGTCACTTATTCCATAAAAATAATTATGTGGTCACAGAGAATTATATATGACACAAAATTATTCATCAAATTTATCCAAAACATCAATAGGAATCTAAATATGCTGATAAATCTTAGCATGCACAACTTAGCGGATAGGTTATAGATCTTACTTTGTTTTCTCCCCCTAAGCCAATAGCATTGACTTAATCTGATGATGAATTCTCCACACTACCTAATGTTGTGGAGCTCTCTATTAATTCAGAAGATTTGAGTTCACTTTTCTTAGTCCATGTTTATTTCATTTGTTTTTTGATTCCTTCGATATCTGCAATCTTCTTCCTTTATCATTAACAAGCTTATTCATCGGTTGGTCTCCAGTTCTTTTCTTATTAGCTCTACAAGATCTAGCAAGATGTCCAGTCTTGTTGCAATGGTAACACACCATACCTATTTGTCTCCATGTTCCATCATTTCGTCTACCAGTTCTCATCCTACAATTAACTACAATATGTCCATAATTGTGACAAATAGAACAAGTAACATCCAATCGGTTTCCTTGATGATTAGGTCTCAACCAATTCGGGTCATATGACCTTTGATTGTTGATTCTATCTCTGCACTCATTAGCCTTATGACCATACTTGTTGCAATGATAACAGTTACCATGAAAAACATTAAGTTTAGCATTGTAACCTTTAGATCTACCATAAAAGTTTCCAGATCTAGCAATAGGTGCATTAGGTCTATTAGGTCCAATAGGTCTAAACCTACATACATTAGTAGTATGACCTTCCTTGTGATAATTGAAACATACAGGTATGTAATTCCTCTTACCATATTTTTTGTTGTTCACCTTAGGTACTGACTTGTCTTCTTTTTCATCGACCTT
Organism: Chamaecyparis obtusa; assembly: GCA_027943335.1. NCBI lineage: Eukaryota > Viridiplantae > Streptophyta > Pinopsida > Cupressales > Cupressaceae > Chamaecyparis > Chamaecyparis obtusa. The sequence goes on along the minus strand of BSBK01002457.1, from coordinate 203,640 downwards.
CTTAGTACCAGATGACACTGACTTCAAATTTTGAAAACCCTAAACCTTATTTCTCATTGTTTCTACTTTGGTTTTAGAGTTGTTCATCAAGTTTTTTAGAACTCTTATTGAACTTATCCAACAAGTCATTGGTTTTTTAGTTCTCCTTTAAACTTTTCATTTGCATCCCCCGTATTCTCATTCTCTTGGGATATTGGTGTTTTCTAAATTTGTATCATGTAATTGTTCATGCAAACTAGAAACCTCTTGTTCAAATCTGAATAGTTCTTCCATCTTTTCTTTTAAGGTGTCACCTTTATCTTTGAGAACATCTTCTACAAACATCTTGGCTTCATCGGCCATTCTCTTTGCTTCTATCTCTTGAACCATTTTGATTCCAAATATCTCCAACTCTCTTTGCATGTTTTTATTTTCTTGTTTTAGCTTGTCCATCACCTTACACATATCCTTGTTTTCCATAACTAACTGATCATTCTCTTGAGACAAGGCTTCTAGAGCTACTTCAAATTCCTTAGATCCACTTTGTTCAGATAGGTGTTCAATTAAATCTTGACTTTCATTCAGCTGTTGAACTAGTTCTTATCTTTTAACCCTATATTTCTTCAAATGTTCTTTGAATTTCTCAATCATGTCTTCAGCCTCTACAAATTGCCTTCTATAGGATTACATGTTTTCCTCAAGGATCTCTCCCAAGTTGTTACGCTTTTTATAGGAAATTGTGGGCTGATACCAATTGTTAGATATAGGAGACACTGAGAGGGGGGTTGAATCAGTATAAATAGGTAATTAACCAATTCAACTACTAATCTGATTATGCTTTTAAAAAACTTCCAAATAACCAAACATGCAAGTGTAACAATGCAATAGAAATAGAATAATTGAAGCATCCACAAAACATAACACATAAAATGACTATTTTTATCTTAGAAACCCTTGTAAGAGGGAGAAAACCACGGTGGGGATGACACCCAAAAATCTCTTCACTATAGTTAAAAGAGTTTCCATGTTAGGAGCATACAATACCATGTTAAGGGTTCACCTAGTTAGAAGTGACTAGTACCTTGTTAGAAGTACCGAAAGATCTATTAGGATCTACCTTGCAAGAGGATTTAGAACTCCAGTTAAGAAGTCAACCTATTAAAGGATTTATAAAAAAGACCTATTACAATCCACCCTATTAAGGGATTTAACCTACTAACCTATTATATTTATCCTTGACCAATAAACTCAAATAGATGATCTGGGAATGGCATTGCTTGCCTGACAGATCCACGATAATCTCGTCACTAGCATATTGTATTGTCTCTCTCTCTAATTGCAACACCCACTTGTGATCGCAACCCTAAATCATGTGATTTAGTCCACCCTAAATCATCTAATTTAGTCCACCTTTATACTGATGTTCTTAAGTCGGCTAAGACTTGAAAAAATTTTACAACTTAGTCCACAATATCGACCAAACTTATGGAAAATCATGCCAAACATACCTGACATGTCAACCCAAAATATATTGACATGTTGGCCCAAAAATCAACCTCCTTAATCATCTGATCATTAGGAACCAATTGGTAGCACAACTGGATCACACTTATTATATCAACAAAATACTAACTCACCCAAATCATTGAGTTAACGGTTGTGGTTGTAGAATTGTAGTTATCTAACCTTGGTAAACTACCAAGAACAATCACACCTTCCAAAATGTTGTCCATCTCGATCGTCATGCAAAAAAAAAAAATTTATTGCCTTCCTGTTCACCAGTCAAAACATTTAGCATATTTTTCCTTTACCTATCCATCCAATCGATTGGTATCTACAACCTATTCATCAAATCCGATAGAATTGATAGAGTTGCCAACAATGAAAAACTCATAAACATTACTCTACATCTCAACCCAAAAATCCATCATAATGCCAACATAATTTAATAGCTATAGTAAAGATGGAATAGATGATAATCATGTTTTCACTCCTATACTCAACCATTTCTATAAATTGCTTGTAACATCCTCAATTCCCTTTGTAAATTCTTTCCACTAGGTTTATTGCCAAATTTGGTTAGCAAGAGTTGCTCCTAAATCAAAAATATCTCAAAAATTTTGATGCAGCCTCAGGTGGCACAAACACCTCCCATAATCTTCTTTTATATAGTCCTAGGATTTTTGTGAATCATTTGGTTGATTTGGTTCCCCCTATCATCAACTACAACCTTCAAGGAGATCAATCTCAGAGTAAGACCTTACCATCATTACAATATTCAGACTTCATTGGTATTTTAGATTTGATTGTGAATTTTCATTATCTATTAGATAAGGCTCTTCGGTCACCGTAGGCTTGCAACATGGAGGTCTCACCTTCCCATAAACATGGGGAGCTCCCCCCTTCTAGTTTTTCTAGGGTCTTTTTATTTGCTACCACAAATATGGACATTATTGAAGACTCATACCAAACACCGAGATGACCTCTTGGAAGCATGTTCTACGGTACTCTCTCCATCACCTCGTCTTGTCTTGAATAAGCCCTTGCTTTTAGAATCACATTCAAAATTGCACCTCTCTCCTTTATGATACTTATCGTATTGAAAGTGCTACAAGGCAGGTAAGTGGATAATTAAAGTTAGAGATTATTTTTTGAATTCAAAGTTTAGTAGTCACTCCAATCGCTTGTCACTGCCTTTCAATATAAAGGGAGGTCTAGATCTCACAATTCCTTGGCGGGTGCCTTATGTTGTTCCTAATCATAAAGGTTTAGATTTTATGCATTCCTTAGAAAATAATCCTTTTGCAGAACTTGCTTGAAATGAAGACTTTGAAGGGATGTTGACACTTTTTTATTCCAAGTGGCAGAGAAAAAAATCAAAGAACTCACAAATGAAGTGTTTGAGGATAGTCCTACTCCAACCCCTCAAAGTGTGGTAGATTTAGAAACTAGCCATGAGTATAATGGTGTCCCTTTTGATTTCAATTTTACTTTTTCCATTCGTAAGACAAATTTGGTTGTCATCTCCATCAGTTGTTTCCTCCACCAAGAAACATTGTGGGAGACCTCAAAAGTGTGCCCAAACCATGGCAGAGATTGATGTAGGGATTCAGTCAACGATTGGCAGTAGTTTCAAACCATATAAATCTAACAAGATAGCAAGAGTTTCTTTTTTCAAAGGTAACACTAAGTCAAGGAGAGTGGGTATTTCTCCTAATGTCTAAATGAATATCATGACTTGGAATGTTAGGATCTTAAATGCCCCTAACAAAAGGTGACTCATTAAATCTCAAATAGATATTTCTAAGGTGGGTCTGATTATTTTACAAGAAACTAAATTTTCTAAATCTCAATGTATGATAGTTTTTAATCATTGGAAATATTATAAATCCCTTATGGTTCCTTCAATGGGTCCCTAAGGTGCGCTAGCAATCCTATTGAACTCTCTCAAGATTCAAGTAGATCTAGTCCTCATAAATCCAAATTAGTTTCTTTAACCACTCCTTTTTTTGTATTCAACATTTATGGAGCCTCCACAATAAGCAAGAAGTTACTTTAAGATTCTTTATCCACAACCCTAACTAACCTTTCAGATGAGAAAGTGCTTCTTGGGGTGATTTTAATGCAATCTTATATTTCCAATACAAACAAGGGGGAATACAACTACCCCTAAAAAATGATGCAAGAGCATCCTAGGTTTAAGGGAAATATTGCATCACCCAAAAATATTTTTTGGTTTCTTTTCAATAAGGACTCTTGTGCATAGCTATTATTTTTGGAAACTTACTATTTTTAGTAAGTTTTTCATTTGAGCTAAGAATGCTCAATTTTCTTCCCTGGAGATTAACTTTGGTTATATCAGCCTACCAATAAAGTTTCATTGTCAAATCAAGTCTAGTTTTGAAGATATTGAAAAAATTTGGTATTGGCAGCTGGGTATAGAAACTTTGAACACAATTTTGAAGGATTTAGAGGCTCTGAATGGGGTCAAAACTTCAGCTGACTAGAGCTTGCTAAAGTTAAATGTTGTATCTATAACTTTGCGTCATTTCCAAAATGGGGTTATAATAACCAATCGGGTTAACGGGCAATGAGTTATGGTCTCCTGAAGTTGTGCTACCTAAAATAGAATTAAATGAAATTCCTTCAAAATTTCTTTTTTTGAGTTCCAAAAGTTGTTTTGATCTATTCTAATATTGTTAGGAATGAATGTTGAATATATCCTATGGGGGAGTATTCACAGCCATTCTGTAACAGTTGTATGTTGCATTCATGACTATGGTTGTCATTGATGTCAACAAAGTGATCTACTAGAAATTAGCAAAGGAGCAGACAGTGTTTGAAGAGCACGTATGGAAATTCAACTATTCATGACAGTTATGTGTAAATCAGTGGAAGTAGTATTCAGGCAGTGTTCCTGAGAAGCAGCTTGTGGAAATTGGATGATATCTCCTAATCGGGATAGCATATGGGCATGCAAAGTTGTACAATTGATAAAGACATTATGATAGTGATGTTGACATGACAACAAGATCATAGGTCACACGAGTGAAGAATTAGTTTGTTTGGAAGCCGACAGTTTTATGTAATTGTGAAATATTGTGTAACGTGTGGAAGTTTATAATTGGTTAAGCCTTGTTGACCGACTCATTTATAATTATTTGAGTGTGGTATAAAGGAAGGATTATTTTCCTTAATTGTAATATGAAAATGAGACATGGTATGAAAGTGAATTGTAGAATTGAGCAATATATGTTATAAGAGGACATGTGAAGTATAGAGATCTGGTACTGAGATCTGATGAAGTAGCTGGTGCGGTTTGGCATAGACAGAGGAGAAAATATAAGTTGTCAAGATCAATAACTATTTGGTATTATTATGTTGAGTAATATAGAGATCATTTGGATAGTGTGTTCAATGATCTTGCCCTTGAATTTGTTTGGACAGTGGGTCCTATGTCTTCCATAACTCCTAACAAAGTTAGAATCTTTTAACAAGGATTCAAAGTCTCCTAATAGGGACTCATATGTACTGAATATATTTCATAAGGCTCTTAACAGAGTCCATCCTCTCACAAGGATTTTCATATTGGTTCATCTTTTGTGGACATCAATCCCACTGGGGTTTAATCAAGAGGTTCCCTAGTTAACATATCGTGTGTTACTGTGTTGTTGTGTATGTTCATATTTATATAATTGTTGTTTACATTGATTACATGGTTGAAATCTGTTAATGAAGGAAAGAGTTGTATTTATCTGATAAACGATTCATCTAATCATCAGGAACCAATTGGTAGCATAACTAGATCACACTTATTATATCACCAAAATAAAAACTCACCCAAATCATTGAGTTAACGGTTGTGGTTGTAGAATTATAGTTATCTGACCTTGGTAAACTACCAGGAACAATTGTACCTTCCAAAATGTCATCCATCTCAATCGTCATGAAAAAAACACTTTTTTATTGCCTTCCTATTCACCAATCAAAATACATAGCATATTCTTCCTTTACCTATCCATCCAATCGATTGGTATCTACAACCTATTCTCAAATCCGATAGAATTGATAGATTTGCCAACAATGAAAAACTCATAAACATTACTCTACATCTCAACCATAAAATCCATCATAATGCCAACATAATTTAATAGCTGTAGTAAAGATGGAATAAATGATAATCATGTTTTCTCTCCTATACTCAACCATTTCTAGAAAGTGCTTGTAACATCCCCAATTCCCTTTGGAAATTCTTTCCACTAGGTTTATTGCCAAATTTGGTTAGCAAGAATTGCTCCTAAATCAAAAATATCTCAAAAAGTTTAATGCAGCCTTAGGTGGCACAAAAACCTCCCATAATATTCTTTTACATGGTCATAGGATTTCTATGAATCATTTGGTTGAGTTGGTTCCCCCTATCAGAAACTACAACCTTCAAGGAGATCAATCTTAGAGTAAGACCTTACCATCATTACAATATTCAGACTTCATTCGTATTTTAGATTTGATTGTGAAATTTCATTATCTATTAGATAAGGCTCTTTGGTCACTGTAGGCTTGCAACATGGAGGTCTCACCTTCCCATAAACATGGGGAGCTCCCCCCTTCTAGTTTTTCTAGGGACTTTTTATTTGCTACCACAAATATGGACATTATTGAAGGCTCATACCAAACACCAAGATGAACTCTTGGAAGCATGCTCTATGGTACTCTCTCCATCCCTTTCTCTTGTCTTGAATAAGCCCTTTCTTTTAGAATCACATTCAAAATTGCACCTCTCTCCTTTACGATACTTATCGTATTCGAAGTGCTACAAGGCAGGTAAGTGGATAATTAAAGTTAGAGATTATTTTTTGAATTCAAAGTTTAGTAGTCACTCCAATCGCTTGTCACTGCCTTTCCCTATAAAGGGAGGTCTAGATCTCATAATTCCTGTGTGGGTGCCTTATGTTTTTCCTAATCATAAAGGTTTAGATTTTATGCATTCCTTAGAAAATAATCCTTTTGCAGAACTTGCCCAAAATGAAGACTTTGAAGGGATGTTGACACTTTTTATTCCAAGTGGCAGAGAAAAAAATCAAAGAACTCACAGATGAAGTGTTTGAGGATAGTCCTACTCCAACGCCTCAAAATGTGGTAGATTTAGAAGCTAGCCATGAGTATAATGGTGTCCCTTTTGATTTCAATTTTACTTTTTCCATTCGTCAGACAAATTTAGTTTTGTCATCTCCATCAGTTGTTTCCTCCACCAAGAAACATTGTGGGAGACCTCAAAAGTGTGCCCAAACCATGGCAGAGATTGATGTAGGGATTCAGTCAATAATTGAAAGTAGTTTCAAACCATATAAATCTAACAAGCTAGCAAGAGTTTCTTATTTCAAAGGTAACACTAAGTCAAAGAGAGTGGGTGTTTCTCCTAATGTCTAGATGAATATCATGACTTGGAATGCTAGGAGCTTAAATGCCCCTAACAAAAGGTGACTCATTAAATCTCAAATAGATATTTCTAAGGTGGGTCTGATTATTTTACAAGAAACTAAATTTTCTAAATCTCAATGTATGACAGTTTTTAATCGTTGGAAATATTATAAATCCCTTATGGTTCCTTCAATGGGTCCCTAGGGTGCACTAGAAATCCTATGGAACTCTCTTGATATTCAAGTAGATCTAGTCCTCATAAATCCAAATTAGTTTCTTTAACCACTCCTTTTTTTGTATTAAACATTTATGGAGCCTCCACAATAAGCAAGAAGTTACTTTAAGATTCTTTATCCACAACCCTAACTAACCTTTTAGATGAAAAATTGCTTCTTGGGGGCGATTTTAATGCAATCTTATATTTCCAACACAAAAAAAATGATGCAATAGCATCTTGGGTGTAAGGGAAATATTGCATCACCCAAAAATATTTTCTGATTTCTTTTCAATAAGGACTCTTGTGCAGAGCTGCTATTTTTGGAAACTTACTATTTTTAGTAAGTTTTTTGTTTGAGCTAAGAATGCTCTATTTCTTCCCTAGAGATTCACTTTGGTTATATCAGCCCGCTAATAAAGTTTCATTATCAGATCAAGTCTAGTTTTGAAGATATTGAAAAAATTTGGTATTGGCAACTGGGTATAGAAACTTTGAACACAATTTCGAAGGATTTAGAGGCTCTGAATGGGGTTAAAACTTCGGCTCACTGGAGCTTGCTAAAGTTAAATGTTGTATAGAACTTTGTGCCATTTTCAAAATCAGGTTAACGGGCAATGAGTTATGGTCTCCGAAAGTTGTGCTACCTAAAATAGAATTAAATGAAATTCCTTCAAAATTTCTTTTTTTGAGTTATGAAAGTTGTTTGGATCTATTCTAATATTTTTAGCAATAAATTTTGAATATACCCTATGGGGGAGTATTCACAGTCATTTTGTAACAGTTGTATGTTGCATTCATGACTATGGTTTTCATTGATGTCAACATAGTGATCTACTAGAGATTAGTAGAGGAGGAGACAGTGTTTGAATTAGCACACATGGAGTATTTCAGATCAAGCTATGCGGAGTTGAGGACTTACTTTATATTATGTCCTGAGATCGTGGTCAAGAGCGCGTATTGAAATTCAACTATTCATGACAGTTATGTGTAAATCAATGGAAGCAGTATTCAGGCAGTGTTCCTTAGAAGCGGCTTGTGGAAACTAGATGATATCTCCTAATTGGGATAGAATTTGGGCATACGAAGTTGTATAGTTGATAAAGACATTATGATAGTGATGTGGACATGACAGCAAGGTCAGAGGTCACACAAGTGAAGAATTATTTTGTTTGGAAGCTGACAGTTTTATGTAATTGTGAAATATTGTGTAACATGTGAAAGTTTATAATTGGTTAAGCCTTGTTAGCCGACTCATTTGTAATTATTTGAGTGTGGTATAAAGGAAGGATTTTTTTCCTTAATTGTAATATGAAAATTAGATATGGTATGAAAGTGAATTGTGAATTGAGCAATATATGTTATAAGAGGATATGTGAAGTACAGAGATTGGGTACTGAGATTTGATGAAGTAGTTGGTGCGGTTTGGCACAGACAGAGGAAAAAAGATAAGTTGCTGAGATCAATAATTATTTGGTATTATTCTATTGATTAATATAGAGATCAGTTGGACAGTGTGTTCATTGATCTTGCCTTTGAAGTTGTTTGGACAGTGGGTCCTTCTGTCTTCCATAACTCCTAACAGGGTTAGAATCTTTTAACAGGGATTCAAAGTCTCCTAATAGGGACTCATATGTACTGAATGTATTTCATAAGGCTCTTAACAGAGTCCATCCTCTCACAAGGAATTTTCATATTGGTACATCTTTTGTGGGCATCATTCCCACCGGTGTTTAATCAAGAGGTTCCCTAGTTAACGTATATTGTGTTATTTTGTTGTTGTGTATGTTCATCTTTATATGGTTTTTGTTTACATTGATTACATGGTTGAAATTTCTTAATAAAGGAAAGAGTTGTATTTATCTAATAACTGATTCACCCCCGCGCCCCCCCCCCCCCCCCCTCTTAGTTATCTTGGTGGACTTTACTTTCTAACAATTGGTATCAAAGAAGTAGGTCCTTCAAGGAAAAGTTTAACAACTTAAGGAGATCCATGGTGAATCATTTTAGGAAAGAAATCCCTAAGTTTGATGGACTAAACTATGACAGTTGGAAAGAAAAGATGAAGATACATTTTCTATGTTTAGGACCAGGATACTAGTTAATCACAAAGAATGCAAAGACTATCATTGAAGAAGACAAAATTGAAGAATGTACTAATGAGGAAAGAGATGTGTTCATGTGTTACATACTTTCTAGAGAAGCACTCTTGTTAGCCCTTCCAGAGAATGGGTACAGTCAGGTAAAATATCTAAGAACATCTCATGAAATTTGGTTAGCTTTACAATCTACTTTTGAAGGTGATGTACATGCAAAGAGAGTCAGATTACATAATTCAATATGTGCATTTGAAGATATATGAATGATGGAAGATGAATCTGTTAGAAGTTATATTGGTAGAATGTCAAAGATTGTTGCAGGTATCAAATCTTGTGAAGGAAACAAATAGAGAATGAAGTGATATGGAATATTCTAAAGACATTAACTCCTATATTTAAGCATATAGCACAGATGATTGAGCAAGTTATTCCTTGTACTGAGAACTTCACCAGAGAAACCCTTATTGGAAAACTAGAAGTAGTAGAGATAAGCTTGAGACAATCAGGGGATCTACCTAGAATTGAGACAGCATTTAGCGCACTTAGTGTTCACCCTACCTTGCCAAGAAGCATTAGTGTGAGTGGAGATTATGCTAGTGGCAGCAGATCTAAGAATGAAGAAGAAGGGAAGATTGAGGAAGGAATTGTCTTGCTTGTGAAAAGAGAACCAGAAGGTAAGAAAATCTTTAAATGTTGGAGTTGTCAAGAATATGGTCATTTTGCATCTAAATGTCCTAAGAGAGTAAAGAAGTATAAAAATAAATTTAAACCTAGAAATTCTAAAGAATGTTTCTATGCTAATGATGAAGAATTTGAGGCTAGTGTGGAGAAATTCCTAAGTGAAAGTGATAATGAGAATGATGATATAGGATTTGTAGCAATAAAAGAAGAAAACTCTGAAACTGAAGTTAGAGAAGAAAAATTTTTAGTTTCTCAAGTAGAAAAGAGATCTGATTGGATTATAGACAGTGGTTGTTCACATCATATGACTGGAGATATGAATAATTTTATAAAGTTTGACAATTATGATGGAGGAATTGTTAAAGTTGGAAATAATGCACCTTGTTTGATAAAAGGAATAGGATCTATTTCTCTTGATGGAAAGACTAACACTGATGATGTTTATTTTGTGAATAGATTGAAACATAATCTTTTGAGTGTTGGACAGTTAGTTGATAAGGGATATCAAGTTTGGTTTACTAAGAAAACATGTGTGATCAAGGATAACGATGGTAATTTGATTGGAACTAGATCAAGAACCAGAGGTAATGTATTTCAATTGAATCCTGTAGAGATGACATGTTTAATTACTAAGATTGATGACAGTTGGTTATGGCACAAAAGATTTTTTTATATAAACTTTGATAACATTGTGAAAGTAAGTACACTTGCAGTAAGAGATTTGCCTAAAATTATGAAACCTACTAACATGATTTGCAAGGAATGTGTTATGGCTAAACAGAAGAGAAGTTCATTTCCTAGTAAGAAGTTCACATCAGCAGAGAAGTTGGAAATTTTTCATACAGATTTGAGCGGTCCCACAAGGACTAGAGGATTCTATGGTGAAAGGTACATTATGATTCTTGTTGATGATCTTATAATAATGATGTGGATTGCATTTCTTAAAAAAAATATGATGCATTTGATAAGTTTAAAGTAATTAAGAGAAAAGTTGAGAATGAATCTGGAATGAAGATTAAATGTTTAAGATCAGATAGAGGTGGAGAATTTACTTCAAAAGAATTTAACACTTTTTGTGAAGTGAATGACATTAAGAGACGGTTTTCAACCCCTAGAACACCTGAAAAAAAATGGTATTGCAGAAAGAAGAAATAGGTCATTAACTAAAGCAGAAAGAGCTATGTTATTTGAAAATGATTTGGTGAAGACATTTTGGAGAGAAGTAAATACAGCAGTATATACAATGAATAGAGTACAAATCAGAGCAAACATGAACAAGACACCTTATGAATTGTGGTTTGGACATGTGCCATCAGTTAAGTATTTCATAATTTTTGGAAGTAAGTGTTATATTAAAAGAGATGATGACATTGGAAAGTTTGACCCCAGAAGTGATGAAGGTATATTTCTTGGTTATTCATTGAAAAGAAAAGCTTATAGATGTTTCAACAAAATAACTAAAACTATTGTTGAGAGTGCAAATGTTAAAGTTGATGAAAAGTTCAAAATTTAGGAAAGAATGCTTGATTATGAATCAGATGAAGGAACTCGTTCTAGAATTGATCAATAAAATATTGAATTATTCTATGAAACTGATAGTGATTTGCAAAATGAAAGTCACATTGAGGAAATCAAAGAAGAACCTAGAGGAGAACCTAGATTTGAAGAAAGAACTAAGACAGTGACACCTAATAGGAATCTAGCAAGAAATACCCCCTGTTGAGCAGATTATTGGGAGCATAGAAAAAGGAGTTCTGACACGGAATAAGGTACAAGAAGAACTATGTTTAATTTTTCAAATTGAACATAAATTTACTGATGAAGCTTGTAAAGATGAATATTGGATTAAAGCAATGAAGGAAGAACTAGATCAAATTGAAAAGAACAAGACTTGGGAGTTGGTCCCTAGACCTAAAGATAAGAATGTTATAGAAACTAAATGGGTATTCAAAAAAAAGATGAATGAACAAGAAGTGGTAAGAAACAAAGCAAGATTGGTATGTAAAGGATACTCATAGCAAGAAGGAATTCACTATGAAGAAACTTTTGCACCCCTTGCAAGAATTGAAGTAGTGAGAATGTTTTTGGCTTATGCAGTTTATAATAAATTCAAAGTATATCAGATGGATATGAAGACATCATTTCTGAATGGAGAATTAGAAGAAGAAGTCTACATTGAGCAGCCTGAAGGTTTTCCCTTAACTCATGAAGGAGACATAGTATGTAAACTGAACAAAGCTTTATATGGACTTAAGCAAGCACCTAGAACTTAGTATGCAAGACTGGATAAGTATTTGATAAAATTAGGATTTACTAAAGGCACAGCAGACAGTAATTTGTATATGAAAGAAATTGAGAATAGTTTGTTGGTTGTGGTTATTTTTGTTGATGGTATTATCTTTGGAGGAGAAGATGAACCCAGTGATAAATTTGCAAATGAAATGAAGACTGAATTTGAAATGACCATGATTGGTGAGATGAAATATTTTTCAGGACTACAGATAACACAGAACAGTGATGGTATTTTCTTATGTCAAACAAAGTATTAGAATGATTTATTAAAGAGATTTGGAATGGAAAATTGTAAGATGGTTGGCAAACCTATGGTAACTGGACACAAGTTATCTAGCACAGATGAGACTCCTGCAGTTGAATAAAAGAGGAGCAGATCTATTATTGGAGGACTGTAGTATTTAATTCATACAAGACCAGATATATCACATGTGGTTGGAATTGTTGCAAGATTTCAAGGTGATCCTAAAGAGTCACATTATGCAGTAGTAAAAAGAATACTAAGGTACTTGAAAGGCATAATTGAATATGGATTATGGTATGAAAAATTTGATGATTTTACCCTATGTGCATATAAAGATGCGGATTGGGGAGGCAGTGTTGATGAAAAAAAGAGTACAAGTGGTAGAGCATTTTTCCTTGGAGGAAGATTGGTTTCTTGGCTAAGCAAGAAACAAAATTGTATTTCACAGAGCATAGCAGAAGTAGAATATCTTGCAGCAGCAAACAATTGTAACCAGATAATATGAATGAAACAAATGTTGAAGGATATTAAAATAAAATTTGATGAGTCTGTTGTTATACACTATGATAACACCAATACAGTAAGTATGTCTAAGAATCATGTACTACATTCTAAGACAAAGCATATAGAAATAAAGTATCATGTAGTGAGAGAGAAAGTTGCAGAGAAAGAATTCAGACTAGTATATAAGTACAAAAGAGCATATTGTAGATATATTTACAAAGCCCTTACCTAAAGATACATTTGAGTATTTGAGAGGTATGCTTGGGGTTATGCCCCAGCCTACTTTTGAGAAGTGATGCAGAAGGTTGCATCAATCCAGTGGTATATGAGCTCTATCTTTTTCTGGACTGGATGTTGGTACTTCCTTTATGGTGGAGTATGTGTATTTTTGAGCTGAGTCATGGAGGACTCTAGTGAATCTATTTTCTGAAAAGTTTCTTTTGACATTAAGGATTGACATATTGATGTTTTCTATTGTCATTGATGTCAATGGGAAAGAAGGATACATGAAAAAATATAATAAAAAGAAGGATACATGAAAAGAAGGATACATGAAAAGAAGAATATAAAATATATGTTGAGTAGATGAAGAAATATAAAATGAAAAACCTAAAAGAATATGATTATGAGAAAACGAACCAAGATTTGATTGATGAAGAGGATTTGAAAATATTTCAGAGCAGTAGTGTTGCAGTTTGGTATTCATGGAACATGGATGTTTTTTCATCTATGTTGTCATCAATGCCAATGGGGGAGATTGTTAGGAATGAATGTTGAATATATCCTATGGGGGAGTATTCATAGTCATTCTGTAATATTTGTATGTTGCATTCATGACTATGGTTGTCATTGATGGCAACACGGTGATCTATTGGAGATTAGCAAAGGAGCATATAGTGTTTGAATTAACGCACGTGGAGTATTACAGATCAAGCTATGTGGAGTTGAGGACTTACTTTATATTATGTCATGAGATCATGGTCAAGAGCGCATACAAAAACTCAACTATTCATGACAGTTGTGTGTAAATCAGTGGAAGCAGTATTCAAGCAGTGTTCCTGAGAAGCGACTTGTGGAAACTAGATGTTATCTCCTAATCGGGATAGAATATGGGCATGCAAATTTGTACAGTTGATAAAGATATTATGATAGTGACATTGATGTGACAGCAAGGTCAGAGGTTGCACGAGTGAAGAATCATTTTGTTTGGAAGCCGATAGTTTTATGTAATTGTGAAATATTGTGTAACGTGTGGAAGTTTATAATTGGTTAAGTCTTGTTGGTCGAGTCATATGTAATTATTTGACAGTGGTATAAAGAAAGGATTATTTTCCTTAATTGTAATATGAAAATGAGATATGGTATGAAAGTGAATTGCGGAATTGAGCAATATATGCTATAAGAGGATATGCGAAGTACTGAGATCTAGTACTGAGATCTGATGAAGTAGCTGGTGCGGTTTGGCATAGACAGAGGAGCAAAGATAAGTTTCTGAGATCAATAATTATTTGGTATTATTCTATTGATTAATATAGAGATCAGTTGGACAGTGTGTTTAGTGATTTTTCCCTTGAAGCTATTTGGATAGTGGGTCCTTCTATCTTCCATAACTCCTAACAGGGTTAGAATCTTTTAATGAGGATTCAAAGTCTCCTAATAGGGACTCATATGTACTGAATGTATTTCATAAGGCTCTTAACAGAGTCCATCCTCTCACAAGGAATGTTCATATTGGTACATATTTTGTGGGCATCATTCCCACCTGGGTTTACTCTCTGATCAAGAGGTTCCCTAGTTAACATATCGTGTGTTATTGTGTTGTTGTGTATGTTCATCTTTATACGGTTTTTGTTTACATTGATTACATGGTTGAAATCTATTAATAAAGGAAAGAGTTGTATTTATCTGATAACTGATTCACCCCCCCCCCCCCCCCCCCTCCCCTCTCAGTTATCTTGGTAGACTTTAGTTTCTAACAAATATAATAAAAATGAATAATAATATCTTAGGGATGGTCGACCTCAAACTTTAGGGTTAAAATTTCTAGAACCTTCTTGGGTGGTTAAAATTGCCTATATAATGAAGGCTCGTAGGGTTATCTAGGCTAGTTTTGGGGAACAAACATCTGGTGGCTCTGGCTTGCAGATTATTGTAATGAAAATGCCCATGTGGTTGTGCATGTTATATCTCTAAATATTGTAATTCCATTTCATTGGAGATAATAGAAAGCTAATTTCTTCTCCTTACAATTTGTTGTTATTCTCAATTTTGTTGTGTGTTTTTGTTAATAAGGGGAGTACTCTTCATCAAGTGGTATCAGAGCAGGAATTCTTGGGTTTGTAGATAGATTGTCGATAGTGAGACACTTTGCACCATGACTATGATTGTGGGTTTGAGTGATAGGAGTCAATAATGTCTCCACAAAGGAACCATGTTGGGAGAGTTGTAGGTGTGACAGAAGAGGGTTTTAGAGCCCTCTAAAGAAAAGTGCAAGCAATGCAAGAGGAGTTGCGTAGAGGAATGAATATTGCAGTTAAAGATGAAAGTCAAGAGGAATTCGAAGAAAGACAAGGTGACCAAGAAGCACTAGAAGTGCCTAGAAATTCTGAGGAGGATAGGTTTTTGAGGGCCATTTCCAAGATTGAAAAGACACCCAAGCTTGAAGTTTTCACATTTTCAAGAAATCTTAACGGAGAGGAACTTATCAACTGGATCAATGATCTAGAAGAATATTTTGAGTATGAAGATGTCAAAGATCTGGATAGGGTCAAATTTGTGAAGGCCAAACTGAAGGGTCATACAAAAATTTGGTGGTAGGAGATTTAGTCAGAGAGGAGTAGAAGAGGAAATGAGAAAATCACAAGATGGGACCGAATGGTGGAGAAATTGAAGAGACAATTCATTCCCATTTATTATGAGCTTGATCTTCTGAAGAAAATGCAAGGGTTGAAACAAGCGGGAAGATCTTGTTTTAATGGCATTGAAGGTGCCCCTAATGAGTTTCCTACTGAGATTAGGGACTATCTGCCAGAGTTTAGTGGTGATGGATCATGTCTAGCAAGAGAACATTTAGATGACCTTGCAGACTTAATGTATGAGTTTGTGATTGATCATGAAGATGTTTCCATGAGGATTCTAGTGCAGACATTTACTAAAAATGCAAGGGATTGGTTCTTATCCCTTCCTTCATGTTCAATCCCTTCTTGGGATGTATTAAGAGTGGCATTCATAGAACATTTTGATGAAAGAGCTAGTATGGATGAGTGTGAAATAAAAGATAAAGATCAGATACAAGACATTAGTGTCTCTGTTGATCCCACTATCCATGATACTGATTATGAAAATCTTCTCATCAAAATTGCTACTCTCAAGAAGAAACTTGCAGAGAAAGGCGCTGAGATTTGGCAATTAAAGGACAAGAGATTGCGAGAATTGGCAGTTCTTTATGTTGATCATGAAGAGGCCAATGATTCTGATGTTGATTCTCATTATCTAGAAAGTATTGATTATGATGCTGACATTGAATTTAATACATATGACGATGTTGAAGATGAACCTGTGGTTGACAATGTTTCCATTTTGTCTGCGGATTTTTCTTCTTATCAGCATGAGAATGCAGCCTTCTTGTCCTGGTTTGAGGATGTTTTGTGTGAAAGGAAAGAAACTAATTATGATGAAGATGATGAGTCTGCACTGATTGCTTTGCACAAGATGATTTGAGGCCAGAGATGTCATTCCTTGTTTCAGACAGGGATGATGTTTGCAGCATCAAGGGTGAGGCCAGTAAAAATGAAGATAAGGTCCAAAGTCCATTGAGCAGTGAGAAGATCTCATCACTCTTAGCTGATGAATTCCAAAGGTATGCACATGTTTTGGACTATCCTTTGCAGCTCCCCATTGACATATCCTTTGACACTGATAATGAGGTAGGTGTTCAAAGTGATGAAGATGATCCATGTTCGTTAGTGTTCCCCTCATGTAGTGACTCTACAAAAGAAGAGGATGAAGGCCATGAAAATGTATTTTTCTGTCATGAAGATTCCAGTTATGAACAAGTTTCTGGTTCATTTCATTTTCCTTCTTTTGCTAAATATGACAGTGAATGTGACATTATTGAGGACTTTATCTTCAATGATTGGGACAGAAATTTTATTGGCAATAATGATGTAGATCAATTATCCCTATGTCACAGTGTTTATGAAAGAGACCTTCACTTGGTTCATGATCCAGTTAATGAGGACATCATGGTGGAACCAAGTTGCTCAGTGGCTGAAGCAATGCATGAAGGTAAATCTAAGGATCCAAGACCTTCTTAGCCAGGTAATTTTGTAGTAATGCATGGCAATCACTATGTTCTATTTTCTAGTGCATTACTAGATCAGTTTTATATTTCCAGTCATCAAGAAGATGTGGATGATGTTCCACACTTCTTGGAGTTTGAACATGATAATGGCTGTAACTGGAAAACAATGGGCAGATGCAACTACAGTTTTATTTTTTAGCTCATGAATGCTCATATATGTTGGCAGTAAGATTGTCATGACACTTTCAGGTGGCTAGTCACATATGTGGATGAAAATCAGACCTTTGATTCAGGAGGGTCTTGATTTTCCTTTGGTGGCCCGGGGCCACCAAGCAAAGTTTTAATCTTGTAAAACATTTGTACATAATTTCCTTTTTGTTGTGTGTTTCCTTTCTTGTTTCCCTGGTTCATTTTCCATTTTTGAGAAGGTTCCCTATCAGTTTTTGTCCAGTGGGTGGTATGCTTCCTCCAATGAATCTAAGTTCTTACATGGGCATAAGTTACCCATCATCCCTAGACAGAGCCACTGTTAGCCCATTTTCCTGTCATTGCCAAAAATCCAATGAAAATGGTCTTATCCTGTAAAAACCCTAATAAATTCCCTTGTCCTACTACAACACATTTTTTATCAACAAAGAAAATTTATGGTGTGTTGTAGCTTGCAAACTTAGTCAGGGATAGTTCAAGATGTGTACAAGCTCCAGTTAAGAGCGCATGTGCTTAAATGCAAAAAACCAGAGAGATATGGTTGCTTCAAGGTCTAAGAAATAGGTCTTTTCCATGAATGAGGGTTTCAAAATTTGTCTAAGTCCAACAAAACCCTAGCCAAATCTATTTCTTCATTACCTTTTTTGGGCCACTTAAGTCCTTATTTCTGCACATGCCTTTTCCTTTTCTTTTGTTTGCATGATCTATAAATTTTTGGCAGTTAGTGGTTTTTGTTCAACGATCTGACGACTAAGGTGTTCTCTTAATCTCCAAGTTCTCAAGCGGTTAGTCATTTCATCTAGCGACTTGGCGAATGCAGTGGCCGCGCATTCTCCTGATCTTGGCGGTTATGTGCTTAACATCAAGCGATCTAGTGGGCAGTCTTCATTTCCTTCAGTCGTTGAATCTCCAATTCAAGTGGTCAAGTATGCTAACATTCAAAGATTGAATAGGGACTGTTGATGCAGATCGAGATTAATAGTTGACACATGTTCTCATAATGAAACAGTCAAGGAAGGAAATATTCAGTGATTACGTGAGGACCGTTGATGGTAATGTGGATCAACGACTGGCGTGTATTCCCCAAATCAAACTCAAGGTTAGACAAATATCTAGCAACTTCGAGTTTACCTCAGTCATGAAATCTCCAGATGGGCCCGGGTTAAGTCAAAGTTAACATCAGGTTTGATTCTGGCAGTTAAGTCTTGTATTCAGCGACTTGGCGACTAAGTGTTATGTTCTCTTGATTCTGGTAGTTTAAGTGCTAAACTTTCAGCGATCCAGCGACACGGTTATCTCCAGATCTCGTGATGAAAATGTTAAGTCATAAAACATTTAGCAATCAAGAGAGGACCGTGGATGATTGCAAGGACCGACGGTTGGCACTGGTTCTCTTAATATAACTCAGGGTTAAGGGAATATTTGGCGACTTAGCAAATGCCTTTGTTCATGTGATCTCTGAACCAAACCCCAGTTAAGTCAAACCTTCAACAAATTAGAGATGGCTTTAGTCGTGTGTTCGCCAGGTCAAATTTGAGTTAACGTAAGGACTAGGAGATTCAGTATGGACCGTGGATGCAGATGTGATCAGACAATGGTCTCTTGTTCGCGAGATGAAACCACATGTCAAGAAAAGATTATGCGATCACGTGAATGCCTTTGTTCACGTAATCTCCATACATGACCCACGTTAAGATAAAATTTCAGTGACTATGAGTAAGCCTTCAATCACCAGATCTCTGAATGACTTAGAGTTAAGGGAAGCTTGTAGAGGTCAAAGTGGGTCTAGTTTCCAAGTGTGCTGAGGTGTTCTCTCCTGATTGGTCACTGAGGGAAATGATGATGTGGCCGGATATTTTCAAAGCTCAATTGATAGTTTGTCATTTTTTAATGATCATCTGATGTGCCAGGAAAGGATATGATCAATGGTCACATTTTAAACTTAATTAGTTAGTCATTGTTGCCATAATTTGAACTGTTTGAGGGTTTCTGCAAGGTTTGATACAGTAACCCATAAACGAAAAAGTTGAATCAAATCAGATTTGTTCCAAGGACAGTTGCAGGTGAAATTTGATGAGTAAGATGTAGGTAGCCATCCTGATTTGATTTTAGTGCCTGATGTGCCATGCCTGTTTAATGCAGAACTAATATTTTAATAAGGCAGCCAGGTTTTGATGTTGTCAGAATTATTTCCATGCCCTGTGCATGCAAGATTTTCCAAGTTGGTTCTGGCATTTAAAGTTGTTTTGTCTGCAGCAAGAAATCGGTGAATTATAATTGCAATTAGCCTGTTGATATGAAAGCCAAATAATTGTACAATCAGATTTGATCTGATCCTCTCAGGTTTCTAGGCTTTCCTAATTGCTTTCATCTCTTGTTGTGCCTAGTGGTTGTAGACCTAATTTTGACCTAAATGATCCCAAGCTTGTTGCAATCCTTTATAAGGATTTCCAAAATCATTTAGTAAGAGTTCCAATTTCTCTGTAATTTTCAGGGTTGGTTCCATGAGTGGATCCTTTTGTAAATATGGCCCTCTTCTCCTCATATAGGATGTTCTTGTATCCTTTCTGGTTTTTCAGAGGATAATTTATTGTAACAAGTCTATCTTATGTATAAGATTTCAGCATATTCATACTACTATCATATTGTCTCCATTTGGTTCTGATCTTATTGAATAGAGCATCAAGGGTGTTTTAGTCTTTCTATTCTATGTCTACAAATGTTTGCAATAGAGTTTGCTTCATAGAAATAACTGAGTTTAGGACTGGTTTTCAAATGTGTATGAGTTGGGATATCAAGGGTATCTCAATCTTGTCTTTCAGTGGATGATGATTAATGTATTGCTTGTTTCTAGGTCTCTTCTAAGGGGAGTGTTAAAGTCCTTTGAATAGGTGATTGCATATCTGAGTACACAGGTAGATTGCTAAGTAGAATCTGATCAATGGTGTATGATTGGTGTAAGGCATCAACATATTACAATCTGTTGTCTATGTGCTTCATAGCTCTCTGTTGCAATGTTTATTTGACTTTGTTTCCCAATGGATAAGGCACTGGTCTATGACAATTCTGGGGTATTTCAAAGATCCATTCCACCCAAAAACTTAAATGAAATCAAATTCTAAATCTTTAAGTCAATAGTTGTAGACTTAATAGCTAAAGCCCCTGCTTTGTTTGTGAGTAATTGGATGGTGTGTTTAGCTTCACATCCTTTTCTCTTATGTCACAGATAATAAGAAGTATTTTGGGCACATATCTGCTTTGTGAGGATTAGTGAAAAAGGGAAAATTAAGTAATCTTAATCCTAGGTACACCCACCTGAATTCTGCAGAGTTCAAAGTGTAGAAAGCCTTGGTGTTTTGTTCATTGGTCCTTGTTCTTGTATGAATGTACTGATTGTGGGAAGTAAGCTACCCCATAGGTGCATCTCTCCATTTCTAAGGTTGTTAAAATCTTGCTAAACCAAGAGCCAATAGAAGTAGTCCCAAAAATGCATCTCAATTAAGAAAGTTGGACAAAGGAAAGATAGAGCTAAGGCAGATAAGAAAAGGAGGTATAAGGAATTCTAGGTGGGGGATGAAGTCATGGTTCATTTGAGAAAGGAGAGATTTCTAGTAGGAACATACAATAAGTTGAAGATGAAGAAGTTTGGACCATGCAAAATACTGAAGAAGC
Source organism: Chamaecyparis obtusa (assembly GCA_027943335.1). Lineage (NCBI taxonomy): Eukaryota > Viridiplantae > Streptophyta > Pinopsida > Cupressales > Cupressaceae > Chamaecyparis > Chamaecyparis obtusa. Next base: position 182,527 of record BSBK01002457.1, on the reverse strand, counting down.
ATGATTTAGGAAATGTTTATGAAGTAGAGTTGCCCAGTGAACTCAATATTTCACTAGTATTTAACATTTCAAATCTGACAGAATATCATGAAGGAGGTGTTGAAGATCAGGTCATAGAAGCGAAGTGGAATATTCCAGCAACTAATTCAACTACAAAGGAGATTGAAGACATCTTGGACAGCCGTGTTGGCAAAAGCACAAAGAATGGGACATATGAAGAATATTTGGTAAAATGGAAAGGACGACCTATGGAAGATTCATCATGGCTATCAAGGGAGGAGGTTAACCATCTTGGTTTTCCTTTGAACACCTGAGATGTGATAAGGTCACTTCTCAAATTACCTCAGGTGTCTAATGCACGAGCATCCTGGTTGTAAGGGCAATCTTACATCACCCAAAAATATTTTCTATTTTCTTTTCAATAAGGGTTATCTTGTGCAGAGCTGCTAATTTTGGAAATTTACTATTTTTAGTAATTTTTTCATTTGAGCTGAGAATGTTGTTCCCTGGAGGTTCACTTTGGTTATAACAGTCTGCCAGTAAAGTTTCATTGCAAGATCAAGTCTAGTTTTGAAAATATAGAAAATTTTCAGTATTGGTAGCAAGGTACAGAAACTATGAACTCAATTTTGAAGGCTTTAGAGGCTCTGAATGGGATCGAATCTTCAGTTGATTAGAGCTTGCACAAGCGAGGCGCTAAAAAGAACTTCACGTCATTTCTAAAATGGGCTTATAATAGCCAATCGGGTCAACGAGCAATGAGTTATGGTCTCCGGAAGTTACGCTACCTAAAAAAAAAAAAAATGAAATTCCTTCAAAATTTCTTTTTTTGAGTTTCAAAAGTTGTTTGGGCCTATTCTAATGTAATAAAAATGAATAATAATATCATAGGGATGGTCGGCCTCAAACATTAGGGTTAAAATTTCTAGAACCTTCTTGGGCGGTTAAAATTGCCTATATAATGAAGGCTCGTAGGGTTATCTAGGGTAGTTTTTGGGAACAAACATCTGGTGGCTCTGGCTTGCAGAATATTGTAATGAGAATGCCCATGTGGTTGTGCATGTTATATTTCTGAATATTGTAATTCAATTTCATTGGAGATAATAGAAAGCTCATTTCTTGTTCTTACAATTTGTTGTTATTCTCAATTCTGTTGTATGTGTTTGTGTTAATAAGGGGAGTACCCTTCATCAAAAACTATGTAGGATATTCATAAGTTCATTGTGCACAATGGTTTGTATAATTGTGTTCCAATGAATGGAAACTTCACAAGGACTAATAGGAGAAATTTCCTCCAAGTTTCAGATTGCCTAGACCACTTCTTTGTTAATCCCTCTTGGATATTGCATTTTGGTTTGAATCATAAAAAGATATTTTCATTCTCAAGATCACATCAATATCCGTTCAGCTTCTATATGTTTAAGACACCTATCGCGAAGAACAAAAAGACACTTCAAATTTAAACAAATGTGGTTAAGGGATGCATCTTTTCTACATCTACTAAAGTTGTGTTGGACCACTGCCAATTCAACACGAGCTCACCCTAAAATCCTTCGACCATCAAAAATTTCTTTAGCAAGAATTGGAAGAAATTTTGGCTCAAGAGGAAGTGTTTTGGAGGCAGAAATATAGGGAGCTTTGGCTTCGTGAGGGAGATCGTAACATCAACTTCTTCAACACTTCTACTAAGATTAAAAAGCATTGCAACTCTAATTTTCAAATCACATATCAAAATGGCACTTTAATTCTAGAAGAAGAGAAAATCCAAGATGGGGAGGTTCATTCTCTTCAAACCTCTTATCTTTTGATGTCAATGCCCCCAGCTTGGTAGATACAACAAATGAAGTTTTAGACTGCATCCACGAATTGACTTCAACAAAAAATAATCACTCTCTATCTAAACCTATCTTGTTGGAAGAAGTTTAAGAAGTTGCTTTCTCATTGTAATCTAACAAGGCCCCTAGCACAAATGGGTTCATTGCACCATTTTTCAGAAGGGTTGCGACTTCCTAGGGTGGGATGTTTGGAAGGCTTTAGAAGAATCAAGGAAGCATTGAACTATGTTGAAACAATTTAACACCACTCATTGCTTTTATTCCAAAGAGGAAGTCATTTTTCTCATTTCAGACTCTCTTTGCAATACCATATATAAAAAATTTACAAAAATAATTCCCTCATATTAGCTCCTGATGCAGGGGCATTCTAGGGTACTCGGTGAATCTGAATGGAGGTGTGTTATTTTGGTTTTGTGGTACTCAGTTGCATCTTTAACCGACGGTCTCGGTTATTGAAGGAAGCTCGGTCATTGAAGGAACTCGGTGAAACTTCTTGCGCTTGGTGGAACTTGTGCTTGGTGATGCCTATGTTGCTCGGTGTTGCTTGGCTTGGTCAGTTGTTTCACTGGTGCTTGGTTGTTTCTCTGGTGCTTGATTGTTCTGGTTTATTGACTGGAGTTCTTGAGGGTTTGGTTAGCTGACTTGGTGCATTTATTGTTGGTATCTTTTGTTGTATTCTCCTATGTAGATCTAGAGGCCGACATGGAGAATTAAATGTTTGTAAGGCTATTTGAGAGCCGACTGTTGCATTTAATATTTGTTTGTAATAGGAGCCGACTTGGCTTAGGAGTTCATTGTGTCATCTAGCCAACTTGTGGTTGAAGATTAGTGTTTAAGGAGTGTTTGGGGTAGTTGTTTAGAAAGAGAGAATGGGAGATCAGATTGATAGAAAATTAGATCTGGATCCTGTGAGATCTTGAAGATCATATTGTTATCTGATAGTTTGTAATAGCAGAGCTAGTGGTTGCATGCTTGGAGACAAGGAGATTACTTTGAGGCTTGCGAGCTCAAGTTTAGATTTGCCTTAGGGTTTCCATTAGTTGCTGATTTGTTTCAAAAATGGACTAGCTGGGGTGAGGGCTTGGATCTTTGTTGACCTTGCAGAATTGTTTCTTGATTGTAATTGGCCATAACCCGGAAGGCCTTACTACTGGGCATGTTAATGAATATTCAATTGAAAACATTGTCTTCTTGTGTAATTCTGCATTATGGTGTTTGGTTGCTTGTGAGGACTGTTCTTAATTGGATCCTTCTTACCTGTCCTACATCAGGTGGTATCAGAGCTTGAAGATCTTGAGTGTGTAAACCGATCTCCGGTTGAGGCTGTTTACACCAGGACCTTGTTGGTGACTTATTGGTTTGGGTTTTTCAAAAATCTTGAAGGATGCCTCCAAGAAGATTGGACCCTAGAGCGATTGCAGATCTTTGTGATGTGGAATCAAAGATTACAGAGAAAGTTAAAGTTGATTTTAGATTTGAGATGGAATTGATGAAGAATGACATGATCGCTAAGGTCATGAGAACTATTGCTAGTATGCCGAGGAATCTTGGTACTGATGATGGTTATGTACCGATGATGGTTATGAGGAAGTTGTTGAAGACTTTGAAGCTGTTGGATCTAGTGGTGATGACCGGACAGATAGATCTAGTGAAGATAGAACTGGTCGGTTGCATAGATCTAGAGCTCGGTTAAGTACTAGTTACCGAATGGAAGTTTCTAACTTCTCTGGTACTTTGAAACCTGAGAATTTGATTGATTGGATTGGTAAATTAGAAGATTTCTTTGAGCTAGAAGAAATTGAAGATCCTCTTAGAGTAAGATTGGCACAGACTAAGTTGAAAGGACGTGTTGCTCTTTAGTGGAAAGAATTACAAAGAGATAGAGAAGATGAAGGTGAAATGAAGATCAATCGGTGGAGGTTGATGGTGACTAAATTGAAAGCTAAGTTCATACCTGTCGACTATGAGCTTGACTTGTTTAAGAAGTTGCAGAATCTAAAGAAAAAAGATTTGACTGTGGAAGACTATACCGAGGAGTTCTATAAGTTGACTATTCAGTCTGGACACAAAGAACTAAGTAAAGAAAAAGTAGCTCGGTATGTGAATGGTTTGAGATTTAATATTCAGGATGAGCTTGGTATGTTGAAGATTGATTCGATTGAAGATGCTTATTAGTATGCTCTAAAGGAAGAAGATAAGTTGAAAAGGAGACAACATAGTAATCCTTGGGGGAAGGAGAAAATTGATCACTCGGTGAAGGATAAACCGACTGCTGAAGATGAACCGAAACCTGTGGAATTGAAGAAGACAGATAGAGTTATCTTTAAGGGTACTTGTTATAATTGTGGTGAAGAAGGGCATCGTTCTTTTTAGTGTACACGGAAGAAGCTTGGTGACCGACGAACTGTTGTGGTAAATGAGAACATTCAAAATGAACCTGAATCTGAGAACTTGCTGGTTCAGAGAACATTGCTCGGTACAAAGGAGAAACCTTGTCAGAGGAGTAACTTGTTCAGGACTCAGTGCAAGTCTAGAGGTAAACTTTGTGATGTAGTTGTTGATAGTGGTAGTACTGATAACCTTGTTGCTGAGGACATGGTTCAAAAACTTGGTTTGAATAGAATGAAATCCTCATCCTTATAGGATTGGCTAGTTACAAAATGTTCATGCTCTGGAGGTGAGGGAGCAGTGCTTTGTTGATTTTCAGATTGGTCAGTATAAGGATCTAGTGTTGTGTGATATTATGGAGATGAATAGTTGTTATATATTGCTCGGTAGACCTTGGCAATATGATTGCAAAGCTATGTATGATTGTGTCAAGAATGTGGTTATTGTTGAGAAGGATGACAGGAAATTTTCCCTGATGCCTTTGTTGGATACAACACTCGGTAAGAGAAGTCTGAGTATTGGTAGCCGAGTTGAGTTGGCGAATCCTGAGAGGAATGATGATCAGTATGGAGAACAAGTCTATGTGTTATCTAGGAAAGACTTGAAAACACAGAGGAAACTAAAGTGGAAGAGTATGCAAGCTAAAAAGTTGAAGGACATGTATGTGAAGAACCAGTTCAGGGTTTATGTGTTGAATCCTGGAAGATGTTCTTCCAGCCTATGAGAACACCTTTTCGAACCTGGGGTGTCTGATGCAGGGGCATTCTAGGGTACTTCGTGAATCTGCATGGAGGTGTGTTGTTTTGGTTTTGTGGTACTCGGTTGCAGCTTTAACCGAAGGTCTCATTTATTAAAGGAAGCTCGGTCGCTGAAGGAACTCGGTGAAACTTCTTGCGCTCAGTGGAACTTGTGCTCGGTGATGCCTGTGTTGTTCGGTGTTGCTTGGATTGGTCGGTTGTTCCTCTGGTGCTCGGTTGTTCTGGTTTACCGACTGGAGTTCTTGAGGGTTTGGTTGGATGACTTGGTGCATTTATTGTTGGTATCTTTTGTTGTATTCTCCTATGTAGATCTAGAGGCCAACATGGAGAATTAAATGTTTGTAAGGCTATTTGAGCCAATTGTTGTTGCATTTAATATTTGTTTGTAATAGGAGCCGACTTGGTTTAGGAGTTAATTGTGTCATCCAGCCGACTTGTGGCTGAAGATTAGTATTTAAGGAGTGTTTGGGGTAGTTATTTGGAAAGAGAGAATGGGAGATCAAATTGATAGAAAATTAGATCTGGATCCTGTGAGATCTTGAAGATCAGATTGTTATCTGATAGTTTGTAATAGCAGAGCTAGTGGTTGCATGCTTGGAGACAAGGAGATTGCTTGGAGGCTTGCGAGCTCAAATTTAGATTTGCCTTAGGGTTTCCATTAGTTGCTGATTTGTTTCGAAAATGGACTAGCTGGGGTGAGGGCTTGGATCTTTGTTGACCTTGCAGAACTGTTTCTTGATTGTAATTGGCAATAACCTAGAAGGCCTTACAGTCGGGCATGTTAATGAAAATTCAGTTGAAAACATTGTCTTGTTGTGTAATTCTGCATTGTGGTGTTTCGCTGCTTGTGAGGACTGTCCTTTATTGGATTCTTCTTACCTGTCCTGCGTTAGCTCCAATCATCCCAAGCATCATTTTGAAAGAACAAAAAGGATTTGTTCCTAGTAGAGAGACAGTGGAAAGAGCCCACATAGTCCATGAATTGTTACACACGATCACATCCAAATATATTCCAACTATGATCATCAAACCAGACATGAAGGGCTATGATAGAGTTTATTGAGGTTTTCTTCACAAAACATTATTGAAACTTGATTTTTCCAAAGTCTAGTGCAAATGGATCATCTCTTGTATTTTGGGAGCCAAACTTTCAGTATTGGTTAATGACAATTTGTGTTGTTTCTTTGCTTCCTCTCGAGGTATTCGCCAACGAGACCCACTCTCTCCCTTTTTATTCATCATTCTGGTTGAAGGCCTTAGTAGATTTATTTCCAAACAAAATTACATTCTAAAGTGGCAGGGAATTATAATTCCCAACTCCAACATCAACACAATGCATATCCTATTTGTGGATGACACTCTTGTTTGGGGTTGCAAACATGGAAAAAGAAAAAACTATTAAAGTATCACTAGATAAATATTGTTCTATTTCAAGGTAGAATCTCAATCCCCTTAAGCCTAAGGTCTTCTTTTATAATACACATTCCCTAGTAGCAAGTTCAATCCAAAGACACTTAGGCTTGAAGCAAGATACCCTTTTTCACAAACATTTGGGCTTCCCTTTCTTTACAAGAGCAAACAAGAATTCATATTGGCATCCAATCTTCTCCTCAATCGAAGGAAGAATTTCTTCTTGGAAAAGCATATGGCTTTCATTGGCGTGCAGAGTTTTGTTAATCAAATCAATTCTCTCAATAATTCCAAATTATACTATTTTTGTTCTCCAAATGCCCAAAAGCATTCTATCTTCCTTGAAGCAAAAGTTGAGAGGCTTCTTATGAAAAGGAAACATGGATAACAAGGCTAAACTTCCTCTCGTCTCTTGAGACAACCTTTGCAAATAAAAGGTTGTTGGTGGGGCAAGCACTCATAACATTGAAGACAAAAAATCAGGCTCTTGGCCCGGAATTAGTTTGGAGTTTATAGTCCGTCTTCAAAATGGCAAGAATAATTCAAACTAAATATTTAGACTCCTCATCATTGGAAAGGATTTTTACAACTAGCAAATCCCCCTCAAGGATCTAGGATGTGGAGTTTTTTAATTAAATGTAGAGCAATGATCTTGCCACATCTCTCCTAATGGTTCATCATGGTAACAAGGCCCTTTTGGGGGAAGATCTTGGTTGGATAAACCCCCTTTAGAAAATATCCATCATCTCCTACAAGCAAAAGAGATTTTAAGAACAAATAGGAGATCAAAATTTAAAGACTATCTTATTTTTTATCAGGTTCGGAATGTGTCACAATGTAAATGGAAAGATTTCTCCACCCTTCCCTTTTACCAACATCAAAAGACTTGTTATTAATTTACTACAATCACGTCAAATCCATCTCTGTAGGGAGAATTTCTAGTTTAGGCAGTGTCTTCAACTAGTAAATATTCAATAAGGGATATGAATTTCTGAATTCTAAGGCTTTTGAGGCCTCCTCAAAACCTTGTCATTTTTTGTTGAAAGTGAGCACTTCTTCCAAAAGTTGAAGTTTTCGCATGGACTAACCTAAAAAGGAGAATTCTAACTAACGGGTGATAAACTTTCCCACCTTGGGATTGTAGATAATTTCAATCGTGTTATGTAACTCCACAATGGAGATAGTTGATCATCTTCTCCTACAATGTGATTCCACATAGTGTTGTTGGGCCTGGTTGAAAAATAAACTTTCTTGGTTAGTCCCTCTACCATATTCTCTTATTGAAGTGTTTGATGGATCCATTCCCTCCCATGCTAATAATATTGTCAATAATATATTTGAATTCAATGGATCCAATTTGCTCAAGTCAAAAAGTGAAAGGAAGCAAACCACACAACTAGAGAACAATGGCATAGGCAATTATTATGTAGGAGATGTTAAGAAAGGTGATTGAGATCATGTCATAGATGTCCTCTAAATATCTAGCTTTAGGCATGAATGATAATGTGCATAATTTTATCTGAAGAATATGAATTATAGACTCTTGAGTTCTCTAAATCATCAATATTGATCATATCCACAAATTTACAATAAAATATATCACATCCTGGAGCTTTGTCATTTGCCATGGAGAATGGCTCACAAAGATCATCCTAGTTGAGAAGTTGCTCACACAAAGCACACTAAGAAGTGGCACCTTGGCAAGGAACCACATTAATGGATTGTTGAAGAGCATTAGCTTGCTCAAAAGAAGAGTCCTACACTTTGTAAACCTATTCACAATGCCAGACAAAAGCATAAAAAATAGCAAGAAGCTTGACTTGAACTTTGGTACTCAATCTACTAAAATGTATGATAGGCTCTTTCAAGGACTGATAAAAAACCTTAGAAACTTAATCTGCAATTTTAAGTCAATGAAATTGAGCACCTAGCAAAAAGATTTATCAAGAATTTTCTTATGAGGGCAAAGTTTGCCACGCACAATTGTAGAGAGTACAAAAAATTGTTCTTCCACCATAGTAGTAGCATAATGGAGCTCTTTGGTAACAGTCTTATCTTAGCAATGGTAGAAATAGGAGAGCCAGCACCCATAAATGCAATTCTATGACAAATATATGGCTCCAAAGTCCAAACACATCAAATGGAGGCAAGGTCTTGCTAATGAGTCAACAAAGACATGTAAAGGAAGAATTATTTTTTCTTCAACTTAGGCTTGAATGCATAACATTGATGGAAAGTGGCTAGAAACAACTTCCAACAAAACCTAAACTAGCAAAGAAAACAAAGATTAAACTAACATCATGCCATTAGTGTAAGTAATTGTAACAATAGTTGATTATAGGATCAAAAAGGCCCAATTTGTTACATATGTTGTACCAATTATCCCTCTTTCTAGCTACCCAATGCATAGCAAGATTACTAGACTTGTCAAATGCCACTTGTAACATATCAAAGTCTCCACACCTAACCCAAATTGTAGTGGGAAATGTGCTAGCAATCCATCATCAAAGATCAAATCTTTGAACAATGTTGGAAGCATAAATATCAATAACACCAAAAGAGTGGTTATTTATATCAAATAGGGCTTGTATATCCCCATTAGCAGATTCTCCCTAACCACTACGTGAGGACACTATTTTAGATCCCTTCCAAATGTGAAGCAAAGATTGCTCCACTTATACCATGTGTACCAACTTATTGTGCATGTAATACGAAGCTTCCCTCTCACTAATTGTCTTACATGTAGAAGATTATTACACTTATCTAATGCCACTTGTAACATATTAAAATCTCCAAACAACCTAAGTTGTCAAACATGACCAAGTAATCCATTGCCAAATATTATATCAAAAGCTACATAGCTATTTTGTAAAAGTTGTAGTTTTTTTTGTTGTGTTGATCTTCCCAACTAGATAACTAGTATAAGATTTCACCATTTGTTGCAAATGTATTCTCCATCCTCTAATCTCCAAGTCAAGCTAAAAGGGCAAGGCTTAACATCAAGAGGAAGGCAATTCTTTTGTATGAGATAATAAAACATTAGCAAAAAGTGGCATTCTAATAAATCAAGGTTTAGTCACCTCTTTGGATGACTCCACATTATGCTAGTGAAAAACGATCTACTTTGCCTAGTCCAAAGGCTTTGAAATCAAAACAACCAAGATTGTTTTAATGGATCCAAGCAGCCCACTATTGGAAGATGGATATCTAGCCCATTGGTAATTAGTAATCTTGTGGTTCCCCACTAGTCCATCCTTCCTCATGTTTTTTGAAACTAGGGGCCAGAATTTGATTTTGCGACCAAAGAATTGGCCCATGTAGTATGCATCCAATAAATTGAGATAACTCACTCTGAGTAGGGCATATCTAACCAATTTGAATATTAATAAATCTTTTAGATCTTTTGAGAGATCAACTCCACATAAACATACTTTTGTAGACATAGTAAAAAAAAGCCAATTCAAACAAAGCCAATAAAGCAAGATGAAACTAAGAAAGTCAACTCAAATTAGGGCCTGGCGAGCTTGCTCAAAGACAACTGAGTCTCACGGCCAATGAGCAAAAACTAACAAAACTCTGCACATACCAGGGGCTGTGTTTCAAAATAGCATCAACACGGCTTGCTTCCACAACCCAGAAAAGGAAAAACCCCTTAGTGAGGTTGTGGATATTTTCAAGTTAGGCTCCATGAGGGACCCATTCTTAATGCAAGCATTTAGAGGGAATCCTCCCAACAAAATAATCAATTGAAGTCAAAATTTTAAGACATCTATAGGCATTGTTATAGTTTAGAATGGGCAATACCACATGAGGTGGGTTTTCAAAGACATATACCTTGTGAAGCAACACCAATATTAATTGTTAAATTGATAAGATTTGAAGCCATTTTAAGAGGGGGAGAGAGAGATACCAATTGAAACGAAAACAAAATAGCACACTATAAACACTGAGTATGTCTTTTGAAACCCCAAGATATGACATGTCCAGTTTACTAACAAAAAGTGTTTGCTAATGCCTGTAATTTTGTCATTTTTGTGGGCCTGCATTCCCTTCATGCCATTTGATCCTTTCAATGACAAGGTATCTAATTCATAGATGATTTTGTTCTGTTTGGTTACTAACAAGATGTCTTGATCATAGATAATTGTCCTCCCATTTTGATTGTAGAAAGACTTTAAACCTTTGACACTAATAACGTGGAAGTGTAACTGAAATATAGATGATTATGCTCTGTTTGGCTACCAACTTCAGCCCTTAGTCAACTTAGATAATGTGGGAAGTGTTCAAGGCTCAAGTTGTTGGCAGAATGAAACAGAACAAAAAAATTGGTTAGTGGAAGACAATTGTAGGAAAATCTTGGCTCGTCAATAAGTTTGAGCATACAATGAATTTCATAATGATGCACTTGATAAAAATCTTGCCTTCGGCGGATAGAAGATTCCCTGCAAGGTTTTAAGAGGATTATTTGGAATCTCAAAATAGTGATAAAGGCAATAAATATTTTGGATTTGGCCATTCTATGAATCTTTCAAATATGATGTAACTGATTGCTACAAGCCCATCACAAATTATCTGATCCTGATGACTTTCCTAATATTTATAACCAGTCTTTTGATCCATGGAAAACAAATTACATTTCAATCTACGTTGAAAATCTCACTGGCTATCATTTTTGTGATATAACAATACAGATTCTAAATACGACTAGAAGGATGTCCACATTTACCTGGAGTGTACGATACTAGGTTTATGGTTCCTCTCTCTCTCTCTCTTGAATGTCTTAATGTTTTTCATGAGATACACCTGCCTAATATCAGAAGCAACAGTTCACCAAGTCCAACACCAACTAAAGATTAACTCTCACAATTTGACACATAAAGAAGGATAGTAATTTCAGATCCTTGCAACTGGAGTCTAGATACAAGGGGCTGAAAAGGGTATATAAGAAAAGGCAAGGCCGTCATCAACTAGAGCTCTAATTGACTTTATTCAGGGAATATTTCCCCTTCAACATGCCAGGAAGTAGAAATCTTCACACAGCTCTTCATTACAACGGGGTCAGAAAAAACAGTCTCTTTTTCTCTCAAATATGTCTAATGTTTTTCATGAAATATACATGCCTAATGTCAGAAGCAACAGTTCAACAAGTCCAACACCAACTAAAGATTAACTCTCAGAATTTAACATCAGAAAGGAAGGGCAGTAACTTCAGATCCTTGCAACTGGCGTTTATATACAAGGGGTATATTAGCAAAGGCAAGCTCGTCGTCAACTAGAGCTCTAATGACTTTATTAAAGGAATATCTCCCCTTAACATGCCAGAAAGTAGAAATCTTCGCCCTGCTGTTCATTACAAGGGGATCAGAAAAATCTGTATCTCTCTCTCTCAAATATGTCTAATGTTTTTCATGAAATATACCTGCCTAATATCAGAAGCAACAGTTCAACAAGTCCAACACCAACTAAAGATTAACTCTCAAAATTTGACACCATAAAGAAGGTTAGTAACTTCAGATCCTTGCAACTAGAGTCTCGATACAAGGGACTAAAAAGGGTATATCAGCAAAGGCAAGCCCATCATCAACTAGAGCTCTAATGACTTTATTCAGAGAATATTTCCCCTTCAACATGCCAGGAAGTAGAAATCTTCACCCAGCTCTTCATTAGAAGGGGGGCAGAAAAATCAGTAGGCAACATGTAATGCTTCCATGTGAACAGCAGAGGACTTCAGAATGTCTAGAATAAAGATATAAATCAGACTAGTAACCATCTCCTTTATTGATGAAACAGGGACTAGACCTAGGGGGTTATAAAGTAATTAAAATCCAGCTTAAGATTGATCGAGAGTCTCAGTCTGAAGTGATCGAGAGTCTCAGTCTGAAGCTTCACAGAAGTATTATATGCCATGGCTGGTGTAGTGATTAGAATAGTGTTGCAGCAATTCAAGCTTCAATGCTTTCCACGTGGCAATTCCATGAATACCAGCAGTTCATTAACCACTTATAAGTTATAAATAAAATAAAAATTAAAGAGCTGAAAAACTAGAAGAAAATTTTAATTATAAGTCAAAAGAGAAAACCATACAAGTGCAAGAACTTGCAGGAAGTGATCCAAAAGAAGAATAGCAACTCTGCCCAGTGAACATGGTCCCTGAGTTTGACATCTGAAACACCAGCACTGATCCTTTTTCTCTGCTCAAGCTAATTTGTTGTTTGATTAGACTAATTTTTACTGTTAACATAGCCTAATTTTCTAATTCATGATCTCTAGGTCTGAAAATCAGATAGACCCTAAACTCTGTAGTTCAGAAAAATACAGTAATTAATGTATAACAAGGAATTGGAGAATAAGAGGGCAAAAACTTGTACTCTAACACAAAAATGAAATTCAATTATATACAAATCTCGGCAAAAAGATAGCGTATTTATATATAAAACATTACAGAACCTTCAAGAAGGAATCAGAATGTTTTTTTCTTTGGTAGCCATTTTAACTTAAAGCAGACTAAGTTTTAACATTGCAATTTTCATGTTGTTTACATATATAATGAATGAAATTGTGTATATTAGCACAGTTGGGTTTAGAATAATCTGACACTGCTCTTAAATCAATTTACCATTACCGGCTTAGGAAGAAAGATCATAAAATTAACAACCCTTCCCTCCTTTTTTTGTGTGCCACATTTATCTATGGTTACTTCCTACAATGATATACTGAATATAAACGAAATTCTATTTTAGAAATTACATGATTGTCTATCTCATATAGTGTTTCCAAACCTATTTGAGATTCAGAAGCTCTTTAAGCCTAAAGTACCACATAGTCAACTCCTTGTAAAGTTAAATAAAGAAATAAACACTAGTCTCAGTGTACATAAACCAACAATTCAGCAACTGATATCATGATGAAATGTCCCCATTGGCTGCAAGAGAGGCAACCTGATTTTCATCTCCCATCTGCGTCTCATGGCTCTCTTCCCTTCCATCATTCTGATTCTGTAGCACATAAAGGATATATTCAAAGGTAAACAGATGAACTATCAAATTTGACATCTACATTAGACAGAATATTGGGTGAAGCAAGGTCTACTTGTTGCAGATAAACTAAAATCTCCCTCATAACTCTCCAGTATGGTAATAAAGATTTTTTTTATTTTAATGTTAACGACTTTTTTTGCAATAATTTATATCCCTAGCCACAAATAGCATTTAAAATATAGCTTCAAAAACAATTTGGTAGTAATGAAAGCAAACACAAAATACCTGCTCATGTGAGCTCAGAGGTTGAAGCTGGCTTCCCATGGATGAAGGGTTTTTTGAAAGATCCCTCAGAACACCCTTCAAAAAAATAAAAAGTTCAACTTTCATGTCTCATATACAAAACAAACAGATGAGAAAGAATTGCAGAAAATCGACATTTATTTAATTTTGAATGTTTATGTAGAGGCTGTTCTAATATCCCTCCAGCTGTTATGCATGCTACACACTACTTAGACATCTGATTGCAATCCTATTGACCAATTCTTATAACTGATGGATATCAAATCCTTTCTTTAGGTTCCACCAGAGCACAAATTTGCAGAGAAAACTGTTTAAGAAATTTAAAAGTGATAATAGACTTCCAGAATAATACAAGCAGTTATCAACAACTGGAGACACTACCTTGTTGGCCCACATCAGACCACAAGCATTGCAAAGGGATCTTGGTCCTGCTGGTCCACGACGCATCATTGGAGTAGATCTTTCCCCAATGCCACAGTGAAGGCATCTGCAAGACATAAGATTTCCAATCAAAACTAAATAATTAGTTTCCAACTTTTATCTCACTCGCTCTATTGTAAATTCAACCAGCTATTTGAAGTTAATATTAGTTTGCTTCTTAAAGCTAAACTCATTCTGATAAATAAAAGCATATTTAATAGGACTATGGCCTTCAAACATTATGCTACATTCCACAGTAATTTGGGGATGGGGAGCCAGCAATCTGGTGGCACCTTTTGGAGACTATATATATGTATGGAAACTCAATTTTTTACAAGTCTGGCTATTTATGATATTCATTCAAGTATAGAACTATAATGTAACAGATTCAATGTGACATGTGACATGTGACATGTTTGTCGATTCAACTATAGTAGCAAAAAGAAAAAGAAACATTGAATCGGTGTTCAATGTTTTTACAACAAAACGCCCAAAGGCTACAAAATCAAAAATGAAACTGTTTGACATCATACATTTTACAACTGTTTATTGTCAATGACAATGCATGATTTCAATTTACAACTATATGCAATCCCTCAACAGTTGTACGCTTTCATTTTACAGCAGTATTAAGTCATTCAAAAATTCAGAATTCAACGCTTTCTTTGTACATCTCTATGCAATCATCACTTACTCTTTTTACAATGGTATGTCTGACCATCCCCATGACAATGGAGCAATATCATGGACCTCTCCAACTTTTTCATAGTTAGGTACCCATGATTGAATCCCCAATTTCCCCATTGATAGGGGACACCCATGGGACATCCCCTGACATGGTTGTTATGGTAAATCCATATTGTTTTATTAAATAGAGGAGATGAATGCTCCTTATATAGATTTCTAAAGACGATATTTCTAAAAGAAACAATTGTGAACTAAAGACGAAAATAGAAACTACCTAATAAACTAATAAACTAAAGATTAACTAAGATGACCATTAAAGAAATATTAGAATATTCTAATAATTTTACTGTTCCGAAAATTGGGGGCACAAGGGAGACAAATTTGATGGGCGTGCGGGTGGAGATGGGGGTGGGAGGGACAATAGTGAGGGACAAGTTCCTGTGTTACGCTGATATTAGGTCATGTCCCTCTAACTATATCCATTATGACAAATCTTTTCCAAGCATCATATTAAGATTTTGTTGTTCCATGGCTTATATTACCTTTATCGGATCCTCGTTAATAAGTTCATACAAATTAAAGAAAATACACCTTCATTGCTGACTCCTATATGAACATGGCTCCAATCCTTTAACTGTTACTGATGTTGATATATCTGTCGCATGTACCCGAGCCAATGTATTCAAGTAATTTAATATCAACCGGTCCCATATCTGTTTTAGGAGCATCCCAGTGTGGGCTTGACAAGAACCCACCAGATGCTTCGGGTTCCTTGTGGGTATGCGTCTATGCACCGACAAGGAACTTGTCGCGTCTCGCGCATAGCCAACGAACTTCACCACCAAAAAAGTGCCCAAAACACATTTTTTAACTTGGAAAAAACTGAAACCCTAAAACAACCCTTAAAGCATCATTTTGCCTCCAAAAAACATCATTTAGCTCTCTTCACTATTTTTTTCCTCATTTTGGCATTTTGAAGAGCACCTGGTTTTTTCAAAGGTGATCAATGGGACTGCCAAAGTAGCAAAGATAGCTTACACAAAGGGGATTAAATCATCTTTGCTAGGTATTTTACCCTATTCCTGAGTCCTTTTAAGAAATATTTCAAGTTTTTAATGAAATTTTTCAAACTTCTCTTTTGTTTTTTTTAAAGGAAAAAACAAACAAATTTCACTATTTGTATGCTAGCATTTATTTGTTTTTTTAATTTAAAGTGTATGATTTCTTCAGTGAAACCCGGGGACGCGCACCCGGCCCAAAACCCAAGAGTACCCGGTGCGGGGACATCCTCGAGACGGGTACTTGGAGTACCCAAGTACCCCCACCACCGCACCGCTTGGGTGCTTGGGTGATTGGGTGATTGGGGACGTCAGGGGTACTTGGGTGCTTCATCCACTCTGTTAAGAGGAACAAACTTACCTCTAAGAGAGCAGAGAAGCGTGTGTACAAAGAGAGCCCAACAGCACGATGAGATGTAGAGCCAGAGAATCCATCTCAAATTGATGAGGACGAGATTGCAGCAGAAACTGATGTAGGGTTGGTTGGTGTTCCTTTGGCGGAACTTGAGCGTGACGAGTCTAGTAGTTCCAGTGATAAGGACTTTGGCTTGGGGGATGATTAGAGTCCTCCCATCACTACATTTTGTCATTTTGACATGATTTTGTACTCATTTTGATATTGATCGTTATTCATATCATGCATGATGCTACTCATTGTAATCATCTTTATGATATAATTGATATTTGATAGAACTAATATAAATCCTATTTGCTGATAATTTGAATTTCTATTTGAATTTTGATTTTTGAATGTTACTATTGGGTATGTACTATGTTACTATGTTGAATGTTCAATGGTTCTTGTTCGTGTTGCAATTTTGCTATGTTCAAGTATTTCAATTTGGAATGTTATATTGAAACATCATTTCATAACTAGCATTTCAAGTTCTATATGTATAGTATGCAGCACCCCCCCTCCCCCCCCCTGCCGTCCCCAAACTGAGGCCCTTTTTTTTCCCGTCCCGGAAACTCGCCCCGACATCCCCCCACGCCGGTGTTACACTGGATTTCTTCTAACAAAAAAAACAAATTGCAAGAACGGCCATTAATTCAAGATCAATGGTTGTTGATGCAAACAAAAAAATAAAAATTGATAGAGCATCTACTTAATTGAAATATACAACAACACGTGAACAACTTCCATGAGGTGCAGCATTGCTTTGGAATTGTGATGTGTAAAACCAACTTTGAGAGCTTGTATAGTCGAGTGAGAAATTACTTTTGTGCCATAAGTGGAAAGGGGATTATGTGAAGGGACATCTGGGAATGGATTATAAATGAAAAAATTATGGCATAGAATACAGAACAAGAAGTTGATGTGTTGAAAGAGCAAAACTAAGATCTCATCCTTAAGCAAAAAAAATCAATGACTTTCATTCAGCAATGGCCTCATGTCATGCTCCCATGACAACAACAGAATATTATTACAAACACTAAATCACAGTCTTCAAGGGAAGAAGAGACTCCTACGTACAGATCAGATCCTTGAAAATAATCTAACAATTAGCAAGTACTGATTGGCAATCCTAAATACTGGCATGCCATTCTTATCTTAAATGCTAGTCGCTTACACACAGAATAATCCTAATCAGCGGCCAAGAAACATTTGAATAATAATTACATAATGCTTGGAAGGGTAGCACTTCTTGTAGGGTCATATCTCTTCGTTTTTGATATATGCATTAGACATCATTGGGACTAGGTTGGCTAGCCACATAGACTCACTTTTAGGCCCGCATTTCAATGATAGTTTCCATCTTATTCCCTTTTCCAGATTGAGTTTGTATATCTAATTTGTAGCTTACTGTTTATGCTGATTATTGTCAATTTTACATCTTTAGACCTAGTTCTTGCTCTATCTTATCCAATAACATCAAACACAAAACAAAGAATGATTCAACACACCACATCAACTCATTTGTGCCTAGCTCTTACTAATCCAATTGGTTTGAAGTTGGGCCAACTGAGTTATTCTTCAATGAGGAGTTGATGGGAATGGGTTTGATTCCCAGTTGCATGTTTAGGCTAGTGATCGCTGTTTTCCAACTCTTCAAAAACCACAAAGGATGAAAAATACATTTTCTACAGCTACTTCAATCCAGTATTAGGCTCACATGTGCGGAGAACGAAATTCGCCACCCTCAAGGATTGATAAAATCCTAAGCGAATTGGTCCTTGCCACACCTCACTAAACTAGCACTCAGGTGAGCTAGGGAGATAAATTAATTAACCAGATAGAACTTAAGTGTTAATGCAAGATAAAGCAAAACAGAAATAAATATATGCTACGAACTGATAAAAATATTCTAACTACTAGAAATGAGAGAGCAACTGCTCATAACCAGCTAGTGAAATTTGCTAGCTCATTGTCTCAAACTCCTGCACAAGTCCAAGAATACAGCGCAGATTTGGGATGCAAGCATGTCGCACATGCATCTCATATGGACAGGGTATGGATTCCAAAACCAAAAAGGATTGAAAGAAAAAACTAGACTAAGAGGACTAAAAGCAAAATAAATACGAATAACAAAATGTAAAGGACAAGATAAAACAACTATTCTAAATTAAGAGAGGAGAGAAACGAAACCTTTCAAAAGGAGGTCGAAGAATCCCAAGATCATTGTACAATCTACTACTTCAAAACCTGCAGACTGTTTGCCGCTGGGGTAAACTTAGTAATGCATAGACATAGTACAAGAAATGCAATAAATACAGAATATATCAAAGAACAATAGATGCTTCCATTAATTATTCTAGACTGGCAAGTACATTTACATCATAAGGATAATTCCATAATCCCCCGTGTCCATCCTCCGAGAGGGTATATAAACTACCTGAAGGGCCATGACTGAAATGTCGTGACGCAACGGTTTACCTCTCGGTCACTAACGGCCGAGACTAACATAACACTTAGTTAGCATATTAACCGGTACATTCAAATATCCCGACAACATCATTCCCTCGAAAAAAACCAAGTCATCTCCAACGACTCACAACAAAAGGGAGATGAAATACACTACATAGAAGAAGAAAGTCACTGAGAAGAAGGGGCGGAGGGGCATCCCTGAAAAAGCTAAAGTGTCGCCCTCCCCATCAATGCTGCTTCGAGTAGGTCTTTTTCCGTCACATCACATTCCTCCCATGCTTGCACCAAACTTGTCTCCAAAACATACTTTTGAGTTGTAGCCTCTGCTAACTCTTGTTCAAACAATACTGTCTCCCGAGCCAATCTAACCTCGATAACCACCCATGCCGCCTTCTCCGCTTCCAACTCCTGGGTACACTGAGCCAAGTGTCGCTCTACTGCCTCCAACCAGGTGGTCAGCTCCTCCCAAGCTCTCTATGCATCCACCAAGACAGCCTCACGTCCAGCCAACACCTACTCTGAGTGCCTCAAAGCGTAGTACCCCTCTCGAAAGGCTTGCTCCAGTGTTCTCTCCACCTTTGGCGTGCAGACACTCCGTGCCTGCAGCAGCTCCGAGTCTCATCAACTGGTCACACTCCCCAAAGGCTGACTGAATAATTTCCTCGTGTCGTTCCAATGCCCTAACTTACAATTGTAGTGTACCTCAAAAATAAAATGGGGGTCTAGGGGGCAACGCCCCTAACGGGGTCGAGGGGCAACGCCAATTGAACACCTTCAAACCCACACAGAAGTCCATGGGGCACACCATTTTTGTGATTTGCTTCCAATACCATACTCTTCATGCCTACCGCTTACGGTGCCTGCCTGCTTA
This sequence comes from Chamaecyparis obtusa, assembly GCA_027943335.1. Lineage (NCBI taxonomy): Eukaryota > Viridiplantae > Streptophyta > Pinopsida > Cupressales > Cupressaceae > Chamaecyparis > Chamaecyparis obtusa. The sequence continues at coordinate 162,954 of BSBK01002457.1, read as the reverse complement.
CGTCCTTCCCTTCGGTGCCATACGCTATTCAACTGTTCTTTTGTTGTCGTCGTTTTTTTTTTAAAACCTTCCCCTCGTTGTTGCCACTCCTTGCTGTCAATAACTGTCTTCCTTGTTGTGAACTAGCTTTGATGTATTATGTTGTTTTCTCTTCCTTCTGGTCGTACCGTACGGTCCTACGTCTACTTGCTGCGTTTTTATTTTTGCTACCTTCCACTCTGGTTATCCTTTCCTGTCGTACAATGGTACTAACACTATGTTCTTTGCACGTGTACGGCTTTATGTCTCCCTACGTGCGTTTTAATCAATGCGGCCGTGCAATTTTTTCTTATGTTTTTTTCTGTTGGCTTCCGTACGACATCTTTTACCCATTGCTTTCTTTACGTACAGTGTTTTGTCTCGTACAGTTGCCAAGCTTTGCCCTTTCTTTGTCATACGGTGTCTCCAACTTCCCTTCCTTTGTCGTACGGTCGCTTGATGACCTTCCCCACATGCGTACTGCTTGCAAGTCCTCCGTGTTTTTTCGTTGTCGTATAGTGGAATGACCGTACTGGCTTATATGTCGTACGGCCAAACACCGTATGGTGGATTTTCCATGTGGTTTTGTTGTACGGTCATCGTTGTCCTTTTTTTTCTTAAAAAAATTAAATTCTTAATCTAAGTGCCTTCCAGATGCTTCTCCAGTCGCCCATATGGACGGCGCTCGGGTTGCCTGCCTAATCTCTTGAGTCCCTTTCCATCCTCTCAAGTCCCTCCTCTTCGGGTAAGGTTTCAATTTGGACCTGTTGATGGCCTCATGTATCTCCAGTCCGTCAAGAGTCAACAACTTGACAGCCCTGTCGTAGCCGACTTCCTGAAATTTTCTTGGCTTAATCTCATTCTTTCCATTGTACTTCAGCACCAACTGGCCACGGGAGGAACACATCTTTCTCCGTTGTTGTGCGACCCTCGTTGTCCATTGTGCTATCATTCTTCTTTCATCTAATTTATTGAGAGTGTGCAGCCACTCCCTCAAGTTTTCCCTATCGCCGAGTCTGTTGTTAATGGCGATCCAAAGGCTTGGAACCATAAATTCTACAAGGACCACAGTCTCTTGCCTGTACATAAGAAGGAGAATAAATATTTTGAAGGCTGCGGTCTTCCACCCAGGATTCCAATCGTCATCGACACGAATGATCTTAGGTTCCTCTTCCTTGCCCAGATTCATTGGTTTGACCGACGGCTCCTTATACTTCATGGGGTTTTGCTCGTCAAATTTATGCATCGGTACTTTGCTTACTTTTGCATCCCCTTCGTTGTATTCATTGTACTTCGAGGGAAATGTTTCCGGTTCTTCCCCAATACTTAGTATATTGCATGCTGGTCGGAAGAGTTCGTAGTCCTCTATTTGCCAGTGGAAGAGACCATTCAGTGAGTCCATGTCATCGTCGGAGTACCCCTCTATTTCTAGTAGACCTTCCTTGTTCGGCTACATGCTTTGTCTCCCTTCGTCAACCTCTTCTTTGGTGTCTGATCCTGACGAGGATGCCAGGTCTTCACTAACCAATTGATTTCTCAAATCAATTGTAAATTTCCGGTCATCTCTCTCCATCGAAATTATGTTCTGTTTCCAGTCATGCTTAGCTTTTGCTCGCACAAGCCATACTCTCCCTAGGAGTGTCGTATCCCTTTTTTTTCACTGGAATGACTACGAAGTCCATCACGAACAGTTGGGTGCCAATTATTACCCTTTGTGCCATTAATGTACCTATGGGTTTGATCCCATGCTGGTCTGGTCCTACCAGTTGGAAGGTTGGCAGCCACAGTGTTGGTCACCCGAGTTTCTTCCATGTCTCTTCGGGTAGAACATTGACACCCGATCCTCCGTCGATGATAGTGTTGGTAAGTATTGTGCCAAGAATTCCCATCTCCACTACTGCAGGATGCCTTCCCGTGTTGAGTGCCAACAGCATCGGGTCCTCAATAGAATTTCCCTTTCCAAGGGGGTTTGCCTTCGTCTTGGTCGCCTTCCGCACGTTAGGAGATGGTACCATGTTAAGCAGGGCCGTTCTTAATTGTGGCATGGCTGCAAGGTCTCCCAATTGTATTGGGATTTCTGTCCGCATTACTTGCCTTAGTATTTTATGTTCCACGTGACCTCCTTGGGAGGTTCTTGCGGCGTTGTATGTTTCTTTCCATTCAGCCATCATTCCTCTCTCAATGTCTTCTTTGACCTCGCATACTCTTTTCTTCTCAGTCTCCGGATGTGGGTAGCTGGCCTTCTTTGCTTGCTCCCGGGTGATTGCCAACACCTCCCCTTCATTGCCTTCGATATTCAGGAAGTTTACACCGGGTTTTGGGCATTTTGTGTCATCATGGTCTCCGAGCCCGCACTATTTGCAAAGGAATTGTGGCTTTTCCCCCTTCGAACACTCCCTCACAAAATGCCCCCATTGGCTGCATGTCCGGCATTGAATCATTGGCCTCCCGCTAGCATCGTACTGGATGCGGCTCCGGCTTTCGTCGGTGTTATTACTGTCGTTCCCCCTTCCTCCACAACGGTTATTCCTATAGCCGCCGGATGATGTTGTGTTCTGCGTGTTCCCGGGTGTTGTTGCGGCTGACGGTTCTTGCATGAACATGACTTGCTGGTGGCCTCGTGTCTTCAAGCTGAACGGACATTCCTTTGTGGAATGACCCGCCATTTGGCAAATGTCGCAGAACATTTTCTTTGGGCATGCGCCCTTCGTGTGGCCGGCCTCCTTGCAGTCGGTACACCACAAGTCTCCTTTGTTTCGACTGGTGCTTCCCTTCATAGTTTTGAATTCTTGAAGCATCCTTTCCATATCCCTTTGTAGTGCAGTGACTTTTTTCTTTGCTTCTCCGTCACTGCCGCTATCGTCCCCTGGAGTGTCATCCTCATCCGACGAAGAGGACTAGTTTTTCTTCTTCTTCAACGTCTTTTGTTCACTTTCCAAGTCCATCGCCCAGTTATATGCATCGATGTACAAGGTGGGAGGAACTATCTTCCTCTTCCTCCGGAGGTTTGATTTCAGCCCTTCGACGAACCATTTCTTCTTCAAGCCGTCGATTGGCTAACTCTCCATCTTTCCCACAAGTTCTTTCAGTCGGCGGCCATAGGTCTGCACGGTCTCCTTTTTCCTTTGCTTGGTTCCATATATTTCAGAGACGATTTCATTATCGTCTCGCAGGAGCCTAAACTCCTTTTCGAATGCCTTCTTCAATAAGTCCCAGGTGGTCACTCCGCTTTTGTCTAAGTCAGAGTACCAATCGATTACTACCCCTCGGAGGGTTGCCAAAAACTGTTTCATCCATTCCACCTAGTTAGCGACTCCATTCACGGACCAAATTGTCTCACATGTGCGGCAATGCCGAATAGGGTCTTCTTTTCCGTCGCCATGGAACTTGGGTAACTTTTCCTTGTTAGCTACCATATTCACCCTCGAGGGTGGGATGGTGGTACGTACCGCCTGTTGCATTGCCGGTTGGGTCGCCGGAAGTGTTTGCTGTACTGGTCCTACGATAGGTTGGGATGGTCCTGCCGTCAGTCCTCCAGAATTGTTTTCCCGGTTAATTGATGTTCCCAAACTACTCGAAGTGGTGTAATCCGCGTGCCTTTCTGTCACTTCGACACTTTCCGCGGCAACTGCACAAGTGTACTCCCTCCGTTTGGCTTCCTCTTCTGCCTTCCTTCGGGCTTCTGTCCTTGGTGTTAAAGTTAAGGTCCCGAACAAGTTCATTGTTTCTTCTAACAAATCCTCGTCACTTCCGTCGTCCTCCTGGTTAGGTTCCTCTAGACCGTTGCCTTCACTTACCCCCTCCAGTAATCTATCAGCACGTCTCCTGAACCTCTCCCTTCGCTCGACTTGCTGTTTTTCGAGTATTGCTTTTCGAAGAACTTGTTCTCCCTCAAGTTCCTTCTTTAAATTCCTATTCTTATTCAACTAGTTGGGCATAAATGCTTTTCCTCACACCAATAATCAACACAGAATTTCAAAAAACAAAAGGACACTTATTTATTCATGTTTTATTACAATCTCTTAATGGAATGATCTCGTCATTCTTATTTTTCACAGTGTCCTTCCTTCTGTCACCTTCAAACGTGACTATTCTCGACAGCGTTTCCCATCACGTTCCTCCTGAAGTCTTTTGTTTTCCCGTTCATGGTATTCCCGAAGGACTTCCTGTCGTCGTTCCTCCTGAGCAATCTCTTCCTGGCGGAGTCGTTGTGCGAGCGTTGCCTGCGACAGAAGCCTAGGAAGTTGATGCAGAAGATGGTTAGCAGCCGGGCTCACGTTAAGTGCGTCCCAAACAACGTCTTCTAGTATGGTGGCACATGTCGCCTCTCTCCGTACAAAAGTTTCAATGGTCGCACTGAATGTAACTCGAAAGTTGTTCGTCAGGCGGTCTTCCCCTTCAAAGAGTTCATGCCTACCATTCTCGTCTATTCGCCTATTATCATCAATCGGTATTCCCATTTATGGACAATACTCCATTTGCCTTTGTCCAGATCCGAAAGGCAATGGCGCCAAATGTTTACCCGTTGGGGTAAACTTAGTAATGCATAGACATAGTACAGGAAATGCAATAAATACAGAATATATCAAAGAACAATAGATGTTCCATTAATTATTCCAGACTAGCAAGTATATTTACATCATTAAGATAATACCATAATCCCCCGTGTCCATCCTCCGAGAGGGTATATAAACTACCCGAAGGGCCACGACTGAAACGTCATGACGCAACGGTTTACCTCTCGGTCACTAACGACCAAGCCTAACATAACACTTAGTTAGCATATTAACCAGTACATTCAAATATCCTAACAACACAGACAAGATGGAAAGCAAAATTGTTGGGCTATTGATTTAGAGGCCTGTTGAAGTCCGACCCCCTGTTTTTGTGTTTCCACCTCCACGAACAGCCAAGATACAATAGATAAGATAATGGATAAAACTCATAAATAATAAACAATGATATCAAGATAGAAAACAATAAGAGCTACAATACGCTAAATCTAAATGAAAATAAATGAGAGTGAAACTACTCCCCTTCAAAGCTACAAAGCCAAAGCTTGATGGAATGAAGGCGAAAGTGAGCTTGCATGACTCAAGGAGAGTGTCGGAGTTGCAATATGATGAACACAATAAGCTAGAAGCTGTCAACAATCGTAGTTTGAGAGCTCAAGAAAGTGGTTGAAAGTGGTAAGAGTGATTCAAGATGACTAAGAGAGTTCAAGTGTCCAAGAGAGAAAATCAAGCAAAACAATGGAGTTTAAACATAATTGGAGGATTCTCACAGTGGGTTGTATAGGTTGGCATTACACTACCAAAAATAGCAAGTGTAACGTCTCAATAGCCACCTATAGTTATGCAGATTTGTGGGATGAGTGTGCATGTGGTCAAGGGTCCAGCAAGGGAGATGACAAGGCAAGCAAGGTGATATGGAGGCATAGATTGAATTCCAACTTTTGGCCAAAGCAAAGGCATTATGCAATGAAGAATTACACAAGGGTGTGATTTACGACATTACATTTTTCCCCCACTCTAGCAAGCATATTAGTAGTGGAATGCAAGCTAAAGTAGAGACAAAAAACTTACTTGAGATGCAAAGCAAAGTCTTTCACCCATGTGGAGTTGCCCTTAGGGAAAAGCGCTAACATTTGCACAATCACATTGTAGCATGTAAGCTACAAACAAACATGCTAGATGAAAGAGACGATGATGGCAATCAAATACAAACCACGAGATAGTGATCACTGATGTTACACTAGTATGGGTAGCAAATTGTGTTATGCTAGATAGCCATATGATAGGGCAACTTTTTATTGCACCGATACGAGTAGCTAAGGCCAGCTAGTCATATGATAGGACGACTTTAGATCACGCCAGAACAAATAGCAAAGGCTAGCTAGTCGTACAATAGGGCAAGAGATTTCGATAGCGCCAGTATAAGTAGCAATGATAGATGACTGTACAATAGGTCAAAATATTTGCACCAGTATAGATCACAATGCTAGATGGTTGTAGGATAGGGCGAAAGATTATAAATTGGTGGATTGGCCCCCACAGAAGAAGATACAAAAGATAGTGGATTGGACCCTACAAAGGCAGATAGAATAGATTAAAAAATAAAAATTGAGAAAATACAATTGATATAGATATAATAGCCCCCCTTAGAATAGAAAGTGTAGTGGAAGGGGGAACATGATGCATTACGAGGAGATAAAAGATATTGTGGCATGTCAACATGGCTAGATGTTTCCATGGAAAGACAGCCCACAACAGCTGACACGTAATCCACAACATCAAAGCACACAAACAAAGACAAGGGGAATATGATTATTCGACATCAAAACCCATAGTAGTGAAAAGATTTTTAGTACATAACTGCATAAGAGTATTTCATCACAGTGCCAAAGTTTTTGGATCTGAAGAAGAGCACATGAAGACAAAGATTAAATAAAAATCCGGGTAAACATGGAAGTAGACATAAATACCCCCAACCCTTTGCATCCTCCCTAAATGTTAAAAATCAATATATGACAAATAGAACATGATAATGAGCAGAAGTGTATGACATATAACCACATATGGATCTGAGCGAAGGTAAGCTAAGGACTGATGAAGGGAAGTTGGAGGCCTCCAATGTTCCCTCCTAAATCATGTGTACCTCCGATCCACCCCACCTACATGATCACTCCTCGACCCAAGCATTCTCAAGTCAAGTACAAGCCTCCATGCAAGCAACCAAGTGTCCCCATGCCATCTACGACTCAATGCCCTCCTCCAAGATGCCCAACTGCCCCTCCTCCAAGGCAAGTTTGTTTCCAAGTACCAACATAGTAACTTAGGTCCTTTAGAGGGGAATAACAATAAAAGAGAAGCATGGGGAGACACAAATAGGCGAGCTCTAATCTACAGATGAACCAATGGGAACTACTTCGGAGATACTCCACAAAGAGGTCCTCATCCTAATCATGATCATATGGGGAGGGAGGCCAAGACTGGAAAGGAACAGGCGCTAAGGAAGCCCCACGTGCCTCACCAACAACCAAAGCACCACCTCAACATTCTCATCCAAAAGTTCAACTAAGGCAAGTGTGAGGGATCGTGTAAAGATCACGGTCAACACCAAAATATTCTCAAGCGAATTGAACATGCACCCCTTTTAAGAGGCAAGTAACTCAGTTTGAGGCAAGACTAAAGGAGCCAAATCGTTGACCTGTGTGAAAGGTGCGATAACAAATTCAAGAGAAAAAGAGAGCCTTCTCCACTGCAAGTACGGAAACGGCAAAGGGTCCGCCAAAGCAAATTTACGACAACAGAACTCAAGTATAGGGCCTTGCTCAAACTTTCTCTTGAAAGATGGAGGAGATACCCTCCTATCCACTATAAAGGGCCTAAGAACCCCGAGAAAGCTAGGATAACAGTCAATAGATGGTATAGGTTGGGCAGACATGACTGCACTAGACACCACCTATGTATGCAGCATGTTGATTAGTTTAGGGAATAGAGGCATGTAGGGGAGTGTGGCAATGAGTAGGGGTTCTTGGAATGGAGAGATGAAAACCTAGACCCCACTTAGTGCAAGGCCTAGTGATCACCCTTGAGCAACAAGACGTGAAACTAAAGATATGGTTGGATGAAATGTAAATGCAACAGGAGTGGATGCAAGAGCAAGCACAAGCAGCACAGACATAGAGACAGATGACTCGGTCTCCGCATTCGCAGCAGCCTCAGCTCCAAGGCCCTAGCCTGCCAACGATGCTTATGCTCGCGTGCAAGCTAGTTCTTATGAAGGTGTGGACCAAGATTAGGAACCTACAAAGGCTCGATAACATTTTGTTCCATTGGGGAGGCCATAGATATCGTGACCGGTAGAGAAGAGGGCCTTACCGATGAAGCAAGAGGTGTTGTCCACCAAATTATTAGTTTTTTGCTTTCTCTCATTGATATGGATGGCACCACTATCTTTGTGGTTTTGGATGAGACGTCGAAGACGTATATAGTGTTTGGTGTTGTCAAGAAGAGGTTGAATCTTGAGGAAGGTCGCCAGGTTGTCCTTTAACAACTTTTGTATGATACTCACATAGGTATCGGTCAACTTGGTAAAGACCTGATTCCGTTCAGACTATGTAGAGTAGTTTCTTTCTATGGTTTGTGGGGGTGTGATCACAATGGCCACAACTTTACTTTTCTAGAACCCACTCCAGGAAGATGCACCTCCGTAGGCATTTGAAGAAGACTCCAAACTAAGCCATGAAGTGTCAATAATCAATTAGAGAAATGCAGAGATTGGTAAAGTTGAGGTACCAGTTCAAGGAAAGTTTCTCCCTCAATGTCAGTTGCAAGTTGTCAATGAACATCCTTTGAAGATCCCCACCAAACAAGGCATAACAAACTTTCGTAGATATAGACTAGTTCCTCAAGATGAAGTTGGTCACCTTCTCATTTGGCTTTTGCTTACAATGAAAATGATCAACAATAGTGACCTTGTTGCCTATGTTTGCTTGGAACCATACGAGAAAAGCATCCATTAACTAATCAAACATCAGAATTGAATAATCTAGAAGAGAGTTGTACCATCTCGTCGCGGTTCCCTTGAGGGACAGTGAGCATAGTTTGAGCAAAACATAATCCAGGTTATGATAATCGCTGCATAGAGTAAGAAAGGAATCGATGTGGACAGTAGGATGCTCGTCACTATTCTACTTGTCAAACTTCAAGGACTCAACACCTTGTGGCAACTAAGTGTTGAGAACTTGCACAGAGAGGGGATTGCAATGGTAGTATGGCACAAGAGAGCTCTGCTTAGCAGCAATAAAGACATTGGCAAGTTGTCGATGCAACTGACCTATATTTTGCAATATGGTATTGAGAAAAAGTTTGTGAGGCGAATTACCTGTGCGATCTTGAGTAGCAGAGGATCCACCTCCACCGACCCTAGGATTGCGACCAATACTAGCACCAAGACCAATGGTAGCGATAGCAACAACACTACTGGAAATGAAAGAGCAACTACTCAAGACCAAAAGGTGAAATCTGTTGGCTCATTGTTTCGGATGCCCACTTGAGTCCAACACTGCAATACAGATTTGGGACAGCAGTGCATCGCACATGGGTCCCATACGAACAGGGTACACATTTCAAATCCAAAAAGATACAGAAGTAAAAACTAGACTAACAAGACTAAAAGTAGAATAAAAACAAATAACAAAATGTAAAGAACAAAGAAACCTCACGAAAGGAGGTAGAATCCCAAGTTCATTGTATGGTCTCCATCAAAACTTGCACACAATATAAGAACGAAAATTGTTGGGTTGTTGATTTAGAGGCCTGTCAAAATCCTCAACCCTTTTTGGTGTTTCCAGCTCCACGAACAGCCAAGATACAATAGATATGATAATGGATAAAACCGATAAATGATAAACAATGATATCAAGATAGAAAATGATAAGAGCTACAATATGCTAAATCAAAATGAAAGTAAATGAGAGTGAGATTAAGCCCCTTTGAATAATCAACATTAATGAATTTCAAAGAATTGAATTGATTTACAGAATGAGCAAGACGCTCATAAATAATACAGGAGTATTTACAAGAATAGCAAGTTTCTGATAAGAAACTGCTAAGAACAAGAATAGCAAGTTTCTGATAAGAAACTGCTATGAAGATCGAAGATGATCTTGACAAAAAAAGAATGTACAATGATTGAGCATTAATACTAAATTTAACATAATTTAATATTCTATTACCCTCCCTTAATGCTCAATCTATTAACTACACCTATAGACCCCCTGAATTTTACAAATTTATCAGGACCAAGGGGCTTGGTGAAGATGTCTGCTGGCTGCTCCGAAGTAGGAACATACAGCAACTGGATGGATCCGTCTTCAACCAGCTGTCGAATATAGTGACAATGTGTTTCCACATGCTTGGTTCTTTCATGGAAGACTGGATTCTTGGCGAGTTTGAGCACTCCCTGATTATCACAGAACAAGGGAGTAGGACCTGCCTGGGGGACATGCATATCCGCAAGCATCCGTCGAAGCCAAACCGCCTCACAAGATGCCTTAACTGCTCCCCGATACTCTGCTTCTGTTGAGGAGAGAGCCACAACCTGCTGCTTCTTACTAGTCCATGTGACAGCACCAGATCCCAAACTAAACACATACCCTGCTGTAGACTTACGATCATCAACCGAACCTGCCCAGTCAGAATCTGTGTAACCACTGAGTATAGGATCAGAACTCCGAGTGTACAGAAGTCCATAATCAGAAGTGCCACTCACATAACACAGCACACGCTTCGCTGCTAACCAATGATCAGCCTTGGGAGCTGTCATGAAGCGTGAAATGTAGCTCACTGCAAAACTGATGTCAGGTCTAGTGACAGTAATATAGATGAGGCTGCCCACTAGTTGCCTAAACAGAGATTCATCCACAGCTGGTGAGGATGACTGAGCTGAAAGTTTGAGCCCGGGTTCCATAGGAGTAGAGGCAGGTTTGCAATCCTGCATTCTGAACCTGTCCAAAAGACTTCTGGCATACTTGGACTGAGAGAGAAAGATACTGGTCTCAGTCTGCCAGACTTCAACTCCTAAGCAGTAATGTAGAAGTCCCAAATCTGTCATATCAAAAGTGCGGCACAAATCCTGTTTGATTCCAGTGATCAAATGTGCTGAACTGCCAGTAATGATTAAGTCATCCACATAGACAACCACAAACAGAATATCATTACTAGTATACTTGATATACAGGTTTGCATCAGATGGACTCCGCTGAAAGCCATGATCTGTCAGGTACTTATCAATTTTCATGTACCAAGCCCGAGGAGCTTGTTTCAGACCATAGAGTGCTTTGACTAATCTACAGACCTTCTGTTCTTGACCAGCAACCTTGAATCCTGGGGGTTGCGTCATGTAGACTTCTTCCTGTAAGTCACCATTCAAAAAGGCACTCTTGACGTCCATCTGATGGACTTTCCAACCGAACTGGGCTGCTAAGGCAAGAACGAGCCGTATGGTACTCATTTTGGCTGTAGGAGCAAAGGTCTCCTCATAGTCAATGCCTTCTTTCTGTGAGAACCCACGAGCAACAAGACGAGCCTTATACTTGTCTAGGGTTCCATCAGCTTTGTATTTTACTTTGTACACCCATTTGCAGCTAATGGGCTTCTTCCCTGAAGGAAGGTCAGAAAGGGCCCAAGTGTGATTCTTCTGAAGACTCTGGAACTCAGCTTCCATAGCTTGTTCCCACTCAGGTATACCTTTAGCCTCTGAGTATGTCTGAGGCTCAAAAACACTGTGTATGTTAGCCATGAGAGCAAAATTGACTGTATGCTATTGTTTGCTCTTATTACAGGAGGTTCTACCCTCAATGAGCTCAGTATCCCTGAGATCACTAATGGTCTTGGCCCACAATTTAGGCCGGAGAGTAGTACGAACATCTGGAGGAGCTGAAAGAGTCTCAGGATCAGGAACAGGAGCAGCAAGAGGAGGATTGTTCTCCGGAGGGAACTCAGGTAGTGCATCATCGAAAATGGATTCTGCATCATCCCTCCCATCAGGCAAACCTAATGGAATAAGAACACTATGAGGCTGATCCTCAAAACTCTGCTCAGAAGGAGGAGACTGAAAGAATCCTCTGTCTTCATCAAATACAACATCGCGACTGAAGATAAGACGATCAGTGTCTATATCTATTAGTCTGTAGGCTTATGGTGATCACTGTATCCTGTCATCATGAGTTTCTGACTTTTGGAATCCAACTTGGAGCGCTTAGCATCTGGAACCCAAACATAGGCAACAGAGCCAAAAACCTTCAGGTGACTGATCTGAGGCTTCCGACCAGACCAAACGTCTTCTGGAGTCTTCCCCTTAACAGCCTGAGTAGGAGAGCGGTTAAGAAGGTAGACAGCAGTAAATACTGCTTCAGCCCAATACTTGTTCGGAACACTCCTGTGTTGTAACATAGAGCGAGCCATCTCAACAACCGTTCGATTGCGACGCTCGACAACACTGTTTTGCTGAGGAGTGTGGGGTGTAGTCAACTGGCGTTTGATGCCATGGGTATCACAGAAGTTGGAGAATTCAGAAGAACAAAATTCCCCCCTGTTATCTGTCCTAAGAGTAATGATACTATGTCCAGACTCTTTTTCAACAAAGGACTTAAACTTCTGAAAGATACTAAATACATCTGATTTATGTTTAAGAAAGTACACCCACATCTTTCTACTAAAATCATCTACAATAAGCAAGAAATATTTGCAACCAGTGACAGAAGATGTATTCATAGGACCACAAATATCAGCATGAAGTAATTGAAGTACCTTAGATGCGCGCCAAGATTTTTCATGTGGGAATGAAGTCCGATGCTGTTTGCCAGCTTGACAGGCGCCACATACTCCAAGATGCTGAGTCTGAATATCAGGTAACCCTGAAACAAGTCCCTCCCGAGACAGCTGAGAGAGATACTGAATGTTGAGATGTCCATATCTCTGATGCCACAGAGTGCTAAGAGGAGAAACACGAGCTGCTAGAGCTACTTCAGGAGAATCACCCGTGTCAAGAAGCCTATATAGGCCATGATCCTCTAGACCAACAGCAACAGTAAGACGAGTCTCCCGATCAATGATGGAGCACTTGTGAGCACTGAACACCACATCTAGTTGAGGAGAATTCCTCATAATCTGGCTGACAGAAAGCAGATTAAGTGCCATTACAGGGACATAATACACATTCAGAAAAAGAAGAGTCCTGCCACCAGACTGTATTTGAACAGTGCCCCTGCCAACAACTGTATACTCCTCACCTCCGCCAAATACAACGGAATCACTGAAAGGTGAGAAGTCTGTAAACCAGTCACGCCGATGAGAAAAGTGACGTGATGCACCAGAGTCGATGTACCAAGCAGAAGACCTGGCATGATCTGAAGACCTCTTAGCCATAAAAGCATAAAAGGCAGACTCCTTCTGCTCGGAATGTTCCGCAACATGTGCCTTCTGGTGTGACCCTCCCTGCTTCTTTTGTTCAGAAGCGAGCCTCTGACGGCAATCTTTCTTCATATGGCCGTACTTGTGACAGTAATTGCACTGCACATTTTTCTTCTTAGCTCCATCCTGTGTCTGAAAAGAACCTTTCGGCTGAGAAGACTGAGAGGACTGAAATTTGCCTTTATCCTTCTGAAAGGATTGAGCTGAGAAGGCATTTTCCGAGGAGGTTGACGTAGTACCATTACCAAATTGCTGTTTCCAGCGATCCTGCTGTAGAAGTTTGGTGCACAATTCTGAAAACTTCAGATCAACATTAGTGGAAGTAATATTGAGAGTTTCAATGAAGTGTTCATACGATTTCGGAAGACTTTTTAAAGTGATTACAACCATATCTTCTTCCTCCATAGTCCGACCAATAGCTTCGAGTTGATCTCGAATGTCCTTAATCCTCGTGAGATGCTCCTGTAAGGACATACGTTCGTCCTTCATAATGGAGAACAACTGATTCTTCAAAAAGAATGCTCGGCTCTTGTCGGATGTCTCATGCAATTCCTTCAGATGCTTCCAGATGTCAGAAGCTGTCTTGCCGGAAGGAATCTGCGGTAACTGATCATCAGTTACTGAGAGTTTGAGGAGCATGACGGCCTCCCGATTGCGTTCATCAAACTTATCTTGATCTGCACCAGGTGTACCAGGACTGAGCTCTTTTTCCAAAACAAGCTGGTCAAGACGCCTATATTCAAAAATGGTCAACATACGCTGTTTCCAGATGTTGTAGTTGTGACCATTAAAGCGTTGACTACCTTCTAACATCAGATTGGTGAGAGAAGCCATTTGCACGTTTCCCAAGAAAAATTCCTGGATGACCCAAAAAATCCAAAGACAACCCAAAAAAGCGTGCAAAAAACCCAGAAGGAATCTCCTGTCAAAATTTGAATTCGCGAGCTTGAAAATTGAGGCACGAAAATCGAGACACCCAAAAAATTCGGACACCAACCCAGTTGAGATTTCGAAAAACCCAGAAGGAATCTGCAGAAAAAATTGAATCCGGCACGGAAAACGAGAGTTTCGAGAAAAAAAAAACTTGGCCCGCTGAAAAAAAATCTTCACAGAATGACGACTTTGCATATAAAATGAAGAATGGCGGTCGTTTTGCAGAGAAGAAGACTCTGTTTGCGCACACACGGGTATCTGAGAACCCTAGATGCAGTCCTGAAGGCGTCTTGTACAGACGTACCAACTGATGCGAACGCGAATGGATGTATAAACAGGTTGCCCGACCAGAAGACCAGTCGGGGCGGTTCTGCTAGATTGCAAACTGAGGACGCAAGCAGAATAACAGGCGTGGGCAGTTGAAGACAAGTGGCAGGCGCGGGTAGAATACCCAATGCGAAACACACACAAGCAATCAGGTCGCGAACGCAATCAAGTCGCGAACGCGAGCAGAGAACAAATAGAACGAAAATATTTGCACAGATAATTTCTCAAAGAAATTATAATATTTCCGGAAAAATTTTTAAAACCCGCTCTGATACCATAATGAATTTCAAAGAATTGAATTGATTTACAGAATGAGCAAGACGCTCATAAATAATACAGGAGTATTTACAAGAATAGCAAGTTTCTGATAAGAAACTGCTAAGAACAAGAATAGCAAGTTTCTGATAAGAAACTGCTATGAAGATCGAAGATGATCTTGACAAAAAAAGAATGTACAATGATTGAGCATTAATACTAAATTTAACATAATTTAATATTCTATTAAACATAAGTGGAAAATTGCCGATTTGAGAATCAATTGAGATGTATAGAACTGGAAAAGGGATTCAACGAAGAGCTTGAGTCTGAAATTTTAACTCAAAATGGTTGGACATCGTCAATAGGCGCTATAGTCCTCTAGATGTCCCAAGTGCAAAAAATCAACTGTGGAATATATTAATAATTGACAACGTCAAAGCAAAATAGGCCCAAATTTTGAAGGAAGCAAGATAATAGGGCCCTGATATCATTTCTATAATTGTTATTTAATATTGGGATTGATGACATTGAAGTGGGGAATTAAGTGCATTGAAATTGAAATTAAAAATTAAGTGCATCTTTTTGTTTTAGTTTTCATGCTTTGTAGATTGGAAAAGATGAATTGCTTGATTGCATGTCCTTATGACATGTAATCAAATAATTCTTCTCACCTAGTTTTACCGGGTCAAAGTGGTTGAGTTGCTCCCACTTTTTACTCCTTTTTCTCATTTCTTTTCCTATAAAAGGAATGAGCCTCTCATTGTAAAATCCATCTTTATTTTATGCAAGAGAGCTCTGCCAAACTTGTGCAAGCATAACTGTGATTGTGTAATACTATTTTGGAGAAAAATAAATAGAAAAGAAACAATTGGAGCTGACGCTGTGACTGAGTGCAATTGTGGTGAATCAAATTGGAAGTTGTGACTGCATTTTGGTTTTACTGTCTTTATATTTATGTGGTTCTTGTGTTTTGTTACAAGCAATGTGAATATCAAAAACAATCGGAGCCGAAGCTATGACTGGGAGCGATTGTGGTAATATAAAACTAGAAGTTGTGACTGTAGATTATATTACCATCTTATTTTCACGAACTTTGTTAGAATAGTTAGAAAGTCTCTACTTCTAGAAATTTGTGTGCCCCAATGGTAGAGGTATTTCTTATAGAATAGATAAACAAGTCTTAGAGCCAAGCCGGTACACTTTTCAATCAGCCTGTGAGTTGGTGTTGGTTTATCGGTATCACTGTTTTCAGCTTTTAGATAGAAGTGTAGTTTAGAGATTAAAGCTTTGCCCATTACTCGTTCTTCGGGTAAGTAGATTCCTTCTTAAAAGAAAAGAAGGAATATTTGTAACATCCTATTTGATAATCTCTTAACTTCTTGCTTACCATGAGTTGATCCAAGGAATGGTGACAAGGGGGAGCCTTCCCTTAAGGTAGGAGAGACACTGTCTCATATGTTGTGGCTGGTATACCTATTTTGCAACTGGATTTTTTCCCAAAACTATCGGTTGCAAAATATCCACCCAACAAGAACATCAGGTTTGCAAATTGGTAAAAGCTCTCTATGGCCTCAAACAATCTCCCCGTGCATGGTACATCAAGATTGATAAGTATTTGCTTCATCAAGCGTCTCAACGAAGTCCTGATTTTGATTTGTATGTCAAGCATACTAGTGGTGAGATTCTTATTCTTGTCATATATGTTGATGATCCAATTATTACTAGTAGTGCAACACATTTGGTCAAGCAGGTCAAACAGAATTTGCGTCAAACATTTGACATGACTGATTTGGGACTTCTCCATTATTGTCTTGGTGTAGAGGTTTGGCAAACAGATACCTCCATCTTCATTTCTCAGTCAAAGTATGGCAAAAGTTTGTTGGGTAAATTTTGGATGCATGATTGCAAACCCACATCTACACCTATGGAGAAAGTGTTGAAACTTTCAGATTCACCAGTGGTGGATGAGTCCGCATTCAGGCAACTAGTAGGCAGCCTCATCTATCTCACTACCACTAGACTTGACATCAACTATGTTGTGAGCTATATCTCTCGCTTGACGACAGCCCCAAAAGCTGAACATTGGGTTGCAACGAAGCGTGTGCTGAGATATGTTAAGGGCACTCCTAATTTTGGCATTTTGTACAAAAGTCGAGATCCTCAGCTCAATGGTTATACAGACTCTAGCAAGAAGCAGCAGGCAGTATCATTCTCCGCTACCAAAGTTGAATATTGAGGAACTGTTAAGGCAGCTTGTAAGGCTGTTGACTCAGCCTCATACTTGTAGATTTGCACATGCCTCAAGCAAGACCTACTCCCTTGTTCTGTGATAATCAAGGAGTATTGAAGTTAGCCAAAAATCCAGTCTTCCATGAACGGACAAAGCATGTTGACCTTCATTGTCAGTACATCCGTGAGCTTGTCAAAGATGGATCCGTGATGTTGTGGTACATACCCACTGAGGACAACATTGCAAACATCCTCACCAAGTTTCTCAGTTTGGAAAAGTTTGTCAAGTTTAGGGGGCAACTTGGTGTAGTTGATAGAATAACCATTAAAGGAGGGTATTAGACTATTTTTAGTATCCTAGGTTCTAGCTATTTTTAGCTTGTTATTACAAAATCTTAGTTAATGATCATTTAGGTTGTCTTACTTAATTTATATGAGTCGTCTATATTTAGTCAACTTTGTTTTTTGCTTTTTCGTTAAAAGCTTTTGTAAACTCTATATATGTCTATATTTGGTTAATAAAATCCATTCCATTTATTAGAGCTTCATACCAATGCGCAAATGATTAGGCTCCCAGGGCCCCTTGCAAGAAAAACGAAGTTTTCATTTCCCTAACTCATTCTTGCTGCCTTCCTGATTTTTTCCTCCAAAAGTCCCTTTTTCATTTGTCTTTCATTCTAACATTTTGATTCAATCACTCCCTCATGTTTGGCTTTTGTCGTCGTCTTACAGTACTCCTTGATGTTTGGGTCCTTCATAAGTTCAAAGAGTCCTATCAGCCGAGAAATTGCCTTACCAAAAGTATTAATCTTTCCAATGTCTGTTATGCAGTATGTCACTCATCTTCTTTACTTGTTTGTTGAAGGCTCTTCTTAGGCTGAACATGAAAATTTTCTTCTAAAACATTTTCTTTGGTTTCACTAGAGGTAGTTCTTATGATTAAACTTATTATTAGATGCAAAAATCTCCGAGTTGAGAGCCTTCTTAATAACATCTTATAGGGATAGTTGATCGAAAGCTCTAGACACATCCCTAAGAGGCTCAAAAAAGACTTCTATGAATAGCATAGTCAAGCTACTCTGACTGGATTTCACTAGAGGTAGTTCTTATAACTAAACTTATTCTTAGATGCTAAAGTCTCCAAGTTGAGAGCCCTCTTAATAACATCCGATATGGATAGTTGATCAAAAGCTCAAGCTACATCCCTGAGAGGCTCAAATAAGACTTCTATGAATAGCATAGTCAAGCTACTCTTAGTGATGACAACATTGTGAACACAAAGTTACCACAATTTTGAGGTGTCATACTAGTGCCACTGTTCATGTAGCGAATTGTTGCTTCAAGCTCCATAAGTATTCTTTTACTTCAAACGTGGATATTTGAAACATGTGGTAGAGATTATTCTGAAAATACAGCTTGAATTATTAAGTTTGTTGCAAACGTATGTTATGGGTCAATGATGCTTTTGGACACCTTTAATGTTGTTGCCTTAAGTTGTGCAGTAGAGGCTTTAAAATGACTAAAGAGTATGGCCAAGATAACTTTTGTGAGCGAGGTGATTTGTGTTTTACTCAAGTTGTCCTTCAAAGTTGGGAGGATAGATGTGAAGATTTGCTTCCATTAGCCAAGGAAATACATTTGTGAGTAGATGCAAAGGCTCTTTAGCCTACATTGCTTGGATGGAAGTTTGTGATCTAGAATAGAAAACCATACATCAACACAGCTAATTTTGAAACAATGTTATTGAGAGTTCAAAACAAATGACAAATAATGAATGGTGGCTAAAGGATCTTAAAACTATGTCAATGGAACTATTTGAGAGGATTTTAGTTTCAATGCAGGACCTAAGAATGGAAGGAATGATAATTAATTGAATTATTGTCCAACATGGAACCAGATGGATACTTGAATAGAGAAGACAAGAAGTTGCATGTCACATAGTTGAAACACATGAGATAAATGACAATAGAATGACTTCATAGACAATGTAACCAGACAACTACTTATTGAAGGGCATTCCATACCTCTTGATACCATGTTTTCTTTACATTGTGCCACAATGATTATGGGATGTATTTGTTGAAGATATTTCAAATTTAGCTACAACAAAGAGATTTCATTCCGTGGGCTGAAATAGTTCCAAATTCAAGCACCAAATGGATTTGTTAAAAATATTAAAATAATATTGTAATGTTTCTATAATGATCATCTTAGTTGGTTTACTTAGTTTCCTTTTCTGCATTTTGTTAACGAGTCTTTCATTTAGAAACATCATCTTGTAATCTCTTATAAATAGAGCTTTTGTCTCTATTGTACATACCGATTTATAATAGAATGGTATAGAGTGGGCTAAGATTTTTTTGGCCAAATTTTCAATTTAAAAATCAAAAAAAATTGCAAGTTCAATTTTCAAAGGCAAGTCTTTCTTTTGTTCAGAATTTCAAGGGTTTCTGCAACTAGGAATCGAGGATTTCTTTTGCAATTTTTATTTCTACGAATCATTTTTCTAGGTCAGATATTCTCTTTCCAGACCGTTGTTTTTGTCTATAACTAGGAGAGGAGGATTTCGTGAGCCATTTTCATGATTCCTCGTGTGGCTTTTTCTTCGGTAATAATTCATGCATTCCATGTTGTTCACATTTGTCTACATTATTCGTGCATGTGAAATTTGTTTACCCGCTGGGGTAAACTTAGTATTGCACAGACATCGTACGGGAAATATAATAAACACAGAATATATCAGAGAATAATAAATACTTTCATTAATCATTCCAGACTGGCAAGTACATTTATATCATAATGATTATACAATAATATCTCTCATGTCCAACCTCCGAGAGAGTATATAAAGTACCCGAAGGGTCACGACCGAAGTGTCGTGACGTAACTGTCTAACCTCTCGGTCACTAACGACCGAGAGTAACATAATACTTTACTAACATAATAACCCGTACATACAATTATCCCGACAACATCATCCCCCCCAAAAAACAAGTCGTCTCCGACGACTTACAACAACAGGGAGATGAAATACACCACATAGAAGAAGAAAATCATTGAGAAGGGGCAGAGGGGCATCCCTGAAAAAGCTGAAGTGCCGCCCTCCCCAGCAATGCTGCGTCCAGTAGGTCTTTTCCGTCACATCCCATTCCTCTCGTGCCTGCACCAAACTTGTCTCCAAAACATACTGTTCAGCTATAGCCTCCGCTAACACCATACTGTCTCCCTAGCCAATCTGACCTTGATAGCCACCCGTGCCAACTTCTCTACTTCCAACTCCTGGGTACGCTGAGCCAAGTGTTGCTCTACTGCCTCCAACTGGGTGGTCAGCTCCTCCCGAGCTCTCGATGCATCCACCAAGACAGTCTCACGTCCAGCCAACACCTACTCCAAGTGCCTCAAAGCGTAGTACCCCTCTTGAAAGACTTGCTCCAGTGCTCTCTTCACCTCCGGCATGCAAACACTCCATGCCTGTAGCAACTCTGATCTCATCAATAGGTCACACTCTCCAAGGGCTGATAATTGAACCGACTGGGGGTCTAGGGGGCAACGCCCCCAGCGGGGTCGAGGGGCAGCGCCCCCGCCGCCAAGACCAATTTAGCACCTTCAAAGTCAATGAAACGCACTATTTTTGTGATTTTCGTCTGCTCTCATGCTCTTTTCTGCAAACCGCTTATGTTTCCATTACTTCCTGCTCATGCCCTTCCCTTTGGTACCATAAGTTACTCATTTTGAACTGTTTTGATTTGTCGTCGTTTTTTTTGTTTTTTTTGTTTTGTTTTTTTTGCATTTTTATTCCTTGCCATACGGACTCGAAAAATATTCCTCATGAAAAAAAAAAAAAAACTGTAACCATACGGAATGCAAAAACTCTAATGCTGTTTATTGATCTCCTTCTACCCATACGGCCTGCATTTTCTATCATGCCATACGGAAGTCTCTGTTATCTCCTCTTGGTGCCGTACGGAATTTCAACACTTAGCCACCTTTGCCGTACGGTGTTTGGATGTGCACGTCTTTAATTACCGTACGGTGCTTTTCCCCTACACCGTGGCTATCACATTGCCGTACGACACTTCCCCCGTGGTTACCACACTGTCGTTCGGTCCTCTCCTTGCGCGCCTTGAAAGCTGTTCGTACGGCGGACAAGGTGTACGGCTTGAACACCGTACCATGCTTTGCACGTGCATTTTGAAAGTGCCGTACGGTCTGCTCTTATCCCTTCGCTGTCTTTTGCTGTATGGTGCTCCTCTTTAAACATTTTGTCCGTACGGTTATGTGTTGCGCACTTTTGCTATACGATCGTACGGTGCCATTTTCCCTCTACTTAACCGTACGGTCCTGACGTTTAGTAATAATGCTTTCTTTTCTTTTTCTACTTAGCCGTACGGTGCCATAGCCGTACGGATCTATACCGTACATTGGCCTTTTCACTTTCTATCGTACGGCATGCTTTTTTCCAAATAGTTCACTTTGCCATATGGCCGTACATCCGTACGGTGCTTTCTCATTTTATTTTTTTATTTTTTTTTTTAAATATTTTTTTTTTTAACTTTTCCAAATTTTTTTCAATTTTTTCACTTTTTCGATTATTTTTTTCAAATTTTTTTTCCACCGTACGGTCATGCATAGCTGTACGAGTATTTTTCAATTTCCTATCCGGAGGCTTCTTTGGTCGCCCGTACGGACGGCTCTCGAGTCGCATCCCTAACCACTCGAGTCATTTTCCATCCTCTCGGTTGCTCTGTCCCTCCTCTCGGGTCCATCTTCTCCGAGTAAAGTTTCAATTTCATCCCATTGCTACCGTCATGTATCCGTTCATCGAGAGTCCACCGAGTGTGCAATGGTTCCCTCTCCTTGTCGCCGAGTCCGTTTTCAATGGCGATCCAAAAGCTTGGGACCATAAATGCTACAAGGACCACAACCTCTTGCCCGTACATAAGAAGAAAAAGGAGAATCAAGATTTTGAAGACTGCGGTCCTCCACACAGGATTCCAGTTGTCTCCCATAACGATGGGTTTCAGATTTCTCTCATCCCCAAGATTTATTTTTTCCAACTTTGCTTCTTTGTGCCAGATGGGTTCCTCCTTCCAAAACTCCTGGGCAGGGCTTTCTTTCCTTTCGACTTCCCCTTCTCGGTATGCTGTATATTCCGGAGGGAACTCACTCTCGGCTTCCTCAATCTTCAATATGTTGCAGGACGGCGGAAATAATTCATAATCACCCATTTGCCAGTGGAATAGACCGTCCATCGAATCTGTATCATCCTCCACTTTCAGTATCCCTTCGGCAGTAGGTTCCATGTTTCCTTCCTCTCCGCCCATCCCGTCATCTGACTCTGAATCGGATGCCATTTCCTCCCCAACCATCTGCGTGTTGAGGTCCACTACAAACTTCCTTCCCCCCTTTTCAAATGCGAGGGTGTTTTTCTTCCAATTATGATCGGCTCGGGCCGTCACCAACCACCCTCTACCCAGGATGGCATCATACCCCTTCTGCTTAAGAGGGATTACAACAAAATCTAAGGTGAAAGGCTGGGTTCCAATAGTCACCTGCTGCGCCATCAGTGTACCGAGAGGCTTAATACCGTGCTGGTCGGCCCCCAATAAATTGAAAGTTGGTGGCCACAGCGTCAGTTTCCCCAAGCTTTTCCAAGTTTCTTCCGGGAGGACATTGACGCCCGACCCACCGTCGACAATTGTGTTCGTGAGGATGGTACCCAAAATACCCATCTCCACCACTGCAGGATTCCGCCCATTATTTATCGATAGCGTCATGGGGTCGGCTGCAGAGCCACTCGTGATCTCCGTTCGTTCAACCGTGCTTGCTGGAATGTTTTGCCCAAGGAATAGAGCCGTTTTGAGATGCGGCATCGTTTCCAATAGGTCCTTGACCTTTACTGGTACCTCCAATTGCATTATCTGCCTTAAAATATTTTGTTCGGCCATTGCTCGAGTAGAAATGTCGACATTTGTGGAGTCCCTTCGGTCCTCCATACCCTTCGCGATCTCAGCCTTCGCCTCGAGCATCCTTTGTTTCTCTGTCGGGGGGTGAGGATATGTGGCCTTCTTCATTTGCCCGCGTGTGATTGCGAGGACCTTCTCCGTGCCCCCTCGTTCCATGTCTAGGATGTTGCAGCCGGGCTTCGGACAATTAGCATCCTCATGGTTCCTCGGTCCGCACCACCGACACAGTTTTAGTGGAGCAGTAGCCTCATTCTGACAGTCACGAGCATAATGTCCCCATTGGTTACAACTCCTGCACTGTATCATGGGCCTCCCCTTCGCGTCATACTGGACCCGCGGCTTGTTCTCATCATTGCCTCGGCCTCCCCGTCGGTTGTTTCCATACCCGCCGGATGATGGAGCATTTTTTTGTCCGCCAGTACCAGACGTGGAAGGTTGCTCCTGTGCATAGAGCACTTGTTGATTTCTCGCCCTCAAGTTGTAGGGACATTCTTTAGTGGAATGTCCTACAATTTGGCAGATATCGCAAAAAGCCTTCTTCGGACAAGAACCTTTTGTGTGGCCTGCTTCCTTGCAGTCCGTGCACCACACCGTATCTTCTCCTGTCTTACTGGTACTTCCCTTGGCGGCCTTGAGTTCTTTCATCATTCTTTCAAGGTCTTTTTGCAACGTGAGCACTTTCTTGCTCGACCCATCCTCATTGCTTTCAGTCTCCGAGTCATCGTCAGAAGATGACCTCATCTTCTTGGAGGTCTTACACTCACTCTCTAAATCCATTGCTCGGTTGTATGCATTACTGTACGAAGTAGGTGGAACTATCTTCATTTTCTTTCGTAGGGAGGTTTTGAGTCCCTCTATGAACCACCTCTTCTTCAGTTCGTCCGCTGGGGCCGACTCTATCTTCCCGATGAGTTCTTTGAGTCGCTGTCCGTACGCACGGACGGACTCATTCTTCGCTTGCTTAGTGTTGTAGATTTCCGCTAATATCTCATTATCATCTCGTAACAATTGAAACTCTGTCTGGAAGGCCTTTTTGACCTGGTCCCATGTCGTCAGGCTCGTCTTGTCAACATCCGAGTACCAGTCAATGGCTCCCTCCCTCAATGTTGCAGGGAATTGGCGGATCCATTCGTCCTGGTCGGTAACTCCATTGGCAGCCCATATAGTCTCACAGGTCCGGCAATGCCGAACAGGATCCTCCTTCGCTTGGCCTGTGAACTTGGGCAGTTTCTGCTTACTCGCAGCCATGGTAGGTTGTTGCCTCCGCGAGGGATTCGGTACTCCGACACCACCTCCTCCTTGAGTATTGTGTGTAGTGTTCACTGGTGGCACTTGCTCGTGCGGTAGTTGTGTGACTGGTGGGACCGTACTGTGTGGAGTCCTTGGTTCCAACGGAGGGTTCGCCTGTGCATTCGCAGTGCCTTCGGCCGTACTGTCACTGGCACCTCCGGCAGTACCGTCACCTTCGACCGTACGATTCCCTTCGTGATCTTCGTCCTCCGCACGTGGTGTACGGGTCAAATCTTCAAACCGGTCTCGCTCTTCTTGAAGTAAGACCTGTCTCAATTGTGTTTCGTCGAGTAGTTCTTCCCTACTCCGCACTCTCCGATGCTCCGGCGAAGTGAACTGTTCTCCATCGGCCTCTGCACCTTCCCTACCACTTCCGAGGTTCCCTTCGGGCAACCCTCCGGCAAACTGGTCCTTGGCAAGTTGCCTCAGCCTATACCGACATTCACGTTGTTGCGCGGAGATCAAAGCCTTCTGTGCGGCTTCGCCTTCGTCATCTTGTGCCTTTTTATTTCTATCTTTATTTAAAACATTGGGCATAAATCCTTTCCTCACTTCTCTCCCCGAGTACGTCTAGGCAACGGCGCCAGATGTTTACCCGCTGGGGTAAACTTAGTATTGCACAGACATCGTACGGGAAATATAATAAACACAGAATATATCAGAGAATAATAAATACTTTCATTAATCATTCCAGACTGGCAAGTACATTTATATCATAATGATTATACAATAATATCTCTCATGTCCAACCTCCGAGAGAGTATATAAAGTACCCGAAGGGTCACGACCGAAGTGTCGTGACGTAACTATCTAACCTCTCGGTCACTAACGACCGAGAGTAACATAATACTTTACTAACATAATAACCCGTACATACAATTATCCCGACAACAAAATTGCTTGCTATTGATCCCCAACAACAGTTCTTCAACCCGCGCAACCTCCGTCCTAAGGTTTTCAACCCACACTGACGATTTTATCGCAACCTACAAGCCTTGTTTGTCCTTTTTGGGTGCTGTTTTTTTCCTATTGATGTGCCATTTTCCTCCAACATCTACATTTACTAAGGCCTGCTTGGCCCGTGCAATGGCTGATGGTATCTTTGAGTCATTTTTTCTCGAGCTCAACGACGGTGTTTTTTCCAGAAGTCCATGGTTTTTCACAACTGCCATCTCTACATTTCCACGAGTCTGTACCGGTTTGACTAAGGGTTTCTACTGCAATTTTTAGCATATTGGCACGAGTGTTATTTGTGCTCATTTTTCAATGCATGAACCAAAAAATTGAGGGTGTTTTCTCTGTCATTCTGCAAATCAAGGGTTTTGCACATGGTTTTTATGGGTTTTTACAATTTTCTCCTCAAAAAAAATTGTGTTTGTTTTACAATTTTCTCAAAAATTGTCTGGGTTTCCTGATTTTTTTACCCAAAAAATCATGCCAAGGTTTTTCTGATTTTTTCTCCACTAAAAGATCGTCTGGGTTTTACCCAAAAAATCATGTCAAGGTTTTTCTGATTTTTTCTCCACTAAAAGATCGTCTGATTTTTACCCAAAAGTTCATGTCAAGGTTTTTCTGCTTTTTTCCAAAAAAAATCATGTCTAGGTTTTCTGATTTTTCCTAAAAAATCATCGAAGGGTTTGGCATGAAATCATGGTTGTTAGTTTTATAGATTTTTCACTAAACAAAGGGTTTGTCGATTTTTCTGCAAAATCGTGGGTGATCTCAGCATCACATCAAGAGTTTGACAATTTTTTCCACAAAAATCATTGTTTCTCACAATTGTTTTGGGACACACCTACAGTTGCTAAGTCGAACGATGTTTATCTGCCAATGTTATTGATAATGTTTTGAACAAAATCATGGCTGTTTTTTTGAAGCAGTGGAAGGTTTGACGAGTTTCTACTCAAAATTGTGGTTTCAGTTTGAGATGTTGATCTTGGTGTCTCTAGCTACCAAGAGGGAAAAATTTGTTATATCTTGGTTGTATCCAGAAGTTTTGTAGAATCAGGGAGGATCTCAGCAACGGACTCTTGTCGCAAAGCGTTCTGAAGAGAAGGGAGCAGCCTTCTATAAATTTGTGACCAAAAGAACTATAGATTATGTCTTTTGTAGGGTAGTTAGAATGATGAGCATTAAGGGAGAGTATAAAAATAATATCATAATGTTTTTATAATGGTCATTTTAATTGTTTAGCAAGTTTCCTTTTCTGCATTGTGTTAAAGAGTGTTCCATTTAGAAACATCATCTTGCAATATCTTATAAATAGAGCCTTTGTATCTATTGTACATCTCAATTTATAAAAATTGAAAAGTTTAGAAACTTTCAAGCATATTTAGTCAACAAGAATAAAAAAGAGTTAAGTTGTGTTACTTCTATTGGCCCCAACGTGGTTGTCATAAGACTCATAACCATGTTGGAGGTTGATGAGGTTGTGGAAACCAATCTGATCTCCAACAAGCATTCAATAGTTTTAGAAATCTCAAAGTTAATCTTTTGACACTATTCAGATGCCTCACAACAATTCGATGTTTCAACTAGTTATGAAGACCATTATTATCACGTAAAAAGCTAGTTATCAGAAACATTAAAACATTCAACATCAAAATGAATTCGTTGAAAAGACATTAGAATAAAAGGCAACCTCTTTTTCTTTGTTGGGTGTGAGTAAAACACCCATCGGTAGTTGTTAGGTTGTGAAGAACTATTAAAATGTCAACTATTATAAGCATTCATTAGAAGCATAGAGGATAGAAGGGCTTTGTCAAATATTATATCTAAAGCCGTTGTGTAGAGCACCTCAAAGAAATGTGTACTTCAAAGAATGCAATAATTGCAAGATATACACCAAATGCATTTGTTGATACTACTTTAGAAACTTTCAAGCCAATGCACTTGGCAAACATAATGCCAAGTATACACGGCCTTTCGCAGCATCTTACTCATAGCTTATCAATGGAATCTTTCTATTAGGTTTAAAACTCCATCAATGTTTAATGGAGGGCAAATGTATGTCAAATATTATAGTTGGAAATGCTAAAATGGAAGTTTCATATTACACAATATTTAACCATTGACAACACACGTGATCAATTTGACAAAAGGCCTCAAAGAAATGAAAACTTCGTAGAATGAAATGATTGCATAATATGCACTAAAAGGATTTGTCGAAAAGTCAATTCTTGTAGCCTTCTCAACATCCTCCTACCTATGCATAAATGGATGTTGTAGAGTGGGTTATGGAAAATGTTAGAAGAATTTTGTCAAATGTTGTAGTTGCGACTACCTTGATCAACGTGTATGCAAAATGTTCAGGCCTAAACTAGGGACAGTTGCTCATGTTGAATAAAAGGGTACATAGCTTGCCAAAGCTAGGTTTTGTCTTGAATCTTGATAAAGGTTGAAAAAGAACATAACAAGCTACATAAGGGTACACCATTGACAAAGCTTGAGCACAAATTTCAAGAATGGTACTAGAAAAATATGGGGAACCGTACAAAACGTGTCTTAGATATGATTCATTTGCATTTGAAGAAACTTCAGACACCTAATCCAAAAGCCTTAGAAAATATTCTCGGCTCTTGGAATGCCAAGCATTGGTGGATAGATTTTATATATGCTTGATCATGTTCGTGCCTTGGATAATTCAAAGTTAAGAATAAACAAGGCTTGGCCATCACACCTAAGATTCTTGTGGTAACTTGTTTGATCTAGAAACTTATGGCACTACATGCAACCAATGAATTGAAAGCATTAGTGGATCACTAATAAAGTAATTAATATTCTATTAATGGTCACCTAGGCATATTTAGTTTATTAGTTGGTTTTTACATAACATAGAAACTTTCTTGTTAGCATTTTATAAAGTTTCTATTTCGTTCTCAATTATTCTCTATATAAGGAGACTACATCTCCATTTGTAATTACTTGTTTATGAATAATGAAATATTGTAGCATGGTATCAGAGCGGGTCAATGGGCTTCTATAAGATTTGGCAAATTTTTAAAAAGAAAATTTCATAGCCCTTTTTGTCCTGCAATTTATTCCAGAAATGTTTTAGTTGTTTTTTAATGAAAAAACGACTTTGCAAATTCAATGGTGAATTTGAGAATTTTTTGCTGAAAATTGTGAGCCTAGTCAAGGGTTTTGGTCGCGCAATTTCCTGGTTCGAGTAAAAATCCACAAATTTCATGGGTTGCATGTACTTGCATGTTGCTTGCATGTGTTTTTTGTGAGTTGCACATTGCTTGCATGTGCTGTTTTCAATGCGAAGTGTTTTCATGTTTTACAGCGTTGAAATATCCTTAGCGAGTTCTATGATAAAATTGTTTTCAAACTCAACCAATTACATGGTCAAATAAAAACAACTTCTCATATTCTAATACTGAAACTCACAGCGAAGTAAAATTATGAAAGATACTCAGCACCCAAATGCCAGATCGCACAAAAGATAGATTTAATATAAAATTACAGAATGCATCAATTCCACTGATATTTTGTATGAAAGATAAACATTACAATCCCTTCAATCTGCCCGACAATTTAGAGTTCTGAATGGATATGTCATACTGATTTTCTGAACAAGAACAATTTCAGCTGCTCCTTAAATAATCATGATAACATTACCAGGATTTTGCAGGTCACAATAGTGGAGGGGTTTGTGAAGTTCTCTATTGAAAGCATTAATAAATGTCAAACTACAGTCTGATATTTTAATTGAAACATATGAAATTCATTCATTCTGATAATCTATGATAAAGCCCTAACTCATACTTGTGTGGCTGCTGCTATAGCTGTATACATGGCACTTTGTCACAAATGATCCCTTCCAACTTCGGCTGCTGAAGCAGGTTCTGCCTAATATTGCAGTCGAGACTCTCTTATCAGCCTCTATACCTTCTTGTCTGGTGTCTAGCTCCTTGCTGGATCCCTGAGGGTGACATCTCAGAAGACTTTCATAAGGCATTTCACAAAAGATCAGAAAAACATTGATATAGTAGGGTTTTCATCCCACTGCAGTTGCCTCACAGGTATGTGTCTGAGAGAGCAATTCACATTCATTTAATTCAAAGACAAATACCCAATTCCGTGATACCTCTTTTCACCCAGTATTTGCTTATTTATATTGCTCTTCCTAAACCACCACAAAGCTAACACCAAGTTGGCCCAGGAAACAAATAATTAAAAATATATAATATTTATTTATAATTATAATCTATTATTAATTTAATATTTGCTGGCCGACTCAGCAACATAAATCGGGGACATTAGGGCACTTAGAGAAGCTCGAACCAAGAAAGGATTAATTTATTTAATCAGTAAACTAATAATTATTTATTATTTAAATATGAAATTAGAGCTGGCAACCCAACCAAGTCAGGGACATTAAAACCATCCCATCCCAGAGATTGTTTGTCCTCAAGCAATATGCACTTGCATGCTAATTTCAATGTCAGGGTCCCATATCAACCTCAGTATCACTTCTTTGCCACCTTGCAGCAAAACTCTGAGATAAACGTCTCTCTTCCAAACTCCATATCTGATCTTATCAATCCTCGAACCATTGAGTGTGAATATTTCTCGGCTCACCTCCAAATAATTTCAGTACATAACCATGAAACCCTCTAGATAAACCTGTAGTTCTTCTTCTTGGCCCTTAACCTCAGACAAACCAACCATCACAACATCATAACTAATAGTTGGCATTGTATCACTCCACTGCTCCACTTTGATGCAACCATCAATTCTGAAGGCTGCAAATTTGTTATTTATGAAGCATCCCCACTATCAAATCGATTAATGGAAAAGTGTAGGGATATATGTCTCTTGCCATGCTGCCAATGCCTAATGTCCAGTTAAATTTGTATGAGTTCCCAAGGATGTGAACAATGATTACCTTAAGTGCATAATCAGTCATGACAGTACACCATTAACTGCTGTTATGAATTAGAACAGCTACTATCTGACTGAGAATCTCACCCCAAGTGCAGCAATATTACATCCAACAATAAAGGATGATGAGACTTCATCATTAAGCCAATCTCTCATAAGAGAGAATGATAATACAATCCTCTCCAACTCCTCCAATCAGCTTCTATGCCCAAAAGACAACCTGAAATCTTTGTAGTTTCATCATGCCACATACCAAGCCTTAGATGAAACTTATCCACTCCAAGTAAATGCTGCTCAACATGAAGAACATGGATCATACACATTTCATACCCTGAAAATTGAACAGCTCTACTTAGCAATGCAAAGTCTGGAAACAACATATGACAACCTTCAAACCTCACAATGTCTGCTAGCAGTTGACCTTTTGACTCTGAAAATTGCTTCTTAAGATGTTGTCTACTCATGCACTTTTTCCAATACATCCATGTCACCACATAAATCAACAGGTCCTCTGTTAAATTTTGATCAAGAATATAAGGCTTTTAAAATTTTCTTATATAATCTCAATATGTGTAATATATATAATCACTATATATATATATATATTACTGATATAATAATAGATATATATATTATGTTAATATTCATATTCTGCAGAGACTAATATGATTTTATGTATATACTCCGTACTGATTCATACACCTAATAATTATCAGTTACTGTATTTCACTGGCTGCTCAAAATGCAGGTAGTAATCGCTTTGCAGTCACACTTAATTCGAATGTATTGCCTGTTGCATTTTTCTATATATCAAAGTCTCATTTTAATGAGCATTTATATTGGCAAATGGAGAGTCACGTAAATGGTAAGATGTGACTCATTGATGAGTCATGTCTTAACATTTACGTGACTCTCTTTTATACTTACCATTTAAATTCGTATAACCAATACTCAGCAATAGCTACCCGATAGTAATCGGGGTTGATAATAGTAAATGTATTCACCGATAATAATCGGCATACTTACTTGACATAAATGTTTATCAATGTAAATCATTATTCATAATCAATATTTATATTGATCACTAAATGAAATATAATTTGATCATATATAATATATATTTATAAATGTATATTAATATATATATAATATTAGCATCATTAATATTATATATATTAATATGCATATATAATGTAGAATGATATTATCTCATATTGTTAATATAACCGATACAAAATGGTATTAATAAGGTTAAACATTAATGATGTTTATTTATTCTAATATTATAAGTTTATGTATTAATATAATAATAATGTCCATCATTATATGTATATTAATATATTGCATATAATGTTATGATCATTTTATCCGATCGAAGCTATAAACATCAACATCCTCCACGGAAGAAATTTTGAGATACTCATAATAGTGGCCTAGTGATACTATGTGCCCATGCTTTTTCTTGATTTTGTTCAAGTTCTTCCTTGGTTGAACAACAATTATCTTGACATGCTTAGCTTCCACCACACACCGTTGTAGAGTCCTCTGTGGAGGTTTTGCACAATCTATTAACTTTCTCAGCTTCTTGTTCTTTGCAGGTGTAGAGGAAAGCATCTCATCATCCATTGTAGTGACATTATGAATGTTGGATTTTATTAAATCCACTTTCTCACCAATCCCTTTATTTGAATCAAACTCTTTCTTTTGTAACAGGTATCCTTGTTCTTGAGGACATCTATTTTGGAAAGATCGGTAGTGTACACCCCCATGCAACATCATCAAAATCTTCTGAAATGTGATGAGTGGAGGAAAGTGTTTTGACATCTAAATCTATAGAACTATATGGAGTATTTTCTGATTCCTGCATGTTATCACTGCTGTACAAAATTTTCATGCAGGGATTATGACCTTTTCTCTGAACAAGACTGCCAATGTGACTAATGTGATCCCTTATTGCTGAACCAAGCTTCGCATTAACAATGAAGCACATTTGGAAACAATCTGCATGATAATATTCTTGTTGTAAGTCCTTTCTCCCAAATGTACTTTCTACTTCAGTCTGCTTCTCCCACAAGAAACTGAGTAGCAAGATTCAATTGTTGTTCCTTCCTAAGAAATCTGCATGTAAGTACAGTTGTTTTGCTGATTATTCGTGATTCTTTATCATTTACCTTATTAAAAAGTCCAATGTCTAACCCATCTGCTGTTGTTAGCAATTGATTTGTAATGCCATTTTTAACAAGCATGGAGCCAATTCCAATAGTTCCAAAGCAGAATTGTGCACACATTAAAGCAGTATTTGCATGTCTCCAATCTGAAAGGAAACCCATTTTGTTGGTTCTAACAATGGACAAGATAATGTCCTTTACTCCACCAAAACCAAATGCTGAGCTCTCTGTTGATGTTGCAAGAGTTAAAGGGTACGAATTCATGCTCTTGAATACCCCTTATCCATGATAAATGATCTCCTGGATCCCAAACTGAAATATATTGGTAGTTTTTGGCAACAACATCTATACACCAATCTACGTCGAATATATGCTTTTCATGATAGTAAAACTGACATAAATCTCTGCTATTAGTTTCATAACTTAGGCAGAAGTGATAAGAGTACTTACCTCCTTTAGCATTAGAATCAACTACAGCATCCTCCTCAACATGGCAATTTTGAAAATTAATCACTTGCTGCAATGGCTCTCCTTTTGACATATTAATGTAAGGTTCTTGGATTGGAGCATTTGTTTCTATCTTGGCATCTTCATGCTCAATAAGCATGATCTGGTCCACCAAGGCTTCATCAATCTCTTGCTTTGTCTTTGATTGTTCTTCAAAATTCTTGGACTCGGGCTCATGTAATTATAAGTGCTTCTCATGCTTGACCATCATAAGAGACTCTGCCCTCAAATCTTGAGTGTCAGTGACAGAAGACTCCACACCTCTATTATCCTCATGCAGAATGGCTGCCATAGATAATTGAATTTCTCCACATAGTGGGTCAATCAATGCTGGTTTGGCAAACTCGGAGACAGTATTTTATTCAATGGTAACTTCTGAGTTTTCTCCTTTCAAAAATGTTTCTCTTGGCTTTTTGTTCTTTACTTTTCTCAATCATATCCATCCAGCTTGTCTTTAAGACAGTTCCTCTTCCTCCGATGCCCTCCTTTTGTTTTCAGTCCGCAATATTCAATGAAGGTCGTGTTGTCACGGACTGCTGCACTCAAAGCACTGCATTCAACATGAAGTCGTTCCATCTCATTAACTTGATTAGGATGTCCTTCGCCCTTATCATATGCAGGCTTATTGATACTCTGTTTCTGATTGAGACCGTTTAACAGTTGGGCCATTTCCTTCAATGTTTCAGACATGTTGATGTGCAACTCTTCTGATCTCTTGAAGAAGGCTTTAGCAGCATATTCCTCTCCATCACCCATAGTGAAACCCTTATTCTTGTCTCTCTGAAGATAACTCTGTGCTCTTTTGCTCATCAATCAAATCCACAGCTGGCAGGACATAAGCTCTGATACCACTGTAATATCCTTAGCTAGTTCTAAGATAATATTGTTTTCAAACTCAACCAATTTCATGGTAAAATAAAAACTTCTCATATTCTAATACTGAAACTCACAGCAATGTAAAATTATGAAAGATGCTTGGAGGTGACTGAATGGGGAAAAACAAAGGAGGGATGGTGGAAAGTAAACTTAGATGGGGCGGCAAAAGGCAATCCAGGTCCGTCTAGAGCAGGATTTGTCATTCGAGACTGGTATTGCAACACCATAGCAATGGGGAGGGCGGGGAATCTAGATGAAGGAACTAATAATGTAGCAGAGGCCTTAGCAGCCCTAACGGCTATAAAAGTGGCAAAGATGATGGGAGCTACAAAATTACATGTAGAGGAGGATTCACTTATTATTATTCAGGCAATTATGAAAAGAAAGACAAATGCATGGCACCTTCATAAATGCATTGATTTAATCACAAAAGACTTAACTTCGTTGGAAGAATTTAAATTAACTCATGTAAGGAGGTTAGATAATAAGGAGGCAGATAAATTATCAAATTGGGCATTATCATTTGAAAGTATAGGCGATATGAGGATTGAAGATTTCCAATTAATTTCAAAAGATGATGCAATTGATGAGACAAGTAGGCTAGTGCATTAATTAGCCTGCAGAATGTATTGATTTTGACGTACTGGTTGTGGTTTCCAAAAGCCAAAAGTGGCAAAGATGATGGGAGCTACAAAATTACATGTAGAGGAGGATTCACTTATTATTATTCAGGCAATTATGAAAAGAAAGACAAATGCATGGCACCTTCATAAATGCATTGATTTAATCACAAAAGACTTAACTTCGTTGGAAGAATTTAAATTAACTCATGTAAGGAGGTTAGATAATAAGGAGGCAGATAAATTATCAAATTGGGCATTATCATTTGAAAGTATAGGCGATATGAGGATTGAAGATTTCCGATTAATTTCAAAAGATGATGCAATTGATGAGACAAGTAGGCTAGTGCATTAATTAGCCTGCAGAATGTATTGATTTTGACGTACTGGTTGTGGTTTCCAAAAGCCAAAAGGTGGTAGAAATGCTGGAGAAATGAATAAAAGGACAATGCATTTATTTTGGGAATGTTTCGATGGATTTGGCCCTTCAAATCCACTTCAAGCTGATAGTTAATTCATTATTGTTGGCGGAGTAGAGTATTCGCAGAGGTCTTGGTGGTCGTGAGGGGGGTTGATTCTGGAAGAGGAATACATGGAGACCACATTCACTTTGATGACGGAGAAGCAGCAAAACCCTTTTTATGGCCCTGTGAGCATGAAAAGACTGGAACATCTTTTCCTTTACAAAGATGAGAGGCTTGCGAAGCGTACACAATTGATCCTTGGGGAGATTTTGATTATCTCAAGCACCGGCATCGCACAAACACAGATGACTATTCCATGATCATGGTGTGGGGTCTAGAATTAGGGGAATCACAAGAGACAGTGAAACGGGTGATGGGGGCAATTGTGCCAAAGGAATTCGTAAAGGTTTAGATTCAATTCTTGAATGGGCGGTACCTGGGAAAGGAATGGATGTGAGTGAAGACATTGAGAACATCCCTTTCATTTGGGGACTGAAGGGAAGGCTCAAAGAAGAAAGAACAGAAGAGGCAAGCCGGGGATGGGAAGCTTTGAAGTTAGTCATAGAGCTCATGGAGGTAGAGGCACAACTAGAGGAGGCCAAGGCCAGAGCAGGGTTAGTGGAATCAAACGTGCTGAGGAGGATACGCTCGAAGAGAAAGAGGCAGGTGGTGGGAATGGAGCATGAAGCATGGTTTCAGCTGCGGATGGGGAGCAGTGACTTTGGGCTACTGCAACTTTACAACATCATTTTCACAGAGGGAGCCTAGTTCTAGTGACACTACCTCTAATTTTTTTTATGTTTCTAAATGCATGTCTGAGTTTAGTTTGCCTCAGAAATGTACAAAAGCTAGGAAGGTTAATCTATCAAATTGGTGCAATTATCATTTTTGGAGTGTAAATTTTCCAATGTAGAATGGGTAGCAGAAGCATTCGCTTCAGTAGGAGGGTTTTAGTTGATGAACTGTAGGGGAAAGGAGTTAAGTCTATTTTTGGTGCAGGAAAGTCATGAACAAACATTATATTGCAAACTGTTTATGTAATCTTTTTGATGATTGATAAAATAAAC
This sequence comes from Chamaecyparis obtusa, assembly GCA_027943335.1. Classification (NCBI taxonomy): domain Eukaryota; kingdom Viridiplantae; phylum Streptophyta; class Pinopsida; order Cupressales; family Cupressaceae; genus Chamaecyparis; species Chamaecyparis obtusa. Next base: position 127,362 of record BSBK01002457.1, on the reverse strand, counting down.
TATTATTACCAATCAAAAAAATTATGAAAGATACTCAGCACCCAAATGCCAGATCGCACAAAAGACAAATTTAATATAAAATTATATAATACATCAATTCCACTGATATTTTGCATGAAAGATGAACAACATTACAATCCCTTCAATCTTCCCTACAATTTAGAGTTCTGAATGGATGTCATACTAATTTTCTGAACAAGAAAACTTTCAGGCGCTCCTTAGATAATCATGATAACATTACCAGGATTTTGCAGGTCACAACAGTGGAGGGGTTTTGTGAAGTTCTATATTGAAAGCATTAATAAATGTCAAACTAGAGTCTGATATTTTAATTGAAACATATGAAACTCATTCATTCTGATAATTTATGCTAAAGCCCTAACTCATAGGTGTGTGGCTGCTGCTATAGCTGTATGCATGTCACTTCAAATATTGGCATCTTAGATCCTTTGCTCCAACCCTGATTACTCTATTGTTATTGCGGCCTGATAGACTTGAAAATGGAGGTGCAGTTCCACCCAGCCTAGTGCAATGTAATGGCGATATTGGTGTTGTCTCAAATGATCCCTTCCAACTTCGGCTGCTAAAGTAGGTTTTGCCTGATATTGCAATCAAGACTCTCTTGTCGGCCTGTATACCTTCTCGTCTGGTGTCTAGCTCCTTGCTAGATCCCTGAGGGTGATATCTCAGAAGACTTTCATAAGGCATTTCACAAAAGATATGAAAAACATTGATATAGTAGAGTTTTCATCCCACTAGAGTTGCCTCACAGGTCTGCGTCTTAGAGAGCAATTTGCATTCATTTAATGCAAAGACAAATTCCCAATTCCGTGATACCTCTTTTTGCCCAGCATTTGCTTATTTATATTGCTCTTCCTAAACCGCCACAAAGCTAACACCAAGTCAGCCCAGGAAACAAATAATTAGCAATATATAACATTTATTTATAATTATAATCTACTATTAATTTAATATTTGTTGGCCGACACAGCAACATAAATCAGGGACATTAGGGCGGTTAGAGAAGGTCGGCCAAGAAAGGATTAATTTATTTGATCAGTAAACTAATATTAATTTATTATTTATTTATGAAATTAGAGCTGGTGACCCAGCCAAATCAAGGGCATTACACATGTGATGAAGTCTGACCATTTTCTGGGGTAATTTATCACGTAAGTCTGGGGTTTTACCGCGTGAAGGTTTCTGTGATGGGTTTTCTAATTTTTATCCTAAAAAAATAAAGTTCAGGTTTTTAATAACTTTTTCTCCTTAAAAAAAAATTCTCATAACATTTTGCAGACCCAGCAAGGGTCTCAGCAGCAGCAGAATGTTTTGATGAGAAGGGGGCAGCCTTCTTTGTATTTGTGACCAAAAGACATTGTGTCTTCTATAGGGTAGTTAGTTAAATGACCATTAAGGGAGGGTAATAAAGTAATTAATATTATATTAATGGTCATTTAGGCATATTTAGTTTATTAGTTAGTTTTTAGATAACATAGTTTCTTTCTTGTTAGCTTTCTAGAAAGTTTCTATTTTGTTCTCAGTTATTCTCTATATAAGGAGACTATGCCTCCATTTGTAATTACTCGTTTATGAATAATGAAATATTGTAAGCATCACAACATTCACGGTGTCCTTAAAAATTTAGAAATAAGTTTTGCATCACTCGATTTCTTAATTTGACATGTGGCCTTACCTATAAACATATGTTGAGGATTCATATAATGACATAATTTTAAAGCTGCTAGGTCAACCTAATCGAATTAATAGAAACTATAGTGATGGAAATTTAGTGACACCTTTGATTGCACATAAACATAAAATCATTCAATCCAATATTGCTCATGCTCTAAGAGGACCAAATACTCAGATTCTGACATAGAGGAGAAATCTTTGAAGAGAAGTATCATCTGTTATCAGTTCATTGCTGATCTAATTGCAATAAATCATGTGAATTGCATAATCACAAGCAATTGCATTGAAGCAAAATGCAAAATGATGCATTCAAAATGTGCATCTATAGCCAATGTATTCAAACTATATTTGACATATTGTCATGACGGTCGTGCATCCATCCATTTTCGACAAGGACTTATAATTAAATTACAAAGTTCAAATGAATAAAGTTGTAAATGCATTTTATTTTAATGAGTTAGATGCTGTACAACATTAAAAGGGCTTTATAATATTCTTAAAAAAACTATGTTGTAAAGAAAGGAATGAGCTAGTTACAAAGATGCAACTACTCTCTTCTCTATGTATTGTAAAGGCTACTCCTCGTGAAGAAGATTTTCTTCTGCCAGTTCTTCTATCTTGCTCGTTCTTCTCTTAAGGGAATTCATGCAACCTTTCAACAAAGGGATTGTACAAGAAAACTGTAAGGAGCCGTAGGACTCTACACTTTTGAAAAAATATGAAGAATTTTATCTGGATGTCGTGTCACTTAAAACTCATTACCAATTGTTGGTTGTTTGGGCCTAATATGCTATCTTTATTCATCTTTATCTTCTACATGCTAATTATTACATAAAACATTTCAGATCTTTGTGTCTTGGACCTTGGTTGTTCTTGATTGTTTCATGTTACTCATATGTTTAATGTGTGACAGATTTCCCTCATCTTTCTTAGCATTGTTCAGAAGTGCATTCTTTGAGTATTCCCATTTCCATGGTATTGTACTCATGAATTGGAACAAAGACTTTCATTCATGATTGTAAATTTTTCTTCCTTCCTATTCTCAAGAAATCACATGACGTGTCTTGTATGTGCTCAACTATGGTTTCTCCCTTATTTACCATTCTACTACTTTTCTTTTTTCTCCTTTCTGTACTTTTAGTTTAAGAGTACACAGAAATTGTAAAGCCCCACCATATGAGAGAGCTGCCCCTCTCAAAAGAAAAAGGAAAGTTGTTCGTCCATAACAACTTCTTCAAATGGTGAAACATTTGCCACTACCCATTCATAACCTCCTGTTTATAGCCTTTTTTCAACAATAACATATAACAGTTAAATGATTGTAAATCATTGACAGTTCTCATTTTCACTATTTAGTATTTTTTTTAAATATATAATTCCTAGTAAACAAACTTTCAAATTTCATCTCACAATTTGATTATTCATTTTGACCATCTAAACAAAAGCATAAAATGATTTATTTATTTTCCCTTGATGAAAGATAACAACATAAAAAATGTAAGGCATTGTTCAGGTACTAAGATCTCGGGCATCTTGTTAAAGATCGTAATTTCTAATTGAAGTAAAGATAGGAATTAAAAAGGCATTTGGTATCCCTTTGGCAAGGTAAAAATGGAACAGTGTTTTCCTAAACATAAAAACAAGACAGAAAGTTGAGTTGCAAAAATAACATTCAAACTTACACAACTTCTTGTTGTGTTCCATTACTATCTGGAGGCCAACCTTGGGAAGCATCCCACTTTACCACAGATGATCCCATGTCATCAGAAGTAGACCTTGTTGATGTGAACTGACCTTTATTGCGCTGCATCCTGCACAATACATGATCTAATGAAAAAAGATAAACTAGATAAAACAGTTTCAAATGAAATATATTTTCTGTCACAGTAACATCACCAAACATAGATTTCAAATTGGATTTGAAACAGAGAATCAACCTGCTAGGTGAAATAATAAATATCTCTAAACTAAAAACTGCACCATTGCTAGTGCAGTTGTACATAGACCAGTTTCAAATGAAATACGTCTTTCTTCACAGTAACATCATCAAACATAGAACTCAATTGCAATGCAGAAAAGGGAATCGACCTCCTATCTAAAATAGACAAATATCACAAAACTTAAAACTTCACTGCTGCTATCATGGTTCTTTAAGCATTAGGTCAGATAATGATTTGTACCAGTCAGTCATCAAACAATCCTCCAAAAAGAGTAGCTTTTATGTGGAATAGGTCTGTGGTTCATGGCAAGTGTTTAAGATACAAGTTGAGATCCTGCTGTTTGATTCATCTAGTGAATTATATTCAGTGTACGCTCCCAAGTTATCATGGAACAAAATTAAGCTTTTTGATCTAACCACAAACAAATGGATTATTGGAAGTGATCTCAACATTGTCAGGTTGGCTAAGATGCAGGTTTAACACGGACATCAATCTGTACATTTCTATAGGTCGTCTAATAAGCAAAGGTGGAACCTCAATACTTTAACCAGATTAAATAGGCTCTTAGCAGTTGACATAAACAAATGGCTCTGATCAACTTCCTGTTGTCCCTTGCTTCATTAGAAGATAAGAACAACCTTTAAGCTTATTCCAATGCCACATTATCAATTATACTGCAAAAAACAGTACAACATGGAAAAATGTCCCTGGGGCAGTGCTTGAACCCCTCACTAGACCAGGAACACACTGTAAAAAGCCAAGAGGTTGCCGGAAACGTCAAAACAAAATCATTTTGCAATTTTGTGAGAAGAAAAGGAAAAGAGAGGAAAAGAGAAGAGAAGAGAGAGACAAAGAGAGGAGAGCATCAACACTTGTTCATTTTTTCAAATCCTTTTCAAATTTTTCCTCTCCTCTTTGAAGTTTCAAACTCTTAAAAGCTTTTTTGTTTTTTTCAGTTTGCAGATGTTATTTTTCTCTAAAAAACAAAATGAGTAGTACCAAAGGTTATTGTAGGAAAGAGACAGATTAACAAACAAGCCAAACAGTTGTAGGGAATTGTGTCATCTCCCAACATTTGAGCAGGCTGAACATCAACAAACTCAAAAACAACAGTGTTTTTAAACACTAATAATTATTAATATTTAATAATAATATTTTAATATTATAATAAATAACGTGTTGTTTATCTGGGACGACTTGTTTGCAAGGTTTTGGCATTAATAAATAATAATATATTGCATTTCTGGGTTCTTAGCGCCACCTATGAGGTATAAGGGTGAGCGCAATTGCGCTTTTCAAGGGCATGATAGTTTTCAACGATTCTTCTTGGTGTCTTACTTCAGGACAAAACCCATGTTGGACACACAAGGAGGTTAGGATGGAAACCCTAATCCAGATCTTCATTAATTTCTGCTCTTTCCAGGTTCATAACTCCATCTCCATTGCAGATCCTACCGAACATTGGTGCTAACATCCAGGCCAACTCACCAAAAGGGAAGATTGTTGGAGAAAAGTAGATGCCAAAATGCCCTACACCTAATCCACAGGGATAAATCACAGTTAGCACCAAATCGAACTGCGCAATTTCAGACTGGGCGAGCTTGTATTTGAGGGCAGAATTTGTAAATGGACATTCCATTAATAACTGTGGCAGCCCCTTCATCATACTTTGGGCAAACTGCATGTGATGTCCCCATTTTGAAATGGAAATTAATATTTTATAAAATAATAAAAGAAAATTTAATAAATAAAATGATATAATATAATCTATTATTAAAATAATAAAATAATATATAAGCATACTAATAGATTATTAAAATAATAAAAATAAAAATATGATGTATTAATATAATCTAATATAATATATTGATGAATCAAATAATAATATTAATAAATTATTAAATATAAGTAATCACACTATAATTACAATCTATTATTATTTACAATATATTATTCATATAGTAAATATAAATAAACAAAATAGCATAATATAATCCAAAAGACATGACTTTTGGAAAACAAAGGTATAAGAAAACAATTACGGGAAAAGGAGAAAACATTAAGAAATAATATGGAAAAATTGGGAGAAAATAATATAGGAGAAAATGAAGGAGAAAATCTAGGAGAAAATGAAGGAGAAGCTAGGAGAAAATGAAAGAGAAAAGATGGGAGAAAATAAAGGAGGAAATGTAGGAGGAACTCAAGGGAGGAAAAAAGTATAAAAGGAAAGTAAGAAAGTATTAAGACCTTACATTGGGACCACCGTAGGAACAAGAACAAGATCTAACCAACATTAACAAAAGTAATGAATTTATTTCATTCATTACGTAAGAAGGAGAAGGTGTTAGGGAATAAAAAACCAACACAAAAAAATAAAGGTATGTCCTCTTTGTAAGATGAAATATATGGGATTTAGTTCCTTTTCATTTATATATTAAATTAAATAAATGTCAAAGCTTTAGTTATTCTGAATTATTATTTAGTATTAAAAGAATTAGGAAATAGAAGAATTAATTAAGGAATATAATGGATACTCTTCAAAAGGAAGAGACGATGGAATAAGATTGCGACTATGGAAAGTATTTATGAATCAATGATAATAACAAAATATTATATTTGCATTCTATCAAAACTAGAGGTCTTTATATATTCTAATTTATTTAATATATATAGGAATTATATCAATTATATTATACAAGATCTCTTTTACTATTTGGCTTAAGTAGAGATGATTGTAATGTTACCAAGGAGGGACTTGTCTAAATCCAAGCAATGGCTGTATGTCCCAAGATAAGGTAGGGATCAGTATTCCAAAAGCCTTGAGGGAAAGTCCCAAGATAGGTTATGGGCTTGGACCTGTAAACTTTGAGGGAGCCCATTGTAGTTGGTCTCTAGGCACCTTGGATAACATCTACTCTTCCCTTCATGGAGTTAAAATAGTAATAAGGTTGGATATGAGTGTTAAAGATAACTAAATCTAATGAGATAAATTACTAATCCTATCATGGACATTACAATCGAAACCCTAATTGAGAAATTTAGGATAAATTAAGAAAGGTCCCAACAGGGGACATTACGCTGCAGGCCGGTGGTCTAAAATTAAGGGATTAAATAGGAGAGAAACAGTAGATCATATACATCAGCAATAAATTGGCGAGTATTAAGAGCTACACACCTTGTCTTGTGTAAATTGCTGCCTTCAATCAAATCGACTTCCTCAAATGATTTGGTAATTGTAACTTGCTAAATAGTAATAATATCTTTACCATGTTACCATACTCTTGTGAGGACGCCCTACAACTGAAATACCTAGTCACACCCTTATTTGCTGCAGATACATAATGGTCAATAATATATTTATTTATAATTAGTTCACAACTTGATACCAATCGATTATCTCTGTTTCTCAAAATGATGTCATAAAATGTGATGAAGAGTTCTCCAATGCTGCTCTCTGCAACTAGCAATGTACCAGGTCAACAATTTTTTCTTTCCTCTGTATTTATCAATCATTGCATCCCTTAAGTTCTGACACATGAATTCCTTGTAGACCAGATTATGGAACCTTCAATATATGTAGCATCTGGCTTATCATGACATACATCAAATCAACATGACATTCATCAATGACAACTTTCAATCAACCCTTGACATCAATGACAACATCTCCAATATTCTTTTCCTGCTCGGAGTTTTCAGTACTTTTGATTGTTCATTTTGATTTGCAAAGTTAAAAACCCATAACTGAGTTGTGATATCTAATCTGTTATGTTTAAGTTACAAAGTGAAAAATGATGCCTAGGTCCTTATAGGTGTGTGTTATGTCCCTTTTCTAACACAAGTGGTATGAGTTTGTCCTTAGCCTACTTCTCCACGGTCCCATAGGCTAACCAAGACATTTTAGGGACTTTGAGGCCATTTAACCTAAGCAAGATTCATTGCAGGTCAATCTGAAGTGTCTGGATGCAGTTTTGGTATACTTACTATTTATAGTAAGTCATTTGGGGATGGTCAGGACCTTCAAGGATGATGACATATTGATGATAAATGTTTAATATTGACTGAAGGAATTTAATATTATTGATATGATTTATTAATGCATTAATAAAGTTGATTTATAAAGTTAAATACAAATATTTAACTTTATTAATGTGGGACTATAGTTAAGAGAATAATATTTAAAATCCCTTTATTTAATAACACATTAGAGATAAAAAAATGCTTGGGAATTTAAGATTAAAGGAAAAAGCACCGCTCAAAAATAGGAATCACAATAAAATAAGGGTAAAAGCAATCGCGAGAAAATAAGGGAAAAGCAAAACCCCGAAAAAATAGGAGAAGGCAAAAAGTGATTTTGTTTATCCCACATTGATAAGGTAAGTGAATGGGCTCTTATGAGAGCATTATAAAAGAGATTGAAGTGCTCTCTTTCAAGCAGACTGAAAATATATGAAATTGATGAAATATTGGAGAAGTCTTCTTCAAGGGTTTATGAGGACAAAATCCCTCATAAATGACAATCTCTTCGCTGTTGGAAGAATTATTCATAGATTGAGTTTCAAGATAAAAATATGAGCATTGAGATATTTATTCTTCTATTGACATTGTTGCAATTACCGGGAGAGTTCAATTCTGAGTTTTTGAGGCTTGGAACCATATGGTATTGCTGTTTATACATTTCATTTAGCTGGCCGTACCAAGTAGAGGATATAATAGCAACTGCTGGGCGATATTTGATTGAAAGAGGCTGCCATACAGTTGGGAAAACCTGATAGGAGTGCCGTACATGCTGGTATTGCTGTCGTACAGGATTAAATCTGCTATCTGGGTGCCGTACGTGGTTTGACAACTCCTATAAATGCTGTACAGTCATATATATACCTCTATTATAGAGCCTTGCCAGAACTAGGAAGCTGTACAAGTTCAGACATAATATGGAGGAGCTGCGGCTAGGGTTTGGGAGACTTAATGACTACTGATAATGTGATCTAGAGCCATCCCTACCATCCCCTAAAATAGCCCACCCAAAGATTTATTCCAGAAATGTGTCCCCCCATCCTCGTCCCAAAAACACATCGATTTTAAATTCTTTGAATACACCATATTTTATATATTTCAACATTTAAGAAATATGGTGAATGTATTCTCATATGAATAATTGAAATTTCCTCTATTTTTCAAGTTTTCAAATATTGCTTATTTTTAATTGTCTTCCCAAGAAAAGCCCTCCTGATCCTGCTGTCCCAGAAATATGTTCCATGTTTCCTGCTGTTTTACTCCCAGAGAAACCTTGGAACATAGCAGAAAAGCAATGCTTACAATGTGACAACTTGTTTACAGACATAGATATTACAGGATAGATTCTTGTCTTGGGATGCTATTAATCAAAAGATGGTTTGCAGACGAAAAAGGGTAGAGAACACTAAGAATTAAATTTGGTAAGTAGGGAAACAAGTTGGGATCAACTTATAGACAATGGTTTCAAAAAATAAACTGGGGAGACTACAGATTATTATTGTCTGAAGACTTTCAAAATTCAAAAGGAAGTAGTCAAGTGCAAGACTGGAGCAATGTTTGAGGGTAAATTCCCCTACTGAGTCTATAGAAATTTCGCCAACAAGAACATATTTTACATTTGCACATTAGTGTACATTCATAGAACCTAGAAAGATGATCAAGCAACAGAAATTTTAATTCAAGATCAAAAAGAAATGATAAATATTAATATTCACTCAATTTGTCAATTTCTTTGCTGCTGTATATCAAATAACATGCCTCAAAAATTCATTCAAACATGTTTTAGAAAAAAATATGCAAATGAAAATAGTCAATACCTAAGAGCAACTTCTTTTCGTACTGTGTAACGAATCTTCTTATCAAAACAACGCTCCTTGCGCTTTTCTCTAAATCTAGTGAGTGATGCAATTCTTTGTGGCTGGTTCAAACGCTGTGGAATATCTGCCAGAACCTGAGAAAGCAAATTCAAAGAGTCATCCTATACTGTGCATAGTGCAATATTCATGTCAAACAAACAATAAAAGAGCACTAATGAATGATTACCAACAAAGAGGCTAGTAAAGTTGTACCTTTTGATGCTGATGGGTGTGAATAGGCATGCTTGATATGCCAGGAGGTATTTCACGGCCTCCCAAGAGCAAAAGCACCGATTGAACCTAGTAATACAGTACAAAATAGACATCAACAAAAGATTTATGAATAGCTGCCTAAAGGCAACAGAATCAGATGACCTGAAAAAATAAGAAACTGAAGAAAGCATAGGGAGGAGCATCAATGCCAGAAATGACTATCTAGAGATTTTGCATCAATATTTTAATCCTATCAATTTAAAAGTTAATGCAATGAATTGCACAAGACTATATTATGTCAATAAGGTAAATCTGAAATTCCAGCAATTCAAAGAAATACATGTCTGCTGCATAGTCCAAATAGTGAGGAGAAACAATCAACTTCTTCAAAAAGTAAAATACTCCCTATAAACACAATTTTATAAAATTCAAATTATGTAAACACAAAGTTGACCAAGTATACTTGAATAAAATTTAAAACATGCCGTATTAACAACTTTAAAATTTAAAAATATTAACTAAAATTATATTATAACATTAAAATTTTAAAAATAAACAATAATAATTTAAACTTTAAAAGGCCAGAAATGACTATCTAGAGATTTTGCATCAATATTTTAATCCTATCAATTTAAAAGTTAATGCAATGAATTGCACAAGACTATATTATGTCAATAAGGTAAATCTGAAATTCCAGCAATTCAAAGAAATACATGTCTGCTGCATAGTCCAAATAGTGAGGAGAAACAATCAACTTCTTCAAAAAGTAAAATACTCCCTATAAACACAATTTTATAAAATTTGAAAAATGTAAACACAAAGTTGACCAAGTATACTTGAATAAAATTTAAAACATACCGTATTAACAACTTTAAAATTTAAAAATATTAACTAAAATTATATTAAAGCATTTAAAATTTAAAAATAAAGAATAATAATTTAAACTTTAAAAGGGGTTGACCCCGCAGTGTAACGGTGGAAAAGTGACATTGTTAATGGTGCCATGAAGGTTTGAACCCCACAGAGGATAGAGAGAAGAAAAGGAAGATAAGGAGAAGAAGGTGGACACAAAGGAGACAGGGGAGAGGAGAGAGAAGGAAGACTTGAAAGTGATGAAGGAGATCTTGGAGGACGTAGATGTTAGGCCCAAAAGGAGGCAAGAACAACTGAGAGGGGGCGGTGAATCAATTGTGTACCTAATTACAATAATTTCACTTTAGCCAATTTGATCTAAAAGATAAACAATAATGCAAGATCCACGCCACAAAACACAAAACACAAAGATTTGTTCTCGAGGAAACCCGATAAAGGGAAAACCCCGGTGGGAGTCAAACCCACTAGATGAGTGTACTCTGTTAAAAGTATTACCCGGTTAAAAGCAAAATAAAGAACAAAGGATGCACTTGCAACCACAGGATTACAACCCAATCTGCAGGCTCACTGCTCACAATAAACATCAGATCTAGCCCTCAGTTCGGTTCACCGATCTAACTTCAATTACAAAGGGGTGGACATACAGTCCTTACAATCGAACTGACAAATAGCATCTCCTATGCCAATACAGGTCCAATTAAGTACAAACTCTACCTTAAGTGCAGAACACAATCCTTTCTCTCACACACATCAATTACAAAACCATCTCTCATTTATACCAATTACAAAGAATAATCAACCACTAGGTCGGCTAAAACCTAATACAATAAAAGATATAAACATTATGCTCAATCCTCAATGTGATCCAAATCAAGTTGTCTAAGACTTAGATAGGACCCAAATCTTCATCCTTGAACATGCGATACCATCACCAATGCATCACCAAGAATTGCAACACGTTACTCCATCAAGTCAGCTAGGACCTAAATGAAAAAATGCCAACACACTACCAAAGCAACAAACCCGATCACCACAACCAATGTGAACCAATAGCACAATCATCACACGATCCAAGAACACCAACAAGCAGCATGAATACCATCCAGAACCTTCGCATCATCTCCAATACGAAATCCAAACTCATCTTTAACTCTGATCAACAAGAACACTAAAATATCGAACTCGGAAATAACAAAAGATAGCTTGTTGTACTCTGAATCATGAACAACATCAGCTTCAGCTATGATCACAATGATAAGGGATCATACAATAACCAACTTCGCAACCTCTGAAACATCACATCCAAGTCATACTGAACCAAATACACAACCATTTTTCACAAGAACACTGTGACACCAATGACCAGAAACTCGATCACATCTTACTCAAACTGTCAAACCAACCTCTGCAAACCTCTTTAGATGATCTACAGACATCCGAGAACAATACCTCACCATTGCATCTCAAGATCTTCAGTATAGCATCTGAACAACTGAAATCCACCTTACTGAACATCTTGAACACACTATCTGAGACAACAAGTAAGTTGACATCAATGACAAAACATTAATGTCAGCACACCCAAATCCAAAACTCTGACATGTTCAACAATCTTCCAACAATCTCCCCCTTCGGCATTGAAGGCAACATATGTAGTGAAAAACCAATCAATGCACAAAGTCAATTCTATATCCACCTGATCACTCTAAAAGTATAGTTGCAATATATCACCTAATCACTCTAAATATCCAGCTTCAACACCATCTCTACAATCTTTGATCTTGCTTTTGTTTTTCACTCAATCTTCTCCCCCTTTGACATCAATGACAAAGGACCAAAGATATCAAAAATACCAAACCAAGAAATAGCCATAAGACTGCTCCCCCTAAGGAATACTCCCCAAAACTCATCAATCCAGCGCATAATGCTCTGATAGATCCTTTGGATTGATGCTACCCTTAGCATCATTAGCTTTGATTCAAAGGGGCTATTACCCCTTTTACTTGAGATACTCAAAGTATCCTTCGGCAAAAGCTTTATAAAGATGTCAGCAATCTGCTCCTTAGAAGACACGAAGTCCAATTTCACTTCCTTTTCATTTACCTTATCCCTTAAAACATGGTACTTAATAGAAATATGCTTTGTCTTTGAATGCAAAACAAGGTTCTTTGAAATATAGATAGCACTTGAGTTATCACGGTAAATAACAATCGGTTCATCAATGTTTATCCTTATGTCCTTCAACATTTACTTCATCCAAATAGCTTGATTACAGTTAATTGCAGCACCAACATACTCAGCTTCAACATAAAGACTTTTATGACCCTTAGAATAATATTTCTTAGATTTATCTCTAGTATCCTTGTAATTTTTGTTCGGACATCTAGATGAAATATGACCAATCTTATTACAATTGAAACATTTCAAAGGTAATTTTCTTTCATACTTACTAGAGCCCTTAGGTAGTCTTCTTGCAATCAAGGCTTCAAGTTCATCAATCTTCCTTTCTTCTTCCATGATCTCTTACCAATCCTTAGCATGGTGTTTGAATTTCATCTTTACACAGTAGAGGAGGACATGCAAGAGGAGTAAGATGGTTGTGCATTAATGCAAGTAGGATGGTCAAGTGTTAATGTTGATGATGAGGTCCCTCGTGTGTGGCCTCACTTGGAGCAAGGGTCAAGCTAAAAATCCTTGTACTTCACCGATGAAAAATAATAATAACAATTTAAACTTTAAAAAAAATATTTTGTTTTCACAATTAATTCTTAAAATCTTGTTTTTTTAACTTAAAATTAAAAACAAAATTACAAAACTATTAATATACTATTTATAATAAAAAAACACCCACTATTAAATTTAATTAAGGCTTATTATATGTATTGTAAAAAATTTACAAATTTGTTTTATTCATTTAATAAATATCCATTTAATAGATTTCAATCTATTATGTACTCTAATGACCAATACAGAATTTAGCGTAAAACAATTTTTCCATATTCTTATTATATGTATTGTAAAAAATTTACAAATTTGTTTTATTCATTTAATAAATATCCATTTAATAGATTTCAATCTATTATGTACTCTAATGACCAATACAGAATTTAGCGTAAAACAATTTTTCCATATTCTTATTATATGTATTGTAAAAAATTTACAAATTTGTTTTATTAATTTAATAAATGTCCATATAATAGATTTCAATCTATTATTTACTCTAATGACCAATACAAAATTTAGCGTAAAACAATTTTCCATATACCCAAAGATCACCATCAACGCACTACTTCAAATAAAACACAAAAAAACATAGTGAATCCAAGCCCAATAAAACCCTGAAAATGCACACCCAAAATCACCCAAAAACATCAAAGAAAAATCACTAGGTTGGAAGGAAAATGATAAATCCCACAAGAAAAAAAAATTGAAAAATTGCACAGAATAAACGTCCAAGAGACTATTGTACAGTTCTTTATGCTTAGGGTTTATTTATAATCGAGGACGTTAGACATTATCACTCTAAAATGTGAGATAGATCTTCTACTCGCGTTGGTGTTTTCTATTCTTCTTTTTTGGCAAACTGAAGAACTTTGACAACTTGCATGTATTTCTTTATCTAAGTTCGTACATTTCATATTTGGCATTGTATTTCAGGGCTCCACGTGTGTGATGGCTGGGACCGTTTCATTTTGTGGTCAAGTCAATCATGTTTAGTGAGTGATGTGGTCAAGCTGGATGACGTTGGTTCATTCTATCATTGGTCCCATCCTTCTCCTCTATATCGTGCTATTACTTGGCTTCGTAATATGTATTCTGTTATCTTGTATTGTTCACTGGATAGAATTGCAACTTGGCATCGTCTTCATTTATCATGGCACCTTTATTATGATTTGTTGTTTATTTCTGACTTGGCATCCGACTGGGCTTTGTGTGTGCAACACTATCCTTGTTGGCAGCATCATTTGTGTATGTCGACCGTTTGTATTGAAGTCGACGATTATTCTTTGGAGGCGTCGGTTCACCTTCCACATGTGGCTCTTTACTTTCGATCTTTGATATTCTCAAAGGCCTTTTTCAATATGGTGGGTGTATTTCCGGTGATGAGAGTAAAGTGAAGAAGTGTGGGCTATTTCCTTGGGGTAGTTAGCATTTGACAGTGGTTGTCTTTTATTATTTTGGTCTGCTCTGTATGAACAGTGTATTCAATCAAATGTAATAGGCTTTTTCTGCGTGTTGAGTATATCACATTTGTAGACACGGTTATATTCTACTACTATTGTTGTTTTCGATAGAGAGTGAGATCGTTGAGCAATATTACTATGATTTATTTCTTGTTATTATCAGTTGGGAACTATTTGTAACAGTTAATATCACAGGCTCATTGATTGTCACGCTGTAGACATCAATTACGAGCAAGGATTTTGTGATGATTTTGAGAACTAATAAATAAAGGAATCGTCTTTTTGGGTGTGGCTGGGTTTTTCCCTCGAGTAGGAGGGTTTTCCCAGGGTAAATCTGTGTCTAGTTTTCTTGTGCTTTGATGTTAAAGGGTTTGTTTATTGCATTTATAATATTCTAGTTCAAAACATTAACAAAAAGAAGATTCCAATCATTTATTTTTAGGAAGCAAAACCTTGCAAATCTGGAGCAAGTAAAAAAAATGCCATTTTATGGAAACGTGCTAATACGGCTTCCATGTTGCACTAGTGTCATTTCAATTCCATACCCATACCAGGTATAGTGACATACCTACCAGGGAAGGGGGTGCCATATCCTACAACTTTGCTTCATCATGATTAATAAAATTATCTCAACCCAAAGAGTATTTGGAGTGACCTCTATTTTTTTGCAATCCAATGAAAATAATCCAATTTAGGAACAATTCACAACATCTAATCAAAAATCAAAAGAAGTTCGTGAAATTAACCACTCTATATGAACATGAACATGGGCATGACTGTGACGGTAAAAAAAATAAAGACTATTTTGGCATGCGTTGCAATTTTTTAAGGGTTAGGGTTGGCTATAAGGGAAGGACAATTGGGGTGGCTAAATCACAAAGTAGACATTTGTTTGCTCAATGCATGTCTTATGTGGATGCTACACTAGATCTAGATGGAATCAAGGTGTTGAATGATGTGCTTTACTTCTTCGAGATATTGAAAGAGGGCAATTGCCACGTGATTCTATTAGGGGATTCCATGGTCATGTTCAAGTTTTGCTCAATAAGGTCATGTTCAAGGAAGTTGTATCTTGTGACGTTGTTGTGAATCCTACAAAGAAAGCTATTATTACCCAAGATTGTGACCTTATGTAATGTAGCTAGAAAGGGTATAGTCTATTATGAATTACTAGAGAACACCACAAAAGAAAGTATGATAACAATATACATAAATCTTGTCATACTATTGTTCAATATAGTGGTGGTCATCCGAAATAGCAAAATCATTGCCATACACACCATGAGCTACCAAGAGAGCACCTTAATTGGCTAAAGAAGATTTATATCCATCAAAAAGACTATAATTTCCATCCACAATTTGTGACAACATCAATCAACAAATACCTAGGAAGACTGTGGGAAAAACACTCTCACTATGTTCTCATGCAATCTATTCTCAACAATTGGATTGGTCCCACTAGTTGGTCAAAATACAATGAAAACTTTCCTCTAGAGACGTTATATTCTGGTGAATACACCAACAACAAAGGTGGCTCAACCATGTTAGGGAGAATGAATTGGCCTAGTTATCATGTCATATCCAAAGCAAGTGAAGTCTCCTACTTTAATATTGACCAATTTATTTTTAGAGGTTCATTGATTTTATCCCCAAGACTTAGCTTTGGATTGAAATCATAATTACCTTTTCTAATTTGAGTGGTTTTTTTTTCAACATTACTGTTTAACGAATAATAATTAATAATATAAAACTATAAATTAATTAATTTTAAAAATTGCCTCAATTGTAATTGGATGCACTATCACTTATATGCGACCTCCATTAGTCTAGAATGATGTAATAAGGTGGGGTGCTAGGAATATTACATCATTAGTCATTTGTCCAGGTCTAGTCAAGGATCCATTGTGATAGGTTTGCTAGTGTGAACATTAAAATATCATGTATATAGGATAATATAAAGTTCTAATATTTGTTGTGTCAGTGTTTTAAGGGATTGCAATATGAATTGTTAGAGCAATGCTCTATGTAAAGGAGCGGTTATAGGAACTCTCTTATGATTACTGTTATGTATTATTGATCAAAATTAATTAAGGCACAATTTTATTCTGCTATAATAGATATACGGTATTATTGCAGTAATCTGAAATCTCTGACACTGGTTTCAGGGCATTTAGAACCAACAAAATTAAAATCAATTACTTTTTTTTGTTTTTGTTACTGATCTAGCATTAAGGATCAAGACAATTAAAAACAATTGTTCTAGTTCAGTTATATAAACAATTACAGCAATAATCAGTTTTGTTTCTTCCTTTTCCATATAAAGTTGATAATTTTAGAATTCCATATGAATCTAGTGATGATCGAAAGGCCTTGCACTGTTTGAATTTTGAGTTATAAGGTTATTGTCCTTCTCTGTAATTCATTCCAAGAAGTTGCCTAGGGAACTCCTAAATATACTTTCTGAGTTGCTATAAAGCATTAACTAATTGGAGATGAAAAATAACATATTCGTTTCATGCGTATGTGGTAAAAATTCATGAGATGCTAAAGAAGGCCTACTATTTGTCAAACAAATCTTCACAGTCCCCCACAAAAAACTAAGTAATAACTCCTCCACCCTTAGTTTGTTTAACAATGCACCATATTAGATAAAGTAGGTTCTATCACACATGGCACAGACTCTCTTCAAACTCACAATAGTTGCATGTGTAGTACAAAATTCATGAGATTCTAAAGAAGGTCTCACTCTTAATCAGCCAAATCTTCCTTGTACCACACAAAAAACTGTGTGATAACTATGTCTACTCCAACCTTAATTGTTTAAGAATTCACACAAAAAATTGTGTGATAACTACTCCAACCTTAATAGTTTAAGAATTCACCATATCAGATAAAGTATGTTCTATCACACATAGCACAGACTCTCTTCAAAATCATCAATACTTGCAGAAAAATAACTAATATAACTGATCTAATGACCTCCTTCCTGCTAGCAGTCCACAGAATTAGACCTTTATTTTAAATGCATTTAACACAAAAAAAAATTACAAAACTGAACCAATGGCATGTTTACAACAAAGAAATAGAACGATAATAATATGCTGAAAATTATATTCTGTTTAATACATGCCAAAGGACCAGTCCCAACAAGATGCCAATGGTATTCATCCTTGTCAAGTAAAAACTCAGAAAAGGTACAGTTTATCTTGATTCTTTATTAATAGCATTTGACAGTGAAATCTCAAATAGTTTGGAGCAGTCTACTTCATGTTTTTTTCATTTTTATTGCTTGTGTTGCACATGAAGTTTCAATTAATCCATGGAAAGATGAAACAATTTCAATTGATCCATGGAAAGGTAAACAAGTGTTTCAAATGATCCATGAAGAGCCGAACAAGCATTTCAACTGATTTATGAAAAGACGAACAAGCACACAATAGGGGAAGTCTTGAAAAATTATGACTGCATCTTCAAAAAGTTTTAGTCATTCATGTGTTGTTATTTTAATCCCTTTTTCAGCAGAGAAGGAAAATCATCATCTCAAAGTTACAGTTATAGAGTTGCCCCTTTGTTTGATTCGCTTTCAGTACCATTTACTCACTCAAGTTCCCAAAAAGGAAGCTGATAACATATAGATTAGAACCTTCACCACACTCATTATGGAAGAGAGTATCTGACACAACTATATGCAAAACAGAAAACAGATTTAACTTCCACTTGAGGAAAAGAACACATTAAGTTGCAAATGCAAGACCTAAAGCAAAAATTGATAATTATGCTTATAAGATTCCAGAATGTTATTGTATAAGCAAACAAAACAAAGCAATTATTCACAAAAATTTAAAAACGTGTGATGGTTCAAAAGATATAATAGGTCACCTTGAACATTGAAATACATAGTGCGGGAGTAAAAAATCCCATATGAGTTCAATATATCTGAAATTGCACGTGAAACAGTACTACACTCTGATAATAGTAATGCAGCTTGTTAACATCTTTAACACGGAAGCAATTCAAGTTATTTTCTCTCTAATGTTAAATAGACACAGAAAACAACTATAAAGCTAGAGAAAACAGGGTTACCTTCTCGGGTGGCACACTATCAAACACATATACTTCTCCTTGGTATGAAAGAGTGAGTTGATTAGTGGCCTGCGGCCGGACAGGTACAATCACCTGAGAATCTCCAAGATTACCTCCTGCCGAAGGAATATCAGCCTCCATGCCATCATTGTCACCACCGCCTTCATCTTGCTCTTCTCCCATACCATTGTCATCACTATGGTGAAGCGAGTGTGCATGCTCATGCATATAATGCATATGAAGGTGCCCTGGATCTGTGCCTGGAACCTGGGCCTCAGGGTGTCCATGTACAGGCCCTTCAATTTGGCCCTGAATGTGCATATCATGCATATGCACATGGTGGCCACCTACGTGTCCCTGCGGAGCACCATGCATATGAGGTTGCCTGTGAGTATAATAGCCATGATGATTGTGAATTCCCTGTGTTTCAGCGTCTAGATGGTCCGTATCGGACATCTTCCTCACATAACTTCAATTAAGTCTCTATCAAACCCCTTCACACAGAGCCAATGAATTTTGTAGCTGAAATCAAATAACACTAGAAAAGCTCCTTTTGATCTGTCAGACAGCAACTAGACGACCTAATTTGCCCTGCATATCCTCAATTTAAGTACTACTAGCAGTCGCGTGCTCTTTTGCACACAACGGTTAGCTGATAGGAGCTTTGCGTGGCATTTCTGCAAAAAAAAAAATTAGCAATGATCAGTGTGTGATCGCCTTTGTTGTGGAAATTTGTAGAAAGTCAGTTTTTGTGTCTGTGGTTTCAGCATTGTTACAAGGTTCTCACTTACTTGTTGTTTCTGCCAAAGATTACATGCCTGCAAGAATATAATACAAGGTCGCCAATCAAAGGTCATCATATAAAACAAAAGCAACATTGTGCTGAATTACAGGACCCGATTTTATGAACCGGGGATTATTTAAACATGTTTACATACAGCTACAGAAAAACATGTTAACATACAGCTACAGAAAGATCAGATAAGACATAATGATCAGTAAGAAAAAATTAAGGATAATGATATAATGGTTACGATTTTAGTGAAATCAGAAACAATCTCAAATGAATTGGCTTCCACAGACAAATTGGTGGTCCTCAGCCAAATTCAGACTCTGGCGGTGTCTGTGAAAAAATTTGGAGAAAGCAACTTGAAATCTTAATAATCCATAGAAAACATTGTTTAGTTCTACTATTGATCGCAAGTAAGGATTTCTGCAGAGGATGTTCTCCCAAGCCGTGTCTTATATGAGAGGACAGCCCAGACAGAATCCACTGGGAAAAATTTAGGGCGAATCTTATGAGAAATTTAGGTAAAATATGTTGTATTGAGCTTGAATCTACTATTAGAACCAAAAAATACTATCACTACCTAGAAACAACATATTAAACAACCAAATTTATTGCAATGGCCACAGGGGAATCTGCTATATTACCGTGCATTGCATGTGGTTGTTAATGATGCTTAAACAATAGACAAGACCATAAAACAATCACAAGAAAGGATTTCTGCAGAGGATGTTCTCTGAAGCCGCGCAAGCAATCTGAAGCTTTTTAATTTATTATTTGTAATACGGATGTTCTCCATCAAACAATACCTAAATTGCAGATTCAAACATTAAAATTTGTAGATTAATTGTTGTCCTCGTCAAATTAATCCTTAAAATTAGAATACTGAAAACCCTAATAACATTGGGAATTTGAACTTACATCGGTATTGGCCTTTGCGCTTCACACACTTTCTTGTGTACGGGAAAATTGGAAGTGAAACCCTAATGAATTTTACAAACAGAAGAGCCATAAATGAGTTACAGTAAAAGAAAATTGCCAATCCATTGATAGATCTGCCTCTCAGAGAAAAACTTAACGATAAATTGAATTAATAGATTCATAAATTTACCTCTGTAAGCAAAGAGACACATGAAATACAAGAAGTATCTCCCTTGTTATTATTATTACTTAGTGCATTATAAAATTTTAAGTGTACAATATGATAAATAAGTGCCACGTAGTGGTCAAGTACTTGTTGAATTTAATTATAAATTTAGTTATAGATAAATGATTTAATTATAAGTTTAGTTATAGATAAATTTAAATATATTTTATTATATTTATTATAAATCTATGTAAATATAATTCTAATCTTAATAAATATATTTTAATTAATTATAAAATTTGATGATAATAATTATATTAGTTTAAATAATTTTAGATGTAGCAATAAATAATTTTTTTTCATTATAATTATTTTAATAATATAGATTAGAAATTGTAGTTAATTTTATTTAATTCTTATGTTCATTTAAATTATTTTGTAAAGTATAACAATAAGTAAAAATTATAATTTAAATATATTATAAATAATATTTTTAAATTATTTATAAAGTTAAACAAAGTTATTATTACAATTATAATTATACTAATTTTATAATTATTTATAATTACAAATCATTTTACATATAAATTAAAATTAAAATTAGAATTAAACTTCAAATTAATTATATGACTAGAGTTAGGTATCTTGTGAGTAGAAATGTATCGACAAATAGGGCGAAAAAGATGGAGTATGGAGGTAAAACAAATTTTATAAAATATTATGTTCCACAATGCAAGAAATCTGTGTAAAACAATTCAAATACATTCGTCCAATGAAATGATAAAAAAAAATAACTTTTACATATTATAAAGTTAAAAAAATTGCATCTATATTTTTAGAAATGAAAAAATTATAATGAAATATAAAAGATAATTTATTTTGATTGGTGCACAATAGTTCATTTAATCACTAGTTAAGATACAAAACGCAAAAAATGATACAACAGTACTTAGCCTACCGCGAAGTACTAACAAAGGTGAAAATTTTAGTTTGTTAAGTCTAACTCTTACTCATGTCCCCATGCGGATGATTAAGTGCAATTTATGCTTAATTTTAAGCAAGTGGAGTGTTCCCATGCAATTTTTTAATTATAAGGAAAGGATAATTTGGAATCTTTTGCTATTTTTGTAGATCAACTTATGCTTAAAATTTAAAAATAAGCTTTGAAAAAAAGGGGGCGTTGGAAATAAGTAGCAGCTAATTATTAAGAAAAGTGACATGTGTCTTCACAATGTTTTTTCATCTCCTTTGTATTTGCCTATAATTTTGCCTTCAGAAATTATTTGCAAAAAATACAACTAATAATTTAATTTAAAAATAATATTTATGAAGACTACTTAAAAATAAGCAGCAAATGTTCCATCCATCGGGCCATCAGCTCCACAAATTGTGCCTCAAAAAGTTGAGCAGTTGCTACTAGCATAAATAAGCCAAGCAAGAGCATAGGAACCTACCCTTATACCCTCCCCAAAATGCCAAAAACAAGACTAAGGAAATTTCTTAATCTTTGGGTATTTTGGTGTTTTTCTTGTCACAGTAGATTCCATCGAAGGTAGCTTTTCAAGTAGCAAGTTGAATTGTTTCAATTTCAATTTATAAATAGTTTTCTTTACTCTTACAAATGGCTAAAAGGAATTATCATCAAACCAAAAAATAAATTGTTCATTGAGATTTTTTTCTATATTACATGCTACATTATTGCAAATCACTCTGATTAATAATAAGCTTTCATTTACTTCCCATTTCATATTTATATGGTGATTCATTTTCTTTGTTTTGGTTAAATATGTTTATATTTTAAGATTCCAGAGTGTAGTGCATTATCTAAAGGTCGCAATCATATAGAGATCAAAGTTTGTGAGGTAAAATCGAGAAGAGAAGAAGGCAAGCAATGCACAAATACTTAAAGAAGCCTAACTTTTGTTCCTTCTTGATACATGGTTTCGCTCTATGGATAAAGAACTGGTAATTATAAAATGTTGGTTGCTCATGAGAGATTCTCAATTTGATGCAGGATAGGTAAGGAGGATCCAATTAAGGACAGTCCAAACAAGCAGCCAAACACCACAATGTGGAATAACACAACAAGACAATGTTTTTCAACTGAATTTTCATTAACATGCCCGGTTGTAAGGCCTTCTGGGTTAGGGCCAAATACAATCAAAGTATTTCTGCAATCTCTCAGCTAGTCCAGCTCTGAAACAAAACAACAACTGATGAAAAACACTAAGGCAGATCTAAACTTGAGCTCGCAAGCCTCCAAGCAATCTCCTTTTCTCCAAGCATGCAACCACTAGCTCTACTATTACAAACTATCAAATAACAATTTGATCTTCAATATCTCATAGGATCCAGATCTAATCTTCACTTACTGACTCCCAATCTACTTCTCTCTTCAACAACTACCCCAAACACTCCTTAAATACTAATCTTCAGCCACAAGTTAGCTGGAAGAAACAATTAACTCCTAAGCCAAGTCGGCTCCTATTACAAACAAATCTTAAATGCAACAACAATCAGCTCTCAAATAGCCTTACAAATATTTAATTCTCCATGTCGACCTCTAGATCTACATAGGAGAATAGAACAAAATCTACCACCAATAAATGCACCAAGTTAGCCAACCAAATCTCCAAGAACTCCAGTCGATAAACCAGAACTACCGAGCACCAGAGAAACAACCGAGCACCAGTGAAATAACCGACCACGCCAAGCATCATCAAGCAACACAGACATCACCGAGAAAGCATGTCGATCGAGCACCATAGGCATTACTGACTACAAGTTCCACCGAGCACAAGAGGTTTCACCGAGTTCCTTCTACGATCGAGCTTCCTTCAATAACCGAGACCGTCGGTTAAAGCTGCAACTGAGTAA
Source organism: Chamaecyparis obtusa (assembly GCA_027943335.1). Taxonomy (NCBI): domain Eukaryota; kingdom Viridiplantae; phylum Streptophyta; class Pinopsida; order Cupressales; family Cupressaceae; genus Chamaecyparis; species Chamaecyparis obtusa. The sequence continues at coordinate 103,750 of BSBK01002457.1, read as the reverse complement.
CACATAACCAAAACAACACACCACCATGCAGATTTATCGAGTACCCTAGAATGCCCCTGTATCAGACACCCCAGGTTTGAAAAGATGTTCTCATAGGCTAGAAGAATATCTTTCGGGACTCAGCACATAAACCCTAAACTAGTTCTTCACATACAAGCCCTTCAATTCTTCACCTTGCATACTCTTCTACTTCTATTTCCTCTGTCTCTTCAAGTCTTTCCTTGACAACACACTGGCTTGTTCTCCATACTAATCCATCCTTTCAGAATTTCCCAACTCATCTTGGCTACCAAAGCTCAGGTTTCTCCTACCGAGTGTTGTATCCAACAAAGGCATCAGGGAAAGCTTCCTGTTATTCTTCTCAACAGTAAATACATTCTTGACACAATCATACATAGCTTTGCAATCATATTTCCAAGGTCTATCAAGCAATATATGACAACTATTCATCTCCACAATATCACACAACACTAGATCCTTATACTGGCCAATCTGAAAATCAACAAAGCACTGCTCCCTCACTTCTAGAGCATGAACATCTTGTAACCAGCCAATCCTATAAGGATAAGGATGCTTCATTCTCTTCAAACCAAGTTTCTGAACCATGTCCTCAGCAACAAGGTTATCAGTACTACCACTATCAACAATTACATCACAAAGTTTACCTCTAGACTTGCACCGAGTTATGAACAAATTACTCCTCTGACAAGGTTCCTCCTTTGCACCGAACAATGTTCTCTGAACCAGCAAGTTCTCAGATTCAGGTTCATTTTGAATGTTCTCATTTACTATAGCAGTCCTTCGGTCACCAAATTTCTTTTGTGTACACTCAAACTTGAATGGTGTCCTTCACCACAATTATAACAAGTACCCTTAAGGATAACTTTACATGTCTTCTTCTTCAATTCCACAGGTTTCGGTTCATCTTCAACAGTCGGTTTATCCTTCATCGAGTGATCAATATTTTCCTTCCCTCGAAGATTACTATGTTGTCTCCTTTTCAACTTATCTTTTGCCTTCAGAGCATATTGATAAGCATCCTCAACTGAATCAATCTTTAGCATACCAAGCTCATCCTAAATATTAAATCTCAAACCATTCACATACTGAGCTACCTTTTCTTTACCAAGTTCTATGTGTCCAGACCGAATAGTTAACTTATAGAACTCCTCGATAGAGTCCTCCATAGTCAAATCTTTTTGCTTCAGATTCTGTAACTTCTTAAACAAGTCAAGCTCATAGTCGACAGGTATGAACTTAGCTTTCAATTTAGTCACCATCAACCTCCACCGATTGATCTTCATTTCACCTTCATCTTCTCTATCTCTTTGTAATTTTTTCCACCAAAGAGTAACATGTCCTTTCAACTTAGTATGTGCTAATATTACTCTAAGAGGATCTTCAATTTCTTCAAGCTCAAAGAAGTCTTCTAATTCACCAATGCAATCAATCAAGTCCTTGGGTCTCAAAGTACCAAAGAAAGTAGAAACTTCCATACGATAACTAGTACTTAATCAAGCTCTAAATCTATGTAACCGACCAATTATGTCTTCACTAAATCTATCTCTCTAGTCATCACTACTAGATCCAGTAGCTTCAAAGTCTTTAGCAGCTTCCTCATAACCATCATTAGTACCAAGATTCCTCAGCATACCAACAATAGCTCTCATGACCTCAGCGATCATGTCATTCTTCATCAATTCCATCTCAAATCTAAAATCAACTTTAACCTTCTCTGTAATCTTTGATTCCATAGCATCACAGAGATCTGCAATCACTCTAGGGTCCAATCTTCTCAGAGGCATCCTTCAATATTTTCAAAAACCCAAAGCAATAAATCACCAACAAGGTCCTGGTGCAAACAGCCTCAACTCGAAGATTGATTTACACACTCAAGATCTTTAAGCTTTGATACCACCTGATGCAGGATAGGTAAGGAGGATCCAATTAAGGATAGTCCAAACAAGCAACCAAACACCACAATGTAGAATAACACAACAAGATAATGTTTTTCAACTGAATTTTCATTAACATGCCCAGCTGTAAGGCCTTCCAAGTCAGGGCCAAATAAAATCAAAATATTTATGCAATCTCTCAGCTAGTCCAGCTCTAAAACAAATCAGCAACTGATGGAAAACACTAAGGCAAATCTGAACTTTAGCTCACAAGCCTCCAAGCAATCTCCTTGTCTCCAAGCATGCAACCACTAGCTCTACTATTACAAACTATCAGATAACAATCTAATCTTCAAGATCTCGTAGGATCCAGATCTAATCTTTACTTACTGAATCCCAATATGCTTCTCCTCTCTTCAACAACTACCCTAAACACTCCTTAAATACTAATCTTCAGCCACAAGTCTGCTGTAAGAAACAATTAACTCTATAGCCAAGTTGGCTCCTATTACAAACAAATATTAAATGCAACAACAGTCGGCTCTCAAATAGCCTTAAAAACATTTAATTCTCTATGTCGGCCTCTAGATCTACATAGGAGAATACAACAAAAGCTACCAACAATAAATGCACCAAGTCGGCCAACCAAATCTCCAAGAACTCTAGTCAGTAAACTAGAACTACCGAGAACCAGAGAAACAACCAAGCACCAATGAAACAACTGACCATGCCAAGCATCATCGAGAAACACATGCATCACTGAGCAAGCACATCGATTGAGCACCACAGGCAACACCGAGTACAAGTTCCACCAAGTGCAAGAGGTTTCACCGAGTTCCTTCAGCGACCCAGCTTCCTTCAATAACTGAGACCATCGGTTAAAGTTGTAATCGAGTAACACAGAACCAAAACAACACACCACCATGTAGATTCACCGTGTACCCTAGAATGCCCCTGCATCACAATTTAGAAACATTACCTAAGATATTTGAAGCATCTCCATATAATAGTGAGTGTCTTTGATATGAGATTTACATAAAAATTTAGCTCTTGATATAGATGATTGAGAACATATTTTGGGTTGCATGGTTAGGATCAATTTGCATGTGAAGAGAGATGAGAATGATGCAAATGGAGAGATGGTATTAAAGCAAGTTAATGGATGATTAATATTACCTTAGCTTGCATGGGGAAAGAATATTCAAGTGGAGGTATGAGAAAATGCAAGTAAATAGGGGGTCAAACCATGAGATGAAGAGTTGAGATTAGCTTGTCTTGCATGAAAAGATATAATGCACATATGCAAAATCTTGGTGTAAGGGAAAGTGGAGGAGAAAGATTGATTTGTGATGGATGGTTAATATTATCTTGATTTAAATAGAAATATAAGGTGCAAATGGTTGATTTTGGGGTTTTAATGCTAAGGTGAAAATGTATCTTCATTTTATTTTAAAATGATATGGAATGCACTTGTGAATAATATAAAGGTTTTACTTTTAAATGACTTAATGTGGGGAATATGAAGGAAGCTATATTTGCTATGATTTTTGGATTTTTTTGCATACTTTGGTATTTTATTTTTGTCTTATTTTATGTCATACCATGTTTACTATAGAAGCTTCACTTTTAAATGGCCTTGGATAGCTTCAACACAATAGTTAATGCTAGTGTTGATGGCTTGGTGTCTATGGATAATGGTTCTTTCAAATAAATTCCCCCAAAATTTCTGTCAAAAGTATTTCACAAAGTATGTCATTTAAGACCACAGCGGATTTGGTTTTGCCTCTTTTAGAATTGATTATGCATGCCATTCTATTATTAGTTATTTTGTTGGGAGTGTTAGCACCTTCAAATTTTGGCAAAATTTAAAATGACCATGATGAACTTTTTTTTAGCAAAACTTAGAAATAAGTATGCCTTCTAACACTCATGCGAGTGTTGTTTTACCTATTTCAAAATTTAATTATGCATGTCAATAGTTAGAGTTGCATAGTCTTATTGGTTATTTTTTTGGGAGGCTCCCCTTCAAAAGAATGTAACAAGATTGGGTTTCCAATTTATGGGCCCCTCATAGGCTCTAATGAGGTCCAAAACCTCACCAAAGGCTTTTTACTTTTATTTTGCTGAAGTTAGCCATGTTAAGACTATTTTTGAGCATGGATCATGGTATGTATGATTGTCTCTACTTGTTTTTCAGCCCTAAACTCAAGAATTTTCCATTCCTAGTAAAAAGAAACTTTGTGTGCATGTCTAGCATGATTTCACAAGTCTTACTTTGTCATGTTGGCATTTTCTTCCAACTATTGTTTCCTCTTAAGAGAAGGTCATTTGTGTCAAGGTTGACCATTTTTATCATGCTCAACCCCAAAAATGAGTTTGTGTTGAAATAGATTTATCTTGCTACCTTTGAGACACAAATTGATATTCAAATCGGAAGCCTTCATTACATTCAACATGTGCTCTATCTAAATATACCAAATATGTGCTTCTAGTCCCAATCATCAGAGCATAAAATTAAGAATTATTTGCTAGGTGTTTCAAGGGTAAGGACCCCTACAAGAGTTCTCATCCCTCTGAATGCTCCCAAAGCTTCAAAACTAGATGACAAATGGACTACAATGACTTGCAAGGGGAAGTTTACTTCATCTAGTAGTGTGTAAAACAAGTCCTACTAGTCTACTTTCATGTAGTTACAATATGTTGATTCAAACCCTTCTTCGAAGAGGAGAGTTAGTGACATTTCCACCATTATTGAGGTTCTTGTTTAACCAAAGTTTGTGCAAACACCTCAACTGGCCTTAGTTGTCTCTTCTTAACCATGTTGTTGTTGGAAACTATAATTGAAACAATTGTTATATTGTGATTGATGTCAAACCTTAATTGGTAAGACATTTTTTATCTAGTAGAGTACCATATCTTTTAATTGATGAAGAGGATTTGAAAAGAGGAGATAACAAGAGGACCTAGGGAAAGGTTGAGTTATGAGATACTATAATGCATACTTGATTAGTTGGCACATTGGCAAGGTAATGTGTTGTTTATCTTTACAACTAAGTGAAGAAGTTAGTTGATTTGAAGCATAGGCTTAATCAAGCAAAAGAGAAGAAATTCAATTTAAGCCGAGTGGTGCTAGTGTCGACCAAGCGCCAGTATAAGCCGAGTAAATTTTAGTGTTGACTGAGCATCAGTAATTACTGAGTATTAGAGAATTAACCGAGCGAAGATAGTGTTTTCTGAGTGGAATAGTTATAGCATTGACCGAGTTATTTAGTGATGACAGAGTAGATGAACACAGTATTGACCAAGTGTCAGTAATTTACAGTTTGTAAAGGAATTGAGAATCCCAACTAACATAGTTGAATTCATTGGATATGTAAAACATGTGGACATTAAAGATGAATGACCTAGAGCATTTAATGCATGGTAAATCATTTTCTTATGGATTCAAGGAGAAATTTTGAGAAGTATCTAGAAGGATAAGGAGGAGAACAAAATGATGGAAGGATTTGATGAATTTGACCTAAACCTTAGATCTACAGAAGAGATTAAGTGATAAAAGATTAATCTACCTAATCAAGGAGGTATAAGGATGACCTGGTTGTAGGTTATGCAGAGTAAGGAAGAGGTTGATGTTATTGACTGGAGAACCTAAGCAGAAGGCTAAGAAGAGATGTGAAGAGCTGAACAAGGTTGAGGTGATTGCTTGAAGGGATTTTTGAGAAAATCAGAGATGGAGATGGTAATGAAGCTCAATCAGTAAATCAGCATATGAGCATATTGGATCTGTATTTGTAAAGTGAGTTTTATATTTCAAATTAGAACCAGCTATTACTTTTTAACCATTGTATCAGTTAAAATCCTTTAATCAAGGTTGACCTAATAGTCATTTTGTAAACCCTTTAATCAAGGTGACATTCTAATGGAATGTTCTTAAGCCCTCTAACTAGGCCACTCTTTACAGGGTGATTAAATCTTTTACCAGGGTCACACCTAATAGTGTGTATTGTAAACCTTTAACAAAGTTGGCTTCTCATAGAGCTCACTTCAAAAGAGTGAAAATTTGGTAGCATGTTACTGGTGGTTTTTCCCATATTGGGTTTCCACGTTAAATCCTTTTGTCATACTTGTGTGAATGTTATTTGATGTGTTATGTTGTTGAAAGTTTTATATTCTGCAAGTTGATTACTTTTGGACAGTGGACTGCAATTTTTATGTTACTGATATATTCTATAGAGACCGAGTGAATTGTTGAATAGATCTAAAGTTTGTTGAAGTGTTTAAAATTTGAATTGGTACATCTGGACCTGAGGATAATTGATTAACCCCCCCTCTCATTTATTCTAAAATCATTCTAGCAATTGTTTGCATCATTCTTGTAGCCCTTTTGGGTGCATGGATAAAGCCAAGCTTGTTCCAAAAAAATAAAGGAATGGTATGCTTGGTTTTCAAAAGGCTTCAAACTTCTTGTGTAATCATTACTCCCCTTCAGAGGATGAGGATATGATATGAAATAATTTAAATCAATAATTTTCTCTCATGGAATGTCTTAGGTCTTACTAACCTTGCTAGGAATTATTTTGTGTGGGATACTATACAAAATTATCCTAGTCTTGATGTGTTATGTCTTCTTAAAATTAAAATTTATATTTATATGTTTTTTGTAACATGTCAATTTATTAGGCCAACTAGCTTGGTATTTGCCTCCAATCATGAGGTTGGTTGAGGATTTGTCACCCTTCTTGTGCCACAATCACATTCATGCATGATGGGTATCAACTTCGACCCATCATAAATATCATATAACTTCAATTATTGTAGTCATACAATTTATAGGATAAGTATATGCTTCACCCAATCACGGGTTCAATAATCTTCTTTTGTCCCACCCACTAGAAATACAAGATGGCACAAGAATAACGAATTTAAGTGAATCATCAAATATTTTTTTCTTTAAGTAGTTTTTATTTTTTATTTTTGAAAGTCTCACAAATTGTGCCCTTTCCTAGCCTCGAGGTCTTATGGTGCCTCCAAGTGCCCTCAAGCAATTAAATTTGTTCTTCATGTTTTAGGAGTCAAGATACCTTACGTGTGGTCATCCTTTGTCAAATATACATGGTTATTATCATTAGGTTAATGACCAATGTGAGGTTAATGGAGGGACCTAATGGGGGTTTAAATGAAGGAAAAAAAACACTTCATTAGTGGGGATAATACACCAAATATTCCATTAAGAAGAATGCTTGAAAAAAGAGATGTATCATATGTTAATATTCTTTTGCATGTTACTTTATTGTCTAAGAGTAGCGTAGAAAAAGGAAGTTAAAAGTGTTCATATAATTATTTTTAAAAATAGTTATTTAGTTAAAAGAGAGTTATTAATGTTGAAATTATTTTCAACATATTATATTATTCTCTCATAGACTTCAAGTTGACTAGTAAAGGAGGTCAAAAGTGTTAAATATTTTTCTTTTGAAGAATATTTACTTTTAGTTCGAGATGCCTAATTGTTATTGAGTGTCATTAGTTCATGTGTATAGGCTTTGGTGTTCGGTTTATTCAATTGATAGATTTGCCAAACTTTACATGACTCTATTCCAATCGAGTTTGTTGTCTCCAAAAGCCCAAGTCTATGTATTTCTTACTATTTAGCTCTTATTTTTTGGCATTTCTAAATGACATAATGCCTTATTCTAATTGTTTTGTGTGAGAAAATCTCATAAGGATGGTATCTTCCTTGTTATTACTTAGTGCATTACAAAATTTCAAGTGTACAATATGATAAAAGAAAAAGGTGGAAATTTTAGTTTGTTAAAGTCTAACTCTTAATACCCTCTCCATCATCATTGTTGGGAAGGATGAATACTCCTAGGGCATATCTAAGGCAAGCCCTTATACAACACAAACTCCATTTTTCCTATCTCCTATGCAACTTTGTAGATCTAGGGGTGAAGTATTGTAGATCTGAAGGAGGTGGACTAAGATTAGAAGACTCAAAATTTGAAACATGGATTGGGATGCTTTCATATTTTGCACATAGTTTGTACTTATAGATTTTGTCTGACACTTTTTCAAAGATTTTTCACGGGACACATCATAGCGACGTTCTAGCTCCAAATCCACAAACAATATAATTTTAGGGTCTACTAGGATGCTGGCACTAATAAAAATAGTCCTTCCATTTTGGGCTCAAATTTCAGTGACAAATTCTTCTTTGATTCTCCTTTTCATATTTGTGATCTATGTCATTCTATGAAATTTGTAGCTCTTCATTTATGGTGATCATTGATAAAACCTATAGTCTTAACCAAATCAAATCAATCCTATTTAATAAGGGAGTGTGTCTTCACAAACCAAGTCTAGGTGGTCCCACAATACAGTGTCCCACTTTTTGGCTAACTTTGACACTAAGATGAACATTTTGAAAAAAAACTTCACTTTCAGACACCTATTATTGTAAAACTATTAAGAATTTAAAGATGATGTAAACTAGCGACATTTAGCATTCTATTTCTAGTTTCTAAATATATTTTTTTAAGAAAAATTGGAATTGATTTGTATCCATTTTTCCTTCCCCTTCGAAAAGTAGTTTGTATGAAAAAATGACATTTTTAAGGAGTGACACTCATTTTTTTAAGCATGACTTTTTTTTTTCTAAAAATGATAAAAACTTAATTATTTTTAAGTTAGGTCTATAACACCAATATCCAGGGCATCCAATTGGTTTCATTCAATTTGGTTGAACATTTTATAGTTTATTGAGTTATGAAGTGACATTAACTATAATTTGGACACAGGCTCATTTTGATTGCTCTAACTTGATCTCTATATATCAAAATTCTTTTTTTTGTTAGAAAGGTAACATAAATACCTATTTCCTAGATATTTTTCATAAAAAAAATCGTAGTTTACTATTTTTTCAGAACCATCGAACAAAGAAGTTGCTAAATGGTTAAACAACCTATGTTTAATCAAACTAAAAATAGAATGTCACAATGAACTCAATATATATTAAAATAATAATAATTGTAAACCTTGTTTTGAGTAGCATCATCTAGCATTTGTATTTTATAAGATTTTTTTATTTGGTCCTTGATCGATACCTTCAAAGGGTAGAAATTTTCATAAATTTTTTGGCTTTGGGGATGAAGGCCATATTTAGGGCCTTCACTCGAACACCCCTTTATGCGAAGGGGGTTCAAACAAACCCATGGTCCTTCATGCAAAGGCCCCTTCGAGCGAACATAATTTGACAAAAAAAATTGTGCTAACAACCACGCCAATTTTTTAACCAACCATGTTCGCTTGAACTAGGTTGGCTAGTTTTCTTGGACGTGATTGTTCATGCAGGTATAAATAAAAGTTTTTTATTTCATTTTTTATATAAACATATGCAAGTTAATTCATATTTTTTTATTTATGGTGATTTTTTCAAAGGCATTTTTTTGAAAGAAAGGAAATGGGAAATAAGAAGGCAAGGAAAAGAAAATCTGCAAGAAAATGGTCACTTAGTAGAGAACAAAAAAATCATGAAGCTTCATTGTCACATTATTATAAAACTAAAGAAGGTATACATCTTTAATTTCACACGCATGACCTTTATATGTCTCTATTTTTAGTTTTATTTAATTTGTTATAATTTGTCTCTTTTTTGTGCATGTAGCTCACAATCAACAAGTACAAGATGAAGGAGAAGCTCAGACAGGAGGGTCAACCCAAGTTGAAGAAATGTATGTTGGAGAAGGGTTGGGATCAATTCCTACGAAAGCTCAAGCAATGGATGTTGGAGAAGGGTCAGGATCACTTGCTCCTACTGGTGTGGATGAACATATAAATCTAGGTCAAACTGTAAAGAGAAAAATTAATTATAGAAATCTAGATCAATTACTTGAAATGTGTTAGATTAGGTGAAAGACTAATCTCCCAAGAACACCTGCATGTATAACCCTATCACATGGAAGAAGCAAAGCACAGAAGGCAAGAAAAATCTATGGAGGCCAAAAAGCCAGAGGCATCATATGCACATGAAAACAATGAATAATGCATTGAGTTGCTGAAAAATACAAAGAGGGAATCCTTATAAAAGGAGACCGAAACCCTAAAGGAGAAAACCATAAAGAATAATAAAATGCCTAAGTCTAACGTAAGTGTAGAGAATAATAGACTAATAATTAAATAAATTAATTATTAGCTATAATATGACTACTCTAACACCCCCCCTTAAGTGTAACTTAGGGAGAAGCTAAACAACTAAGGACTAAAAGATGCATGAAAGAGCTATGGGTCTCGGCAACAAGGCCTGATCAGGTACCCAAGTACAAGAAATAAACTAGATGAAGGAAACAAAGCCTCCAATCTAGGGAATGTCCCAAAGAAAGGAACAAGAAAGAGCATGAAGCATCTCCGAAGCATGAAGCTGCAAACACTGTCAGAAGAAACTGCTGGAACCCCCACTGAAATAGTGCATGACCAGGTAGAGAAGACAAAGTCTGAAGAGCTGATCAATCGAAGAGGTGGCCTCCAAAAGCAGGAATCAATGAGTGTCTATATAGTAGATGATCCATCTCACTGAAATGCATAGGTGCCTAGCCACTGCATCCGCCTAGTACATAGGAACAAAAATTGTATACGTAGATCACTCAATCGAACCAAGGAAGCAATAGAACCAACAGGTGAATTGCCCCCATAATGCTGAATAGGGAGAGGGGTGATAGGAACACTGAAATGCAATGCCAAAAACATCTACAAGAAGAAGAATCAGGAACACCAACAGTGCAATAGAAGTACAAGCACAGGATAAAGGGCAGCATCATAGACACATAACATGGGCTAATGTCATGGAAGGTACACTCACTTGACAAAGGTGGATGAGCACAAAAGGCAAAACATCATAACCCCCCATGGCACTTTATAACTGAGTGCGAGTACAAACAAACACAAAGAGTACAAGATCCTAGATATGCAAAAGTAGGCACTTTATCTCAGTGTGTTTACAGAGAAAAGGAATGCAATAGAAGAGAAGCATACAATGCTCAGAAGTTAGAAAGAAGAGTGAGCTAGAAGAACAGAAGAAGAGATCCCAGGACCTGTAGAACCCAAGTAATCTGCCAGAGTGCGAAAGTGCAAAACTCAGAGGAGAGAAAACTTGGAGCAAAATCTAGATAAAAGACCCCTGCAACTGAATAACTCACAGAACCAGCTTTCCAACGATATATGGTGAGCCCAAAAAAGAGTCCGGATGAGCAAGATATGGCTCCTGGAAGGCAAAAAATAAACATCACCTTTGACAGCAAAAAAACACTATCAAAATAGTAGAGCCAAGAACTCTAACCTCCATAATCAGAAAGAGCTCAGAAAGAGCTTTTCGACGATATAAAGAAGTCCAAAAAAGACCTTCGTATGCTCAAGATATTGCAAAAAAGGCCCAATTACCCCTAAAAATAGAGCCCTAAAAAAACATGCAAGTTTTTTAAATTTTTTTTTAAAAAGCATGCCTGCTGACATCATGCTGATGTCAGCAGGGGGCCTAGGGGCTGAAGCAGTAAGCCCCTAGTCACGTGGGGACTAGGGGGCTGGCGCTAGGCGCTAGGGGCCAAGGGTTGGTCCCCCATAGGACCAGCAGTCCGGCGGAGAGGCGGAGGCGGGGCTGTAGGCGGGCGGTGAGCGACGGACTGCGGCGGGGCCGCAGGCTGAGCTGGGCCGGTGGGCGGCGGAGGGCGGCGGGGCCGCGAGTGGTGCTGGGGCGGAAGGGCCGCAGGGCCGCGGTGGCTCTGCAGAGGGTAGCGGCTCTGTGGAGGCCGCGGGGTGGCGCCCGGGTGGCCGCTGGGCGGTGCCCGGGTGGCTGCCCCTTAAAAAAAAATTAAATTTTAAATTTTTTTTTTTGAAAAAAAATCACCGTCTCGATTCGCGTGCCAGGCCGTACGACCTGGTACCCAAAATTTTTTGCCTCAAATTGCAAAAGTGTCCAAAATGGACAAATTTTTTATGGATTCTAGAGTTTTTGGGCCTTCTGGACGCAATGGTGATGTCCGTTTTTGCTCAAAATACCCCCAAAATTTATTTTTTTCTTTTTTGCAGGCAAAAAAGAAATAAAAAATAACATCCTACAGAGAATACCAGAACTGAAATTTTTTGAAACCCTCCTGCTTCTGAATCACTTGAACAAGACACGAACAACGAGCAGCAAGATGGCTCTGATACCATGTTAGATTAGGTGAAAGACTAATCTCCCAAGAAAACCTGCATGCATAACCCTGTCACATGGAAGAAGCAAAGCACAGAAGGCAAGAAAAATCTATGGAGGCCAAAAAGCCAGAGGCATCATATGCACATGAAAACAATCTATTATGAATAATGCATTGAGTTGCTAAAAAATACAAAGAGGGAATCCTTATAAAAGGAGACCGAAACCCTAAAGGAGAAAACCCTAAAGAATAATAAGATGCCTAAGTCTAACTTAAGTATAGAGAATAATAGACTAATAATTAAATAAATTAATTATTAGCTATAATATGACTACTTTAACAAAATGGGTATGGAGAAATTGAGATCACTTGTTGAACAACCCTTAATTATCTCTAATAAGAGGTTAATTAATTAGATAGTAAGGGAAATAAAGGCTAAATTTGATAATCTTTAAACACTTGAATAATCCCAATTACTTTCAATTGTACTTATACAAAAAAAAAGTTGCAAGAGCCATTAAAATTATTGGGTATAGACACAACACCGAAAAAGAGAAAATTTTCTAGCATGCAAAATGATATTATTGAAAATCTTAAGAAAGGTTTGAGCTCTGTAGGGAAATGATCTTGATCTAAAGATAAGGCCATTACAAGAAGAGTGATGTTGACATCCATTGTAGGTAACACTATGCCTCGTAACAAACAAATCTCTTTAGTTTCATCTGAGATTGGTTTTAGTAGGAAAATAATATCACGATATGTTAAGAGGAGAATTCTTTTGGATGATAGTACCTTGGATGGAAATTGGGTAATTATGTGTAGATATCCTCATTCTAATAGGGTTGAGGAGGAATCATGAATTTGATCACATCATTTTGGAATGAAAATACACCTTCTTCATCAAACAAGAGAGATGTTATTAGACATGGGATTAGAGATAATGAATATGAAAATCATACAAAACATTGGTTGGACACACGCAACATGAAATGTATGTGTTGTTTTGCATTTAAAATCCTAATATAAAGATTGGGAAAACATTGTTTGAAAGATTAAATCCATATTATGTGAGGACAAACAAAGTGTTTGAAACTTTTTGTTGTCGTTATCATGTTGAATTTGATCTCCACTATCAAGTTTTTTGAAAGGTTTTAGAAGACACTTATGGTTTTCAAAATTCTCCCCCTGGTAGAAAAAGTGAGTTCATATCATCAATTTTATGTGAAAAAGGAGATGATGTAACAGATCAAATAAATTGCATAGAAGGAATATGTGAAACATGAGGTGATTTGTCTCTTTTCCCTTTGAAAAATGAAGACATTGATGTGACAAAGATTCAATCTGCAAGACTTACAAATATGTAAAGAATGAAACAAAATTTGGAAAAGAATCCAAAAGGTTAGAATATGTTGAAGAGGAGATACCTATTTGAGCATTTATGGAGAATTTTCAAAAAATGATTCAACCCTACATACATCACACTTTTTATGCTAAGTGGCAAGCACAACAATCCCAAACACTAAGAGAAAACTTCCCACTTGGAACTATTATATCAGTTGTTGATTTTGCATAAAACTATTTTTTTTTCATCAAAAGGTCATTCAATCAAAATACTATTTTCAAAGCATATTACTATTATGGTACAGGTGTGTTATTGACATGCACAATTATATTTGGATGGTGTTGAGAGTACATTTGAAGTACGGGACATCAAGAAAGAATATCACTTTTATATTAGTGATGATAAAGGGCATGACATTCATTATGTAGAACATTGCTTCAAGAAGTTTTTTGCAAATTTAAAAAAAAGGGACATAAAAATTGATAAACATTTTGTTTGGTCATATGGATGTGTGACATAATTCAAATCATCCAAGCCATTTTATGCACTATGTAGATATCATCATAATGAAAACATACCACATGTTTGGAGTTTCTTTGAGAGTGGATATGGAAAGGGTGAACATGATGGTGATGGAGGTTGCATCAAACGTGCTCTATGAAAGTATCAGATGAATTATCAGGGAGTACATATAAAATATGCACGTGATATTGTTGAATGGTGTAAGACACATTTTGCACCAAACGAGGCTGCCATATCATCAAGAACGAGTCAAGCGGAACTACATAAAGTATTTTGGGAGATAACATGTATGTACATGTCTAAATTATACATGTGATACATTCTTATTTAAATTTTACATCATTTATTCAAATTTTAAAAGTGAAATTGATAATTTGTTCCCTTTTATGTTATATATATGTTCAAGTGTGGATAGAAAAACTATGTATGGTTTCAATAAATAGAAAAGACACAATCTTTACATTCAATTAGAAGTACAAATTCTCACAATTGGACATTGAACACTAGGGATTACTCATGTTTTTGTTGTCATTACATTGCTGAAAACTATGAGGAATACATCAATCAGGAATGTGGATATGTAGGTGCATGGAATATAGTGTCACTTGTTGTTACTGATACAGTTGATGGAGATGAAGATGAAAACTTTGATGACATTCCTTTGATTTCTACTTGTTATGACAATATTTTAGGTTTTCATCAAAATTGGTAAGTATAATAAATTAAAATTTACACGTGTATATCAAGATCTAGATTGAAGTAAGTATTTTTTTCATGCATGTTTTTTTTGTGTAGGAGACATCTTTATAGTGATTTTTGAGCCTAGAAATTTAGGAGTTAGTTATTTTTTATTGCATTGCACTGTAGAGAGGATGAAGTTAATTGAACCCGACTCACGATCACGATCGACAACTAATAAATGTGCTCCAAGGTGTGCTCACACAAGCTTTTTAGGACCTCACTTGTCCTATCTTCTTTGGATCCTATTCTCTCTGCTATGATCTTTTTAGCCTCAATTTTGCAAGCCTAAGACTACTCTAACTCTACTCCAAGAGTTAGCCTCCTTGTGCTTAACCTTGAAGGACAACAATCAATAGTTTTGTCTCAATGCTTCTCATCACTTAGAAGACTATAAGTGCTTCTTTCACTAAAACTTGGCATTAGGGTTGTAGGGGGTCAATTCATCTTGAAAACATCCATTTGTAATCCTTTTGAGCTCATTTTGACAGGTCTCAAAGGTCTTCTCCATCGGGTCTACAAACTGGCTTGTTTGAGACCTATTAGGACTAATGGTTTCTTGTAGCCCTTGACAGGGTCCTTTTCCTATTTATTGTCAAAAACTCCCAAATGACCTAATTTTTTTATATATATTTGAATACCATTTTGGAAGACACTAGAGATTCAGGAGGTTTTAGGGTTCTAGGGTCTCCGTACAATGGCTTCCTATAATGTAGGGCCAATAGGGCTAATAGGCCTATTTTTAAGGTCTTCACTGATTTCTTGCTCAAAGTCTAAGAAAATGGATTGGCCAGTGCCCACTCTCTTTAACATATGCCAAAATGTTCATAAGCTATCTGGAACAATGCTTATTCCGTACTCACCTTCTTTCCCTTGCATGTATACACCCATTTCTTCTCTGTCACACTCCTAGCTGGGTACACCAGTCTCGCCTAGGGCATGACTTTAAAAATAGCATCCCGATTCTTAAAACTCCCAAAATCCATATTTAAATTTTACAATGGCTCCCTAACCATTTCCATTCAAACCCTTAGGTTTCCCTCAGTTAGAATTTATGGGGGAGCCATGAAACTAAAAACTTCCTAGATTAAACCAGTGAACTACCTACTTGATAAAAGATTTTCTAATGGCTAATAGAACTATTCAAAACTATATGATGATTGAAAAGAAAAGTCTTAAAACTACCTCTATATCACTAATCTAACATTACATTTCACATTCTAACTCATTAGCACATTATAACCATTGAAGAAATATGACTGTACTCAAGAAAACCAGAGATCTTCTCTCTTCACTAACTAAAATCTTACACACACTAACTTCTTTCTTGGGAAATGAGCCAAAAGGTATCATAAGATGCCCATCCCACAATTTTAGGCCTTTAAATTTATTTCCCACTCCTAGAATGAGGGGAATCCAAAGTCGTCGAGTTGCATGCAACATTTGCAAAAATTGCTCATGTTGTCATGACAACTTTTTAGCATCTTTTTCATTTATGATGCCAACTAATTTTTAGGACCTCCATCCCACTTAGATCAATGAACTAACCTCTTTAAGGCATTTTTTAGGCATCTCCCACACTTTTCTCAAGATTAAGACACATTTAGATTTCATTTCCCAACTTTTAGGACTACCCCTAAGGACTAACTTTGAAAGCAAACTAAGCTAGACTAGATTGGATAATACTAACTACTAATCCATATAGGCACACATCAAACAAGACATTATAAGGTCCAAACCAAAATTTTATTGACTTGGATAGAGTCAGTTACAAGACAAAATAAAGTAAGGCTTTTAGGGATAGCCTAGGTGCTCTTGCACCAACAACTCTACAACTCTATCACACCCCTAACCAAAATAAGGAGAAACATCTAGATAGTTGACTATGAGGCCAAAATGGATCTCAGTGTAAAACTCCTATGCAAAATAAAAAGGAATCTAGTCATTATTAGGATAAAAACCATAAGCTACAAGGAATTGTGGGTATATCTTGGAAGCTATCTCAAGAACCATGCATTGTGTGACTTGTTATGCCCTCACCTCGACCTTCCCATCATAAAATGGGAAGACCTCTAATTTGATGATTTCCTTAGGGACATGGATATGGACCATCTATGAGGACACATCACCTGAGATCTCAACTCTCAACTCTCAAAAAATTGCATCTATGATATGTGAGGTAAATGAAGAATGAGATCTCATGTGCATAGTCAAATCCTCAAGACTCGTTAATATATTAGTGCATATATCTCTATATAGACCATGTTGAGATCTACTAATGGCATCTCTTAGTCTGACCATCTCTATGTGAGTGAACCAAAATATGCTAGCAATATCAGGAGTGCGAGCCGCATCAGGGTGTGCGCCAACATTAGGTCTGTCATCACGGTGTATATCATCTTGAGGGTGTGCCATCTAGGGGTGACATGTTAAATATTAAAAATTAAGTAAGTACTATAAACTAAGATTAAAATCTAAAATACATGTACAATTCTAAATAATGGACATAAGGAGAATGTGAATAAGAAGAGAGAGAGAGAGAGAGAGTCTTAAGGAGAGGGGGACACACACACATATAGAGGGGGAAGAGAGGGAGAGATAGAATGCATGAATGAACCTGTGTGTGCGTGTGTGTGTGTGTGTGTGTGTGTGTGTGCTTGAGAGTTAAATTTTTCCTAAATTTTTCTGCTCATTTTTTAAAAAATTATAATGTTTAGCCAATTTTTTCTAACATTTTCTAATAGTTTTTCTAATTTTCCTAAGGTTTTAAAAATTTATAATAAAAGTAATTAAAAATTACTCAAAATGAAAGTTACTAATATAACTAACTAAAAATAATTAAAAAAACAAACAACAACAATAAAGCCATGAAGATGTTGGTGAATGTAGTGAAAGATCATATAGTTCCAATTATCTCCAAATTGGATACAACCTATCACATGTTCACAACTTTAGAGAGCGTGTATGAAATAAATAAAACAAGTAGGGATCTTGCACTAAAGCAACAACTCCACCACATGAAAATTAACAAAGGATAATCCATCACATCTTACTTCATGAGTATAACAGAATTAAGAGATCAAGTATCCACCATTTGTCACACAATTGATAGCAAGGAGTTAACCATGTTGGCTATTAATGGACTCCCAACATCTTCGGAAGTATTCATTCAAGGGATAAGTGCCCGATCTAAACTTCTTAAGTTTTATCATTTAAAAATTGATTTCATTCAAGAAGAGCCAAGGCTAGTCACAATAGGGATTGGTCAAAACTCCACAAATGAAGATATACAAGTTCTAAATTCTCACTCTCACAAGAAGCGTAAAAGAGGAAACTTCAAAAGGAAGAAAGACAAAGATTCAAATGGAAAATGCTCATTTAATAAAATAAGGGACATTTCTAAAGTACAATGTTTAAGATGTGATAAATATGGCCACTACACAATGAAGTGTTTGGACATGCCTAAACCTCAACCCTCCATTGATGAAGTTGTATGCACCCTAAAATGATGGCCTAGGCTTTGGGCCCCATTCAACAATTTATCAAATCCCTGAATCAATATTTTAAAATCAATATTTTTTAAATTATATCAATTTTCTTGATCAAATTCCATTTTATCATTTATTCAATTATATTCTATGGGCTAACCATTTTATTCTAAATTATTTATTTATTTAAAAGAAATTTTCTCCCCTTTTATTAAATAAAAAGCCCCCACTTTTCCTCTTATCCTAAGTTGCACAAATAAAGCATTATTCTTATTTTATAAAAAGAAGAAAAGGCATTTTTGTCTCATATAGACACAAAAGTCAACTCTTATTTTCTCATTGGAGGATATTTGTGCACATGGATTGCTCCTCTTTCAAGCTCCACCCTTGATTAAATCTTTTTCCTCTTAATCTCTATGGTCCATTCATTTTCAATTCCTTTAAAAGGAGAGCTCTTTTCTCATTCTAGATCCCAACTTTGAATACTAATCTTATGCTCCAAGATTTCTTGGAGACTTTGGAGCTTTGGAGATCTTCATACATTTAGCTTTAATTCTTGCATTCTTAGCTTAAGCATTCATGACATCTAGCTTAGTTTCCTTTAAGCTCTAGATTAGCTCACATAACTTAATTAGCAAGATTTGTAATACTTTTATTTTCATAGCTTTGCTTGCATCTTCATTCTTAGCATAGTTGCATTGTATCTCCATTCTGGACTCTTGAGGATATTGGCATTCTTGCCCTTGTCTCTTTGAATCTCCTATTGTGTGGTTTACTAGCAAGGTTGTATGCTTCAATAGCTCTAGCTGAGAGCACCATCAACATCCTTGTGACTCCATGCCTAGGGAACTCTAGGTCGCTTTCTCAAGGTTTTTAATTCATGGATTCCCTTGGAAGTAATGACTTAGAGAAGTGCACTATTTAGTGTGTACATTTTTGGTGCCCACCATGGGGCAGAACACTCTTGTTTTGTCCTTCTTTTTATGCATTTTCATCAATTTTTTGTCATCATTTTAGCTTGTTGTTTCAGCTCTTTATTTTTCTGACAAAATTATAGTGCGATAGTCTTCCAGTGTCGTACGATAGTTTCTTGTATACCAGTGTGATACTTTACTAGTTAAAGTATCACGTGCCCTTGTAGATTATACGCACTATCCTATTATTCTCTATCGCATGCAGGTATCACGAACTATCACACAGAGATAAAGTATCACAGCAGTATACAGCGAAGTATCGTACAATTCTTCTGGCAACTGAACTATCTCACATGCCTGGCAGTGAGTAATTTTGGACATTTCTTTGCAAGATTTGATCTATTTGCTTCGGATTTTTGATTTGTTGTGGCAGAATAGAGTTTGATTTGTAGATTTTGTTTGATTTTGATGTGCTAACCTTTGTAGGGCTAACAAGTTGTTCTTGTAGGTGCTCTCATTGCTTGAATATTTGCTTAAAAGAACGCATGTCAAAGCTCCAAATGCACAAGGGCTACTAATCCTTTCTTGCAGGGCTGCCCAAAGCATAAAAACCAATCACATGCTTGTTTAATTGCTTTCATTTTGAGTGCGGCATATACTAGTTGTTTCTTTTCATAGGCACTCAATATCTTGTTGTAGGAATCTTTTGGTGGTAGGGGATTATGCTCTTCACCCTTGTGGTGAAACAAAAATCTTGACCCATCTTTGGATTTTGAAAGCAAGAGGGTAATTGAACCTTTGCTTGGTGTGTTTGGGAGAAATTTTTGAGCTAGGAGAGTATGCTCTTCACCCTTGAGGTGAAATAGAAATTTTGAAACTCAAAGGTTGATCCACTTTTTGTTTAGTTTTAGAATCCTTTAGTGGGCCTGCTCTTGAGCAATCAAGAGGAATGACCCAAGTGGAGACAAGCTTTTTTCCAGCTATTCCGACCCACTATAAAGTCAAGGCTATCAAGGACACAAAACCTTGGTAGATGTAGTACTTGTCTTCACTTGATGTGAGTACTTGTGGGATTGTGACCATGAGGAAAATGTTGAGCAAGAATGCTTAAGGTACTCTTGTGGCCGTGAGGTCCGTTACTTGCCGCAAGGTAAGGAGTCCCTTTGGGGAGCAAGAGGGGTATTACGAACAGAAGCCCTTACTAAGAACCATAGATAGAAGCCACCCTATTTTGCCACTTAGATTCTTGGTGCAAGGATTGATCCTAGTGGACTAACTAGGATCACCCCAAGATTACTCACCATCTGTGTTCCTTTGGTTGTGTCATTGGCACTTCCACGACAAAGCCAATATTTATTGTGGGTAACCACTTTATGTGAGGCAATGGAGCATCAAGTGTGGGCCAAGTTGTTAAGTATTGAGCCATTGTCTTTTTAGGATAGTAAGTGCTTGAAGTGTTCTTGCTGTGATCTACCTGTGTAAACGTTCTCAAACATTCAAACATCATGATAGCATTCATAGGATTTTATTGCTTTGATATCACAATTGCTTGTCTTGGCAATGTTGCTTTTTCCCTTGTGCAAGTGTTTTATGACATGTTTGATCACCTACTTTTTGCAAACTTGTCTGATTACTACTAGTACTATGTTTGAAATAAAAAAATCCAACCATCAGACTGAAACTTTGACCAAATTGCCCTTAAAACTAAGATTTTTATACCTCACTGGTCAAGAGTCGTACAATCCTGAAACTTCATCATACACTATTCTGAGTTTTATCATGCAATAGTTCGTTGCTACAAAACTATCGCACTGCTTGCCTGGATAGTATTGCACAGGCTACCTGGAAACTGTCGCACTGCTTTGTGCGAAATATCACCTTGAGAGATAGTATCATACTATTTGCCAAGAAATTATCGCACAGAGTCTTTTTGCTGTCTACCTGATTTATGCCATTTTCAGTCTTTCCTGAGTTGACTAGATTGTAGTAGGTAACTTACTCTATCGCTGGAAACTTGTTTATACCTTGGGTTCCTGTATTTAGACCCCTTGAATTAATATTCTTTGATTTTACAAAGTAATCTTGCTTGTCATTGATAAGTTAGGAATCAACCTTGTTGAGAAAGTAAACCTTTAGATTCTTTGGTAACACACTTGGAGAGTTTTAGTACTCTTTTGTCCAAATCACTTCCATAAAAAAATTCAATTTCAATTGCAATTATATATTTCATTAAATCCATCCTCCTGATCCATATGTGTTAGGATACTCATCCTTTTATTATACACCTCTATGGCAGTGTTGGTTTACACCTTTTTTAGCTTTCTATCTCACCATCTCTTTTTGGACAATTGAACATTTTTACTCTCCTAGTTTGGTATTGACGTTTCATAGGGTTGTCTTATCACCAAGGGTCTTTTTCTTTCATGTCAATTACTGTGTACACCAAGATGTGGTACACTTCTGTGAATCTTTATATGCAAGGAGACTCAAGAATGAGCCCTCACAAGCTGACTCACAGCTCTCTATCCGAGAAGTGCAGGGGTTGATATTGAGGCCCTCAGATTGACCAAGTTACCCATGCAAGTACAAACTCGGAATGAGAGATTCAAAGAGGAGAAGCAAGAATGCTAATCTCCATGAATCTTGTTCATGCATGCAACTAAAAACTAGTCTAAATGATGCAATGCAAGAAATAAAACTAATTCATTAAAATGAAGATTAATTTACAACAATGAAATAAAACTAAACTAAAATGCTATGCAAACTATATGCTATCAAATTTAAACTAAAATGGAAATATGCAAACTAAATGATGATCTCAAAAGCTCTAATGAAAATTGCAGCATAAAGATGATATGAAAATTCAGGATCTTTAACTGAGAAGGAGAGGGCTCATTTTATAGGCAAAATGTGGATTTGAATGCAAATCCAGAATCAATGTGGAAAAGAGGAAACAAATGTCATTTTTAGCAAGTTTGTAGGAAAATTGAATTTCATTTATTTCATTTTTTATTAATTGATTTATTTCCTTTTCCATCACAAAAGATATTTTGAGAAGATATTTTATTTATTTTATTTTATTTAAAAGAATAATATCTCTTTTAATAAAATAAAATAAGATTATATAATTTAAATATGAATATTAATTAAATAAAATAAAATCATTTAATTAAAAATGGATTTAATTAAATAACATCATTTCATTTAAGAAATATTAATTTCAATTAAATAACATTAATTTATTTATTTAAAAGGAATTTATTTCTTTCAATCAATTAAATAAAATTAATGAGATATTCAAACCTCAGGAAGAAATGAAATAATTCAAATGGTTACGATTTGAACAAAGAAGTTTAATTTGAAAATTGCAACACATTGATTCAGAAAATTGATATTGTTAAATTGAATAAATGGGGCCCAAATTCTAGGTGACCATTTTAGGGTGCATACATTTGCCCCTCTTTGACTAATGTGAGGTCGACTCGGGATCACATGCAGTCAAAGAATGGAATTGAAGTGTGAGATCGATTTGGGATCACAAAACAACTCAGATGTGAGGTCGATTCGGGATCACATCCAGACAAACATAAACAAAAGACTTTTGAACATGAGGTCGATTCGAGATCACATCCAAAGTGAGAGATAAGAATCTCAAGCAAGGTTGCCCCAAGAGAAGCAATTGATAAATTGATAAAGCTGAATCAAGGATTGAAGTTTGATAGGTACTACCCCCCCTCGTGATCAAAATCAAAATGAGATAAAGGAGAAATAGTAAATTGATAAATTTGATCAAATTGAACTAAAGATAAGGTTCTTGATGTAAGATGAAAAATATAAGAATCACAGAACCAAGGTAGATCAGCAAGAAAGATTATGCCCCAAGGTTGAATTAGAAGAAAAGAAGTGGGGTGAAAGCGAATGGAAGATAGAATTTTGGAAGAAATGGAAAGAAATGGAGAGAAGAAAGAGAATTTGCCTCAAGAAAGAGGATGCATCAAAATCAATCAACTGTTTAAGATAGGAAATTTTGATTGAGATCACGAAAGAAGATAAGGAAATGAAGATCAAATCGTGACCACAGTTGACTGAAAGTCCACAAGAAAGATGAAGGAAACCCTCTCAAACTCATAATGCAGCCTAAAAGTGCAAATTTAACATGAAGTCTAAATAATGCAAGCTACATGAAAATGCAAAGGTGTACTTGCATGGGTAACATAGGTTTTTTTGTGTTAATCATTCATTAGAGAATGTAAGAGAGCTTATTTTCATCATTGGGCCATTATTACCGGACATCAGACAATCACACAATCAACACTAGTCACAAATGCAACTATGAAGATATGAATATGACTTATATCAGATTGGAATGTGGAAAGATTCTAACATGAGCATCAAAGACATAAAGGTCAAGATGACTGCAATGTTAGCTTACCTAATTTAATGTAGCAAAACCATGCTCGCATCAAGGCATAAATGCCAGGATGACCATAAGAACGGTTGTGCAAAAATAGTCAAGGATGATGCCTCAAATCTCCTAAGTGTGTCAAGGAGACAACAAGAGACACTCAAGAGGTTCAAGACAACACCCACAAGCAGAAAGCAAAGAAAAACATGCCCCATGCCCCAAGTCTTCTAGCGATGCATCATGGAGAGACTTATTAGACAAGGACACTCAATGAAAATTAATATCAGTCAACACACAAAGAAAAAAAATCTTGACATAGCTCAAGCATTAAGTGTTGTGTTTAAAATTTTTAAGTGTGTAAACTGATACTGAGTTCCAAGGATAAGGATCGAATGCTTGCTAGCAGGTAAGATCACATGACCAAACTGGATAAGACCAAACTGATAAGTGTTGAAAAACACTCAATGTCACGGGTTGTGTTGAAAAACATAGTTGGGTTGGTGTTGAAAAACATTGTTTGCGAGGTGTCCTAAAGACAAGCATATCCAAGAGACCAAAGCTAACACAGTGATGCCCCCAGACAAAGACAAAGACCAATTCCAAACCAAGGCAACAAGGACAAGGCATGATGGAGAAAGGCTAAGTGTCAAGGATGCATGCTAAGAAATAGGGGTGCAAAGGCCTCAAGTAGCGTCTGTTTCCAAGTTTTCACCACTGGAAGGACTTTTTATAATTTTTTTGTATTTTTTGCTACCAAGGTGCCTGTTTCCAGGTTTACACCAAGGCACTTTTTCTTTTTCTTTTTTGAATTTTTTGAATGTTTCATTTTTTTTTGTATTTTTAGAATATATAATTTTTTTTGGAGATACATCAAAGCGTCTATTACTAGATTTTCACTAAGCTGATCATTTTTTCAGGACATTTTTTGATTTTTAGAATTTTTTCAGCATCATATATGAATTTTTTTGGTATTTTTTAGAGAATATATAAAAAAACATTTTGGATTTTTCTAGGATCATATATCAATTTTTTTGGAATTTTTTCAGGATCAATAAGGTATATACAAAGGATGCCCCCAGACAGAACGAGCATCAAATTCCCAAGCAAGATCACATTGTGTAGTCTCAATGTCTATCGAGGTGGAGAATAAGAGGGATTAGCAAGCTGATGGAAGAGATGGAAGACAAGAGAATGAAGGAGAATGAATGGAAGAAATCCTCAAAGGAAAACTCCTCAAGAGTACCCAAGCTAGGGAAAAATTATCATGTAAAGCACATCTGGACAAGCGATGGAAGACCAATATAGGATAAGTCAGAAAGGCGTAATGCAAAAGAAGGATGCAGTCCAAAGGAGTAGACATGTCAAGAGGCTTCATAGCATCGTGTTTTACTCTTTTTTTTTAATAGATCAAGATCAAAGAGGAAAAAGATAGCGAAAAGATAGAATGAATGGAGGAGAATAAATATGAAGGCTTAAATAGGAAGGGAATGAAAGCAAGATCATCGTAAGATAGCTCATAAGATAGGTCAACCTTGTCAATATCAAAGAGAGAAGATGGAATGGATGGAAGATGTAGAAGAACTACGCATAATGCCTGATTACCAGGTTTTCATCATGGTACTTATCCAAGGTGCCATAAGGGAGTGGTTTTCACCATAGGACGAATTTATTTCTCTTTACTTTTGCTACCAAGGTGCCTATTTCCAGGTTTTCACCATGGCACATTTTCAATTTTTTCTCTTTTTTCTTTTTTTTCTTTTTTTTGAATTTTATAATTTTTGGAAGAAGGCAAGCTTTTAGATAATGCTCCTTGAAAGGATAAACCATGATATGCCAAGGATTCAAAATTATATGCTCAAAGATGTTGATAGGGAAAGGAAGATGGAAGAGAAAAATGGAGGATACAATTTTATGTAAAGCGAGTGGAGTTGGAAGATAGGAGGTATATGCAAATGAGGAAAAATGATAGAAGGCAAGAGAATAATGAATGGAAGGATTGTGAAAGAGTAGATGAAAAGGAAGGCAAGATCAACATCGACGCACACCTTGGAGGGTGGCGAGAGGATGGAGGAAACTTGAATGAAGGAATGTCATGCCCATAATATTTTACTCTAAAACCACACCAACTTTTTTTTT
This sequence comes from Chamaecyparis obtusa, assembly GCA_027943335.1. Lineage (NCBI taxonomy): Eukaryota > Viridiplantae > Streptophyta > Pinopsida > Cupressales > Cupressaceae > Chamaecyparis > Chamaecyparis obtusa. Next base: position 78,129 of record BSBK01002457.1, on the reverse strand, counting down.
TTCAAGGGTAAATTAAGTCCAAGTTTATGTTGCAGGTTAATAGGTGACTTTGTCAATAGTTTGGAAAGACTTTGAAGAATAAGTCCTTTACCAACGTTGGTTTCAAAAAGGTTACTAGTTGATAAATATTCAATTAAGGTGGTGATGATGTAACCGAGTACGATTTGCATTTGGTGACGATAATGAGGTCTAATTCCAAGGATTCCTAATAGGTTATCCAATCATTATTAAATTATTAGAGTGACCCCATTTCAAGGAATTAACTTAAAATAAACTAATCACAATTAGGTCACCCTACTGGTTACAACTAGGTTACAATCTAGGAAGGTCTTATTTGCATAAATTATTCTCTTAATGGTACCCAGAGGTATTTAAGAATTATGAGGTTTCGATAATTGAATCTAACAAACAAATTGTTGATTTAATATCCACCTAGATTATTTAGAGTGTAAAGAACGTTGCCTAGTACATTCTTTAAATAACATTTTATAAATATTGATTAATGATTTCGGTATGCTTAAACTAATATCAACTTTGTTTATTAAAATTATAAAGATAATGTATATTGACCCAAAATATGTTAAGTTATAATAACTCCTAACTAACAATTCCATCTAATAAATGGTTATAATTAAAAAACAAAAACAAATGTTAATTAATTAGTTATTATAATATATTAATTAATTAATATAAATAATAACTAATTAAAAAATCAAAAAAATATTAATTAATAATATATGAATTTTTTAATTGCTAATAAACAATATATATTAATAACAAATAATAATAAAACATACTAATTGAATAATTAAATAAATAATTAAAACAATGAACAAAATATCAAAAGTAACTACCTAAGCTAACATCCCAGCTCCCTACCCAAAACATCTACTATCCATTCCTAACAAAACACCTTATTCCCACCCTTGGCCACGTGCCAAGAGGGAGGGGGGACCACAAAACACATGTCCCATAAAACAAAAATTAATTCAGCCCCCAAAGGCCTGCGCAAGTTTCAAAGGAGAGGGGATTTTGCTTAAAGAAGGGTAAGTTAGGGGGGGGCCCACCAAAAGAATTTCCTAAGGACTTTGCTTGACCAAAGTTTAAGACTATCCCAAAGAAAGCTAGCGCAAGTCTCCAAGGTGATGGAGATGTTGAGTGCATGATCCAAGGTGGAAGCTCTCTTAGCTAAAGGGATGAGAGACATGTCAAATAAACCTTATGATAAATGCAGTCTTAGTCAAGTACACTGAATGTAAGTGCAAAGGCCAATGAAAACAAGGATATTATTTGCTATGACAGACCTTTCCATCTCCTGCGCCACTTTTTGGGGATGCAATAAAAAGTGTGAGAACTATATATATTATTATTTATTGTTTATTCTGACTTTGAATTGGCATGTTTATATTTTATTATATATTGCATTTCATTTTGAACAAGTAGAAAATTTATATAGTAAAATAATGACTGTGGCAATGGAATTTGTAGGGGAAACTTTCCCATACAAATTCCAGAGACCTGTAGGTTTCAATTGCCAATTTTTTTTTTGCCCATTTCTTAGTCTCTTTTTTTTTGAACTTGTTTGAGTTGCAATTTATTTTTCTTTCATACATCTAAATTAATATTGATGGTTTTTTTTTTTTTTTATAGGAGATAAAGTTGGTTACTCTTTAACTTAATAGTATTCCTATAGTAGTGTGTTAGTGATCTGATTGTTATTTATTGAGCAACTATACTATTGTTTCTCATCTAAAATGACATATTCAGTTAACAATTTACTTTGCAAAGGAGGAGGGTGAGACAAAGTGATTGATTCATTACTTGAATTCAAATGACATTTACATATAATGATTCCAATAGTAGATTGATAATATTTTGATAACTCACTTATCCTTTCTAAAGCTTTCTTATTTCTATAACAATACAAATGCCATTATCAATAGGGGAAAAATCTATTCTACATTTTCCATCAAAGCTAACAAATCCATTTTATTGCAATGAAATGAAATCTCTTTTTTCCATTATAGCAATGATTTCAAGGTACATTAACCATTTCATAGCCTTCATAAAGATTTGATATTGAATGACATGAAAATAAAGTTTCAAATTGCTTCCAAGATTCAGCAACAAATTCTCACAACTTATTACAACTACACTATTACAACACAAGCTTTGGAGAGACAACTCCACTACAAATACTTTGAACTCATGGATTTCAATGGATATTCTTACAAATGTTCAATCTCAATACAAATGTATTCCAACACAAAAACAAAAATGAAATCATCTTCAAATCTTCACAAGGTTACATCTCCATCTAAGAAGACTTCATGGCTCCAAAATCCTGCAATAAAACACAATGCATAGGCCAAGGAGTGCTCACCTCCCAACCTAGGCTTCTATGAAGCCACCCTTGAGCTTGGGGAATCATCAAGAGACAAGGGAAAACACTCCAGCAAGCTCACAACACAAGGACATGAAGACATAACTACATGAAAACTCCCTCCGAAGTTTGTTACAAAGAGTCTCATATGAACTCACATTGGGTGAAGGTGGAACTAAACCAAGAGGAGAAGCACATCTATTGATGGGAACTAAGCCATCACTTGGCTTCCTCATCAAATTTTCTTCTCTACAACACAACTCCACAAAAGAAATCGTTATGACACCCATTCAACAAAATGTAAATAAAGATGGCTACATGGAGCCCATACTTCCATGTTCATCCCTCTCCATTCCAAGGAGAGACTCTACACTCTTGGATGTCCCAACAAAGCCCTTCACCCACAAGGCTACTCTTCCCTCCCAAGGGTGAGTGTGGCCTTGAGAACTCCCTAACAACACACTACAATTCACATGAAAACAAAGGAAAAGTTCAAGAGCAACAAGAATACTTCACATTCACAATGCTATGAAAATCATGAACATATCAAGTTCAAGATTTCTCATAGCTTACAAAGAAGAACACTACATAAAAACATGAATCACAAAGAAATAACTCCATTACTACAACATACAAATTCACAACACAACACTACAAGAATCCATATTTTCATTATGCATACAACAACTATTATTCAAGAGAGCATTTTCTCTCAACATGAAAAGGAAAGAAAAACTTCAACAACTAAGAGAAGTGAACCACCAACCTTGATCCAATGCTAAAGGAAGATAGTTGAAGATGAGCTTTTCCCAATATCCAAGGTCCTCCAATTTGGCAAAAATCTCTCAATCTAGAGAGTGGGTGTCAACCTTTTCCAAAGGAAGAGGGCCCCCTAAAAAGGCCTCCACACACTCTCCTATGGATAAGGCTTGCATTCCTATTGGGTGGTCTTCCCAAAGGCCCTTACAAGGTTTCAAATTTTGGTCTCTTACAATGGTAAGCTAAAAAGGTGGAAAGAGGACTTCCTTCTAAGTGGGTGATGATCTATCCAAAGCTCGGTCCCAAAAGTTGATTCTCGTCCATCTTGGGAAACCAAATTTTGGATGGGTCATTTGGTCAACCAAGGGTTATCCTTTGGTGAAAAATGACCCTTACCCTATGGTATAACAAGTGGGGTAACTAAAAATGGTCAAAACTCTCCCCTAGGTGCCTTTTTAACCTTCCAAAAGTGCAAGCAAAGTTCAAATTCGAAATTCAAGGATTAGACAACACTCTAAGCTCTCTAATCAAGTGGTCTTCATGGGTATCCTAAAGGTACCTTCCTAGGTTAGTGTTCAACCAATCCCTAAGTGGACATGTCATGGCCTCATGTACACACATGTGTCAAGTGACACAATACAAAAAGACACTTCACATGCCATGTATATATCCACTTGGGCTCTCTCATCAAAAATAACATTCACAAATACATATAAATCAAAAACATTCATGCATCACACTTTACAAAATAAATACATCACAACGAGGTTATTGGCTTCTCACTAGAAGCAACCTTGGCTCAACAGATATTCACAATAGTCTCTGTGATGATTCCCCGAATTCCCATGGCCTATCTCCCTGCACACTCAATTCCAATATCAGTAGTCCAAGGAAATTAAAAATGAACATGTAAATACATAGCATTAGTAATCAAGTAATTCATCTGACAATTCATAAATTACATGACAATTGATTATCCACAACATACAACTCATCTTAAATACTTAATTCAATTAAATTCAAACATAAACATCACATTCATACATAATTCAATTTGCAATTAAACTTCATCATCATAAATGTTCATAAATTAAAATTAAAACATACATGTTAGTCTCAAACCAATGTCTCAATATTCATCATATAATCATAATATAACGTCCATCAATCTACTAAGTGATAAAACCACATCATAAAGTATCGATAAAATCCATAAGGCATCAAAATATAATCATAAAATATGTCTATGTCAAAAGCAGAACTGAATGGCTATGATAGGCTAGGGGTGAGGCCTCACATCCTCCCCCCCTAGGCATGAACTTCCTCCTTGAGTTCATCAAAAAGATGGGGATACTATGCTCTCATCTGCGCTGCGTCCTCCCATGATGCCGTAACCTCATCATAGCAATCCCACTGGACCCTAACCTGGTCCAGCTCTCGACCTCAAAGTGCTAGCGTCCGGTGAGCCAAAATGCGGATTGGCTCCAAAGCCAACTGACCGTCTGACTCCACCTGCAAGGCATCCCAATCTATAATATGAGTCTCATCATAGATATATTTCCTCAACACTGACACATGAAAAACATCATGGATGCGTGACAGGCTCGGTGGCAAAGCAAGACGATAGGCGACAAGACCTATCTGCTCAAGTATCTCAAAAGGGCCAAAAAATCTAGGTGCAAGCTTAGAGCCCTTTCCAAATCGAATTGGACTCTTGTGAGGTCGCACTCTCAAAAAGACCCTGTCTCCAACCTGATAACTATGGTCTTCCCTCTTGGCATCCGCATACTTCTTCTGTCTATCCTGAACCTCCTTCAGTCACTGTCTAATCAAAGTCACCTGCTGCTCTAACTCTCGCACTAACTCAGGACCTAAAGCAACTCTATCCTCAATGCGGTCCCAACTCAAAGGTGTCCTGCATGGTCTGCCATATAATGCCTGATAAGGAGACATTCCTAGAGAAGTGTGATGCCCATTGTTGTAGGCAAACTCCACCAAATGAAGGTACTCCTCCCACCTAGTCTGATGATCCATGACATACATGTGAAGCATATCCTCCAATACCTGATTTACCCTCTTTGTCTGCCCATCGGTCTCTAGGTGATAAGCGGTGCTAAAATTGAGCTTAGTGCCCAAAGTTGTCTATAGTCCTCTCCAAAAAGATGATGTGAAGAGAGAATCCCGATCTGAAATGATCTTACGAGGTATGCCATTAAGTCTGACAATATCCCGCAAGAAGACCTGAGCAACTATTAGGGCTGTGAAAGTGGTCCGAACTGGTGAAAAGTGGGCTACTTTGGTTAGCTTGTCAACTGTCACCATGATGGCATCATGGCGTCGAGATGACATAGGAAGACCAATGATGAAGTCCATGGAAATAACATCCCACTTCCACTCTGGTATATCATGAGGCTGAAGCAACCCAGCAGGGTGATGATGCTCTACCTTGACCCTTTGACACTCAAGGCATCGTGCCACCATCTCTGCTATATCCTGTCTCATCCTTGGCCAATGATATAACTGCCTCAAATTTGCATTCATTTTCTTGACTCCAGGATGTGCTGCATAAGGAGCCCTATGAGCCTCTAGCATGATGAATACTCGCAAGTCACTGGAGGATGGGACATAGATGTGTCCTCTATGGCGTAAGAGCCCATTTGAATCTAGGGAATAGTCTGAATATTTACCCTCAAGGGTACTCTAAGATCGAATGACCTGACTAACCTCTGCATACCAAGCATCCTCATGTAAATGATGCAATATCCAATCTCTCAACTCAGTATTTGCTGTCATAGAGTAGGCCTCATGGCGTCTCCTACTCAAAGCATCAGCAACCACATTCTCCTTCCCTTTGATGTAGTGGACATCAAAATCATACTCACAAAGAAATTCCATCCACCTACGTTGTCGTGCATTCAGGTTCGGCTGAGAGAAGATATACTGTAAGCTCTGATGATCTGAATGGAGTTCAAACTGATGACCCAAAAGAAAATGCCACCATCTCACTAAAGCATGTACCACTGCAGCTAACTCAAGATCGTGAGTGGGGTAATTAAGCTCGTGAGTCTTAAGTTTCCTAGACTCATATGCAATAGCTCGCCCATTCTGCATAAGAACTGCTCCCAAACCATCTAAGGAAGCATCTATGCAAACCACAAAATCTGTTGATGGATCAGGCACTGCTAGAATAGGGGCGCTGGTAAGTGCCTTCTTGAGTTCTTGAAAGGCCTTCTCGCACTTCTCAGTCCACTCAAATTTCTTTCCCTTACGCTAAAGAGAAGTGATGGGATGAGCCACTCTAGAAAAACCCTCTACAAATCATCTGTAATATCCTGCCAATCCCATGAAGCTCCTGACCTCGGTCACTGAAGTAGGCGCAGGCCATTCCATGATGGCTCGAATCTTAGATGGATCTACTGAGATGCCATCTCCTAAAATAACATGCCCTAGATAATGAATCTCTATCCTATAAAAAGCACATTTGGACAAGCTGCCATACAACTGATTGTCTCTAAGACACTGTAGAACCTGTCTCAAGTGCCCTTTGCACTCCTTTTCATCTAGTGAATAAATCAAGATATCATCAAGGAACACAACCACAAACTTATCAAGAAAGGAGTGAAATACCCCATTTATAAGACTCATGAAAACTGTTGGAGCATTAGTGAGTCTGAAAGGTACAACTGTGAAGTCATAATGTCCATATCTGGTACGGAATGCAGTCTTAGGAATGTCACTATCAACAATCCGTAGCTGGTGGTAACCTGACTTAAGATCAATCTTTGAAAACACTTTAGCACCCTTAAGCTGATCAAATAAATCATCAATCCTAGGGAGTGGATACCGATTCTTGATGGTAAGCTTATTAAGTTGTCGATAATCCATGCATAACCGTAAGGATCCATCCTTCTTCTTAACGAAGATAACAGGTGTGCCCCAAGGTGAAACTCTAGGTCGAATGTGGCCCTTCTCCAAAAGTTCCTCTAGCTGAATCTTGAGCTCATTAAGCTCATTAGTGGTCATCCTGTAAGGTGCCCTTGAAACTGGAGCAGCCCCTGGAACAAGATCTATATGGAAATCAACTGCTTTATGGGGAGGCATGCCTGGAAGCTCAGTAGGAAACACATCTGCATACTCCTGAAGTATAGGATAATAATCAAGAGAAGTTTCCCTTTCCTCCTCATCTCCTCTATCACTGATGGTAATGGCAAAAAGCTGACATCCCTTCCACATGCTCTGCTTAAGCTGCATGGCAGAGATCATACGAAGGGAGATGCCTCTCAAAATCCCGCAAATCATAGTAGGTGTACCATTATCATCCAAGCACTCAATCCTCTTCTGTCGACAATCTAGCTTAGCTCTGTGGGCATAAAGCCAATCCATGCCGAGCACTATGTCATAGGAACCAAGAGATGTGATACAAAGATCCACTGTAGTGATGAAATCACCAATCTACAACTGGCTATCCTTCACTAAAGAGTTGACTGACACTCTAGACCCTGATGCTAACTCCACTTCCCAACTAACTTCCTGTCTTGCTGCCACAAGCCCACAACGCTCCACAACAAATGGAGATATAAAAGAATCAGTAGCACCTGAATCAAATAGTATAGTAACACTAACACCACTGATCATACCTGTTGCCTCTATCACTGTGGCCTGGTGCTCGGCCTGGCGGTTATCTACTGATGCAAAAACTCTATGAGACTTTCCAAAGTCTCCCACTGTAGGCTCTGAAGCTTCCATACACTAACTGTCTGACATCTGACCCTGTGGACAATCACGAGCTAAGTGCCCCATGGCACCACAAGCAAAGCAAGGACCTCGTGTGAATGTCTGTACTCCCTGTGGCCTAGAAGATTGCTGACCACCTGTCCTGCTAGAACCACTGAAACCCCCCCGAGAGGATTGCTGAGTCCGTGCTAGGGGTGCATATGTATACTATTGTCATTGATCCTTCTTTTGACCCTGTGCATGCCACTATTTGGGCTTAGAGCCCTGCTATCCCTGTGGTGGCTTTTGTTTATGGTTTTACTGAGTCTGCTGCTGTGGGCCCCTGTTAAAAGACTCTGAGGATTGTCTTTTATTATTCTTCCAGTGACTCTTCTGGTGCCCCTGTGACTATGATGCAGAGTTATAGTTCTGAGACCTGTCATGAGCATCTCTAGTTCTATTTTGAATCTCCTCTGCAACTAAGGCCTTTTCTACAACCTCATGAAAGGTCTTTGGTGAGTGCATGCGAACCTGTCCCTCTATCCAATCATTGAGTCCCTTAATGAAATAGTTGATTCATAGCTTTTCATCCTTCATGTAGTTCACATAGGGTAGCAACTCAAGGAATCGGGTCTCATACTGTAGCACTGTGAGTCCTCTCTGCTGAAGCTCGTGGAACTCATCAATACGTCTCTGTCTATAGTGCTCTGATAGGTATCTATCTTTGAATCTTTCTAAGAAGGTCTCCCAAGTCACGGTGTCCATAGTGGTGTTATTCTTATATTCTTCCTATTTCCACCATGTGGAAGCACCATCTCTCAAAAGGAGTACTGCAAGGCGAGCCTTGACATTGCTAACATATTGAGGTTGCGGTTCAAGTGCATGGAATGGAAGAATATTTTTGGAAGAATATGAGGTGGATGTCTTTGAAAGCTTGAATGTCAACTTCACTTTTTGTTCAACATGAGACTCTCTTACGAGAGACTTTGGATTCCATATAGCCTTAGGCTTTTTATTTCCTTTTGATGACTTAGAGAGAATATCTTGAATGATGGATTTTGGAACCCATACTTGTTTTGTAGTTTTCTTCTTAGATATCTCTTTTGACTTTATGCCCCCATGTCGATTAGAGGAGACATGGTGATCTTCTTTCTTTGATGGATTCTTGTATTGTGGCTTTTTCTTATATTGAACATTCAAGTTACTTCCAAAAGACTTGGGACGTGTGGAAGAAGAAGGATAATATGACTAGTGTAGATGGATGGATGGATGAAAAAGATTCAAACGTATGCATCTATGTTGATCTTGAGGAAAGATAGGAGATGGAGGGACATAAGGACCCAAGATAGATGATGAATTAGGAGAGTTAGGAGGGGAAAATGAAGGGACATAAGGACCCAATATGGAAGGAAGACGTGAAGTCCTTAGTAGTGGTGGAAGAGGTCCAAGGATGGAAGTGGAAGATGCAAAAGGAAAATCAATAAGTTCATCAGCATCTATATGACAACCAAGGATATCAACATCTTCAGAGTGAGCATTAGAATTTTCAATAGGATCCTAGACATCTTGAATAAGAGCATTTTCTTTGATAGGATCATTCAAAGCTTGCGAAGACTTAGGAAGAGTAGAAAGCGAAAGTGAACATGGAATGGTAGAATAAGAAGATGGAAGACTTTGATCTTGACAAGGATCTTTGGATAGCACAAGTGCAAAATTTGTCTCTTGAATAGGCTTAACATCAGAAGTAACAACACCATTTTTAATAACCTTAATGGAAGTATCATCTTTGGAAAGTGCAAGTGTGGTAAGGTTATTTTCATTATCAATAAGCTCAATGGTGTGGGTAGTAGCTTGATCTTGCTTTGGAGAAGACTTAAGACATGGTGGAAAAAATGAGGAAGGGCGTAAAGGATCAAAAGAACCATGATGCAGATAGAGAACATCATGAAAAGGAGTGGATGACATGGAGGGCTCTTGATATTGATTTTCTTTATATTCTTTTCTGTATCAGTTTTAGAGTCCTCTTGACATGAAGCCACTTCTAAGGACAAGGAAGTAGGTTGGAGTTGTATGGAAGACTTTGGCAGAGATGGTGAAGGAATAGCTAAAGTAGGCATTATAGCGCATAAAGGCTTAGGCTCTTTAGATTTAGCATTATTAGAAGTATTTGCAGCCAAGTGAAGGTTAGCTTGAGTATCTTTAAGAGGTGGCCCTTGAGGATAACTATAGGGAACTGCATGGAAAGCATTAGAATTTATGTTGGATGTAGGATTTGTGAAAGATTTGGAAGACTTGGCGACTTTAGGAGATGTAGGAGTATTGGAAGAAGTAGGGGATGGAATGGAACCATCACAAGACAAAGGTCTAGCATTAACATGATCTTGCTTGAGAGTAAAATCTTTATTTTTAGCGGGAGAATTTTTAGAAGAGACATGCTCATAGTATCTACGTTTATAATCAGCACGAAAAAATTTCTCTTCCTCAATAGAAGTAGATGTATCGTATTGGTCACAACAAATATCATAATTTCTCTCAAAATTAGAGTCATATGGATCACCATCCCGATCTATCCAATGGGATGACCCATTTCCAGTAAGCACAAGCACACGGCTAGGAGGACTCTTATGAATAGAAGCATCAAAGGTATGACTATAGGGTTCATCATCATAGCCATCATAATAGTCATCCTAGTCGTCATATGTGGGTGTGGCACTCTTCATGGAAGATGTATCACAAGTATTATCCCGTTGCTCAATATGGTATGTCTTGTGAAGAGAAGTAAGACTCTTGGGAGAAGTAGAAGAGGAACGAGATCGTGAAGAAGAGGAAGGTGAAGACCTAGTGGAAGAAGAAGACTTAGATAATGAGGAATTTGAATAATGTTTAGAATAGTCGTGATAAGATTTGGGAGATGAAGAATGATGAGAAGACTTAGAATATGAAGAATGTTTAGAAAAATCATGGTATGACTTGGAAGATTTAGAAGATGAAAGACTTTTGGAAGAAGGAGGTCGTGACAAGATCATGTTGATAATTCTACAAAGGCGTCTAATTCCTTCAATCTTTTTTCTATTTTTATCTTAAGTTTATCACCTTTGCCATATCTAGAAGGACTGTTAGAGGAACAAAACTCTTCAAATTCAGTAATGAGTTCAAGATCATCCATTTTTAAAAGAGGTTCCATAGCAAGATATTTGTAATTCATGGTTCTGGAAGAAGAAAAATCAAGCATGGAAGCGACAGAAGAGATGAAATAGAAGAAAATAGACTAGATAGTAAGAGGAAAATTATTAGGAAGACAAGAAGAATATCCCATGTGAAGAGAAGACTTTAGAAGAAAAACATGGGAAGGGAAGAAGAAAGAAGAAGACCAAGAGTCATCTTGTGTAATTGATACCATTAACATTTGTTTGGATGTTGAGCAACATGACAGCACCTAGCATTTAACCTAGACTAACCAAGGAAGACTAAGAATTGAAGACGCTTGGTGATAAGATGGCTTCACAAAATGTCAACACCAAACTAGGATAATCAAATTTCTCTAATGTCCAAAGGGAGATGGTAAGATAGAAATTGCAAAAGGCATTACCAACACTGTCAAAGAGGTGCCTCAAATCAAAGGGTGACTACTCTTGCACTTTTGAATCAGGAGGTTGGACTAGGCCAAAATATAATTGAAATTGAATTTGATGGAAATGGTTTGACAAAAAGAGTACTAAAATTCTCCAAGAATGTGGCTAACAATTCTAGAGATAAACTCTCACCAAGAATAGTCTTTTAACTTGACAGTTATTTCCAAGGTGACGACAAGGTAGAAGATCGAGCAAGCTGTAAAAAAAGTTGGTGTTTCAACTCAGGAACTCAATTTTTGTATTCATTTTAAAAGATCAAGTACATCAATAGATTTTTATCATTGATCAAACATGTAAGACAACAATCAAGGAGTTCAAGCAAGCAGTTGTCTTCAAACAATGAGCAAGGGGCAAAGCAACCTTGCACATGAACAAGAATAGTGACTTAGTATGCTACTCCTTAAAGATGCTACTTGTGTATGTTCTTGAGAATGTTTTAGCAGACACTTAGAACACAAAAACATCATAGCAAGCTGTCTGCAAGGTACGTGAGGCACAAATCTGTAGATGAGAAGAATTAGAAATCACACAGCCAGGGGAGACGATAACCCAAATCTCCTCCTTCACTTCTCAAAGGTATAAAGTTCTTTGAGGCTTAGCCAAGAGTGAAATCTAACTCATTCCCAAGAGAGGTGTCTTTGGATTCACCTCTCGATATTTATATTCTGCCAGAACATGGGAGTTAAGTTCATTCCTTGAGGTGATGAAATCCCCAAGCAAGCCTTCTAAAAAATGAAAAGGTAAGTAATTCACTATCAAAAAGTATTGGAAAACACTAAAGGAGGTACATTTAACCCTTCAAGTAAATGTGAGGTGATTCCACAAAGTGGTGCATTTAACTCCTCACACAAACTCAAAGTGAGTCCACACCCTAAAAAACTAGTGAGTTCTAAAAAGCACAAAAGGGTTGCCTGGTGGAACAATTAACACTTCTTTCTATGTAGACCCCTCCCTTTTAATGTGGCACTGACCTTGCAACCACGGGGTGGAATGAGGGGCCGACAGATGAGCGAGTTCAATAACCCAAGATAGAAATCTAGATCAATCACAAGTAATCTAAGACTGCTAATCAATACTACTCATAAGTGCAAGAGGGTTTGAATCATGGAATATTTAACTTTCCAAGTAAACATGAAGTGAGTCCACAAAGTGGTGCATTTAACTCTTCATGTAAACAAGAAATGAATCCATGCCCTAGATTACTTAATGAGATTTTTTTGATATTGGAACCAAGAATTATTTAATGTTTAAACATAAGCATTCACTTAAACACAAACTTGTATAAAAAAAAATCTATGTTCATTCATTTCCCATTAAGAGCATAAAAAATGTGTTCTATGAAAGCGTGTAACACTCAAGCCAAACACATGAGAGATTAATTTTATGCCCAAACCAAGTGTTATAGAGATTTTAAGAACTCACCTTAGGTCCAAAGATCTGCACTCCAGCATTTAGCACACATTTGAAAAAAAAAACCCTAAGATGGTTAGATATGAAAATCAATTGTTAGGAGTTTGATTTAACATTGCTATCTTCAAGATAGTCTTTAAAGATTGATTTATTTAACCCATAAAATCACAATATTAAAATTTCTGGAAATAATGAAGTTTTTAGCCAACATCAAGAACTACCATTTCCCAAAATTACAAGGTCTTATGATTCCATTTGGTTCCTCAACCAATAACCTTTTCAGATTGCAATTTTTCTGTCATAAATCAGATTTAAAACACCAAACCTTGCCTAGGGAATCACATATCTTTCTCAAAAAGAATCCAAATGAAACCAAACTAATTTCAAATCAAATATTAATAAATCTAGTTTCCAAATATGTAAGCCATTTATTTTTTCCATTCATAAATTATTTTCTAAGAGCAAATCATTGCCTGCAACTCCAATGTAGATTGTTAAAAACTAGTTTTCACTCAAATGCCCATAACTTTCACAAATCTGCATAAAAATGACTCAAACCAAAAGGAAATGAAAGATAATTCATGTATATTTCCAATGAATATTATTATAGGTCCTGATTCTTCACAATTTGTTTGTACCAGATGTTTCAATCTGACTGTATTCAGAGAATTTCAAATCTGCAAATACCCACTTTCACCAAAATGATCATAACTTATTCATTTCTTTATAAAAATGAACCAAACTAAAAGCATGAGAAAGATGATTCATCATTATATCCATCCATTACTATATTATAGGGTTTCCAGTCTATACATGGCTGTACAAGGCCTGGAACCAACACTAAAATTGAAAAACCAATAAAAAATGAGGCCATAAATTAATCTTTTCTGCCCCACGGTGGGCGCCAAAATGTGTACACCAAGATGTGGTACACTTCTGTGAATCTTTATATGCAAGGAAACTCAAGAATGATCCCTCACAAGCTGACTCACAGCTCTCTATCCGAGAAGTGCAGGGGTTGATATTGAGGCCCTCATATTGACCAAGTTACCCATGCAAGTACAAACTCAGAACGAGAGATTCAAAGAGGAGAAGCAAGAATGCTAATCTCCATGAATCCTGTTCATGCATGCAACTAAAAACTAGTGTAAATGATGCAATGCAATAAATAAAACTAATTCATTAAAATGAAGATTAATCTACAACAATGAAATAAAACTAAACTAAAATGCTATGCAAACTATATGCTATCAAATTTAAACTAAAATGGAAATATGCAAACTAAATGATGATCTCAAAAGCTCTAATAAAAATTTCAGCATAAAGATGATATGAAAATTCGGGATCTTTAACTGAGAAGGAGAGGGCTCATTTTATAGGCAAAATGTGGATTTGAATGCAAATCCAGAATCAATGTGGAAAAGAGGAAACAAATGTCATTTTTAGCAAGTTTGTAGGAAAATTGAATTTCATTTATTTCATTTTTTATTAATTGATTTATTTCCTTTTCCATCACAAAAGATATTTTGAGAAGATATTTTATTTATTTTATTTTATTTAAAAGAATAATATCTCTTTTAATAAAATAAAATAAGATTATATAATTTAAATATGAATATTAATTAAATAAAATAAAATCATTTAATTAAAAATGGATTTTAATTAAATAACATCATTTCATTTAAGAAATATTAATTTCAATTAAATAACATTAATTTATTTATTTAAAAGGAATTTATTTCTTTCAATCAATTAAATAAAATTAATGAGATATTCAAACCTCAGGAAGAAATGGAATAATTTAAATGGTTACGATTTGAACAAAGAAGTTTAATTTGAAAATTGCAACACATTGATTCAGAAAATTGATGTTGTTAAATTGAATAAATGGGGCCCAAATTCTAGGCGACCATTTTAGGGTGCATACAGTTATGACAAGGTACCAAGTTAGTCAAGGAAAATGACCTCAAGTTGTCATTGAATAGTTACCCTTAGTCCAAACTCATCAAAAGTGAAAGGGGAAAGAGCCCGTCTTTGATCAATCCCCTAGGAGCGAGTCTGAAGCTTGGTTTGACCCAAAGAGCAATCCTAGTGAGTTGAGTACCTCTTTAGCACCTTCTCAATCAGATATAGACATGAGTTACACCATGACTAGAAAAGAGAGAGAAGCCATGGATCAAAATCTTGATGACATTTTCCAAAGACATAGGGATAACATGCTATTCGGTGATGACAATCAACCTGAATCACCCCCTATTAATTCAAGATATTTAGATGCTCATCAAAGAGCTGAAAGACATTATGGGCGAGCTCACCAAGATGCACGGTCACAACATGAAGACCAAAACAATGAATCTGGTGATGCTCATGTGAATGCAACATTTAGTAACGAATTGTTCAAACATTCACGACCCAACTCTCCGCTCAAAACAACCTCAAGATATGCAACTGAAAGGCTTAAAAGAATTGAGCGCAAAAAGAAAGCCTTTTTGGATGAACAAGCAGCTAAAGAAGAAAGGTTTAGACACCTAGAGGTGGAGCAACAAGCCTTGTCAGAGTTGAAAATAAAAACATTCCAAGAAGAACAAGATAGGCTTTTATCCCAGCAACTCAATGACCAATTCAACAATAGGGGTACCAACAGTGGAAACAACTCTCCACCATCTACTCCCTCAAGAACCCCAAGAAGTAGGAGGCGGTCAAGGACCCCTTCAAGATCTCCTAGTCCTAGAGGAAGGAGGATTTCACAACATAGGAGACAAACACCTCCTAGGAACTCGAGACAACCCTCCCAACGAGCTCATCATGGCTCTCAACATGGAGGAAGTAGTGAAAGTTTTGATGATCAAGATTTTATGAGAATGCAACAGGAACCACTATTCCAACAATATGTGGAGAAGTATCTTGATCAAAACAAGGATAGATTCCTAGAGAGCTTGATTAACAAGGGTGCCAAGGTCCCTTACAACTTTGATGTGGATAGGAAAATCAAGAAGCAAGGACCCTCTCAAGAAGAGGAGATCAAACAACTCAAGCATATGATGGAAAAGGTGTTGGCACCTAAAAGTTCCTTTTCACTTGATTCTATTTATCCCAATCCTTTTGATAGGAGTGTAAGTATGAAGGACTTTCCTAGAAAAATTGAAATTCCATAGTATGACAAGTATGATGGCAATGGCGACCCACATGATCATGTGCGCTAGTTCTACATCATGAGTTTTGAGTTTCATCAAGATGATTCCTATCTTATGAGATTGTTTTTGAGGAGTCTCAAGGGCCAATCCATGGAGTGGTTTACCAACATAACCCCTCCCGTCAAAACTTTCAAGGAACTTGTCCACAAATTTGTTCAATATTTTGCATACAACTTGTCAAGATTAGTCACTATGTTAGACTTGTGCAATTTGAAACAAAACCAAGGGGAATCCTTTGTTACCTTCTTACAAAGATGGAGACGATTGTGCTCTTGCTATTCTAAGACTATTCCTGAGCATGAAAGGATTAATATCATTGTTAGTAATTTGGTGCTTGAAATGCGGTATGAGGTTCGAAAGATGGTCTTTGATTCCTTTGACACTATGGTCGAAACCGCATGTCAAATTGAGGATGTCTTAAAAGAGCAAGGCATTTTGACCAAACATAACAATAACAACAATGGTCAAAATACTAACAATGCTAATAAGGACAAAGGAAAGCACTCACACTAGAATAAGAACAAGCAAGTAGTCAACGACGGAGTTGTGGACTCTCCCCAACCCAAGGATCAAGGAGTCCTTCATTTGTCTAGTGCAGTTGAAGCTATGAAGCTCAACACATCCTCCAACCAACAAGAGAATAAACCAAAGTATCAAGAAAAGCCTAAAAAGGAGAGGCAACAATTTTCTAAGCTTGGTGACTCCTATGAGGATGTTTTCAAGATGCTTATTGCCAATAACCTTGCACAACCGCAAGATCCAACAAATTTCCACATACCTGATGTTAAGCCACATTGGTGGAATGAAAAAGCTTTCTACAAATTCCACAATGGCATTCGACATGACATCGAACATTGCTGGAAACTTAAACACCTTATTTAGGATCTTATTGAGAGTGGCAAACTTCAGATTGATGGGTTGAATACCAATGCAGACCATAAGGCATTCATGGAGCCTTTGCCCAAATATGAAAAGGGGGAAACCTCTAAACCCAAGAATGGCAAGGCTGAAATCAACTATACCTACACAGGTGCAGAAAATGTGATCAATATGCTTGAGGTTATGGAGGAAAGTGTCAACATGATGAGAGACAAAGATCCTTATGGTTATGATGTGGGCTCTCCTCCTATATTTGATGAAGAATGTGTGATTGTTCTTAGAGGTCCTCACTCTTGAAGGTCATCACAAGCTCTCAACACTGTCACCAGAAGCCAAAGTCAAGGTCCTGTGGTTATTAGAGGTCCTAGTTCCAACCAGTCCAACAAACCCAAGCAAGTGACATCCAAGAATGTCACCACCAAATCAGTAGTCAACCCTGAAATGAGCTATAATATTGTTGACCAGTTACAAAGAACACTAGCTCAAATCTCAATCTTTGAACTCTTGGAATTGTTTCCAAGACATAAGTGTATCCTTGAGGATGCTTTGTGTGCAGCCAATGTTCCTAACAACATAGATGTTGACCAATTCCAGAACATGGTTAACCACCTTGTCAGCCCTCATTACCTAACATTCTCAGAAGAAGATGACAAAGCTTTGAGCCATCTACATAATCTTTCCCTTCATATCGAAGTCATGATTCACAAGACCCGTGTCAGGCATGTGTTGATTGATGGGGGTGCTAGGCTCAACATTTGTTCTTTGAGTCTGTTGAAGATACTCGGTTATTTTGAGCAAGTTATTGATACCCGAAAGAAAATTACCATTAAAGCCTATGATGAGGCAGAGAGAAGTTCTAAAGGGTTAGTCATCCTTCCTGTTAGGATTGGCCCTGTTGAAAAGGACATTTTGTCCCAAATTTTTGACGCTAGTCCTCTAGCATATAATATCCTACTTGGTAGACCATGGATCCATGACATGCAAGTGGTGCCATCCACCTACCACCAATGTGTTAGGTTCCCCTATAATGGATTAGAAGTTTTTATACCCAAGGATAACACATTATCTTTAAATGAAATTTTAGCAGGGACCCATGTTCCTCTTAATAGGGAAGCAGAGGATTTTGATGCAACTCTAGAACAGTGCAAGAATAAGTTCAAGTCTATAGACCTTGGTATGGGGGGTATCAAATTGACTCCTTTACAAAATTTCCAATCTCACCTAGGTCCTATGGCAAACCTTCACAAGAGATGCATCCTTCATCTTCAGCCATGACTCTATTTGGTACATTCGTAGAGTCCTTAGTGCCCATACAGGATGAAAAAGAAGAGGTGGCTGTTAGAAATTGGATTTACAAAGAGGAAAAATACAAGCACAATGAAAATTTCTCCCCATCTCCTAAGGCTCATGGGAGATGATACACTTTGGTAAAAAATATGGGCTACCCAGGACATGGTCCTCTCAGTCATAGATTAGATGCTAAGGCTGAACCACTCAATCATGCTCTCTTTGGACGCAAGTCTAAAAAAATGATTGGCCTAGGTTTTGAAAGTCATGACCAAAAAATTGCCCCTATCCTTGCTGTGATGGATAGTGATGATGAATCAAATTACATACCCAATTTGCAAAATCAACAAGATAGGTGTGAAGATTGGGTCCCTTCCACCAATCTCCTTTGGGGAGATTCAGATACTCCAATTGCCCACCCAATAATTTCAGGCCTAGAACAAGAAGAATCCGCTATTGAAGATCATGTTGAGGATCATATTCAAGAACATCAATACACAAATGGCATTCAAGAAGGTGTTACCCTTGGTGACATTAAAGCTTCCACATCTTGACATTGTAAATATGCTTGGTGTAAACATCCCAGTTGGGATTCAGATACGGACTCACATGAGTATGAGTGGGAATCTCTCTCTGATTGTTCTACGGTTGACATGGACATTGATGTTGTCCATACATATGGTTCTCAACCCGAGGTAGCTAATGAGTCTAGTGTAGGATTAGTGATTCAAATCCACAAGTTACTTTAGTGGACGATGCTTTGCTTGGTAGGATAAATCTTGATTTGGGTACCTTAGAGGGATACTTGATAGACCCTAACTCTGTGATCACAAGAGATGACACCATTCATATCCACAATATTGAACCCATCATTGACCTACCCCTTGCTAATCCCCACCTAATTGATTGGTCTCAACACTATCAAGAACCTCAGCTCTTAACCTTGTAGAATGACTATGAGATAGCATGTTACCTAAATTCCCTTAAGCCCATAGTCTCTTCCACCAACGAACCAACTACAAGCATGATAGAACCAGATATCAAGTACCTTAGTCACAAAATGAAAAGAAAAGAAAAAAAGAATAAGAGTTCTAATGGTGAAAACCACTATGTGGTGGTGTTAGAACCTAAAAAAGTAAAAATAAAGGATGTATCCAAGGGTGAAAACCTCTCCGAGGCACCTAAGGATGAGGTACTTGATCATCTCCCAAGTTACTTTCAAGACAAATCTTCAGTGCTTGTTGAGCCTACACAGCCAGTTAATTTGAGCACAGAAGAGGCTCCACAAATAGTACATTTGGCTCAATCTCTATCAACACAAGAAAAAGAAGCATATACCAAGTTTCTACAGAGCAAGAAAATTAATTTTGCTTGGACTTACTCAGACATGCCAGGGTTGGACACTAGTCTCATTATGCATCACTTGTCCATAGCTCCATGTATAAAACCAATGAAACAAAAATTGAGGAAAATGCATCCTCACATAGCTCTTCTCATCAAAGATGAACTAGAAAAACTCCTTAGTGCAGGATTTATAAGAGCCATTGATTATGCCGAATGGATTTCCAATATTGTACCAGTTTCAAAGCATGACAAGTCCATTTGCGTCTGCACAGATTTTAGAGATCTTAATAAAGCATGCCCAAAGGATGATTTTCCACTTCCAAACATACACATGATAGTGGACATGACCACGGGTTATGAGATCTATTCATTGATGGATGGTTTTTTTGGGTATAATTAAATCAAGATAGCTCCTGAAAACTGGGAAAAGACTACATTCACTTGTGCATGGGGAACCTATTGCTGGAACATCATGCCATTTGGATTAAAAAATGTAGGAGCTACATACCAAAGAGCTATGACTAATATCTTCCATGACATGATGCATAAGAATATGGAAGATTATGTGGATGACACCTTGGCAAAATCTAAAAAAAGGGATACACACCTAGGTGATTTGGAAGTCATTCTAGATCATATGGAATAGTTTCAATTGAGATTAAATCCAAAAAAGTGTGCATTTGGAGTCACCTCTGGAAAACTTCTAGGGTTTATCATTTCAACCAAAGGAATAGAGGTGGACCCAGAGAAAGTTCAAGCAATCTTGGATATGCCACCTCCCCAAAATATCAGCCAAATGAGGAGTCTCCAAGGACACCTTCAATCAATTAGGAGGTTCATTTCACAATTGGCCGATAGAGCTCAACCCTTCAATAAGACATTGCACAAAGGGGTTAAATGTGTTTGGAATGAGGATTGTCAGAAAAGCATGGACTAAATCAAATAGTACTTGGCCAATCCTCCAATCTTAATTCCTCCTATCCCAAGAAAACCACTCATGTTGTATGTTTCAGCAGCAAAATCTTCCCTGGGGGCATTATTAGCACAACTTGATGACACTGGAAAAGAAAGAGCTATATATTACATCAGTCATACTCTCATGTCATATGAGGTTAATTACACTAATATTGAAAAATCTTGCCTTGCGGTGGTGTTTTCTTCCCAAAAGTTGCGACATTACATGCTTGCGTATACAATACACCTCATTGCAAAGATTGATCCTCTCAAATATTTGCTTGGTAAGGCTGTTCTCACAGGTAGACTTGCTAAGTGGATGATGGTCTTATCAAAATTTGACATAGAGTATGTTGAGCGTAAAGCTATAAAAGGACAAGCCATTGCAGACCAATTGGCTGATTTCCCAATTCAAGATAAAGTGCCAATTCAAGTTGAATTTCCAGATGAGCACATAATGTACATGACTGCAAGAACATGGAAGATGTTCTTTGATGGCTCTTTCATGCAAAATGGTTCAGGAGCAGGAGTGTTATTTGTTTCTCCTCATGGGTACACAATCCCTAAGTCCTACAAACTATTGTTCCCATGTACAAATAACATTGTTGAGTATGAGGCCTTGACAGATGGACTAAAAATGGCTATAGAATGGAGAATCACAGAGCTGCATATTTATGGGGATTCACAATTGATAGTCAACCAAGTTAATGAAGAATACCAAACAAAGGATGAAAAATTGGTACCCTACAAGAAAATGGTTGATTCATTGGGATGATATTTCACCTTTGTTACATTTCAACAAATCCCTAGAGCAGAGAATAAAGCAGCCAATGCTATGGCTACATTGGCTTCACTTCTTCAGCTAGAACAACATGAGTCCAGATTCAAATTCCTAGTGGAAGAGCTACGCTATCCTATCTATGATTCCCAAGAAAGCCAAGTTGTTTGTACCCTTGTTGGCCATGAGTCATCCCGCTATGGTGCCATTTACTCATATCTCCGTGATGGCATTATTCCTGAAATCTTCAACCGTTCTGAACGAAGAAACTTAACCAGAAATGCCTCTAGCCACACCCTTATCTCTGGTGATATGTATAGGAGGGGTTTAGATGGGACACTTCTTAGGTGCTTGGAAAAGGATGAGTCTGACCAAGCGTTAGCTGACATTCACGAGGGCATTTTTGGAGGACATTCCAATGGTCTTTCCATGGCTCAAAGGTTGCTTAGGTCTGGGTACTATTGGCCTACCATGCAGACAGATGCAGTAGCTTTTGCTAAATCATGTGAAAAGTGTCAGAAACATGGTAACCTAATACATGCTCCAGGCAGGGAGCTTATTTCATCTATTTCTCATTGGCCATTTCAGTGCTGGGCCTTTGACCTTATTGGGCAGATTCATCCCAACTCATTAGGTAGACACAAATTCATCATCACTACTACTGATTACTTTACCAAATGGGTGGAAGCTGTCCCACTTTCTGTTGCCTCGGGCAAGACAGTTTCACTGTTTATTTTGAACCATATCATATGTTAGTATGGAGTACCTTCTAAAATAATCACTGACAATGGAGGTCAGTTTAAAAATAAGGACCTTAAACATCTCTGCAAGAAATTCAAGATAAAGCAACATTGGTCCTCCATTTAATTCCTGCAAGGAAATGGACAAGCAGAGGCTTCGAATAAAACCATTCTTAAGATTCTCCATAGAACAATTCACAAGAATGGTAGGGATTGGAATCTATAGATAAATCTAGCCTTGTGGGCCTATAGAATGAGTATTCATACTCCAACTGGGGCTACTCCTTTTGCCCTTACTTATGGTGCTAAAGCAGTGTTACCTTTAGAGGTGGAGATTCCTTCACTTAGAGTTTCCCTCAAAGGTCTAGTGACAGATGAAGACTACCGCGCCATGAGACTCCAAGAACTAGAACTTCTAGATGAAAAGTGTAAAGCATCATTTGATCACATGAGGGTCTACCAAAAGTGTATGTCCAAAGCATTCAACAAGAAGGTTCACCCTAGAGAATTTCAAGTGGGAGATCTTGTCTTACGAGAAAACCCTAAGAACCAACAACATAGAGAGCAAAAGGAGAAATTTGAACCTAATTGGCTTGGACCATACATTATTACTATTGCTTTTGGGATAGGTGCATATTTTTTGTCTACTGAAGAAGGAGAATAGCTCCCTGAGCCTATTAATGTTTTGCACCTCAAGAAGTTCTATCCATGATGCCTATTCTATCTGGGGGCATCCTTTGTACATATTTATTGATCTTGAAAAAAAATTCCAAAAAAAAATTCATATATGATACTGAAAAAATCCTAAAAAGCATATAAAGTCCTAAAAAAAGAGCATCCTAGTGAAAACCTAGCAATAGGCGCTTTGATGTCTCACCAAAAAAATCTAAAAATTCAAAAATTCAAAAAATAGAAAAAGTGCCTTGGTGAAAACTTGGAAACAGGCACCTTGGTAGCAAAAATGCAAAAAAATTGAAAAACTAAAAAAATCTCCAAGTGGTGAAAACCTGGAAACAGGCGCTACTTGAGGCCTTTGCACCCTTGTTTCTTACCATGCATCCTTGACACTTAGCCTTTCTCCATCATGCCTTGACCTTGTTGCCTTGGTTTGGAATTGGTCTTTGTCTTTGTCTAGGGGGCATAACTATGTTAGCTTTGGTCTCTAGGATGCGTTGGTCTTTAGGACATCTTGCAAAAGGTGTTTTTCAACACCACCCCAAACTGTATTTTTCAACACTACCCTAGCATCAAGTGTTTCTCAACACTTATCAGATATCTTACCCGCAGTCTGGCATGATATGATATCTCTCACTGGCAGATGCGATACTCAAAGTTTGACTCTATGACCTACACACATGCACTTAAACACTCAACTCATTGAGACTTGTTTGACTTTATTTCTTTGTGTGCTGTCTATGATGATTTCTTTAATGAGTGTTCTCTCCCTAATAGTTTTCGATGATGCTGAGCTAGAAGAATGGGGGCATGAGGACATGTTTTATTACTTTTTCTACTTGTGGGTATATTTTGTTGGTCCTAACTATCATTAGCATTTACGCTTGTTCCACTTGACATTGGGGTCTACAAGGTATTATCCTTGACTGTCTTCACAAGTGCATACTTATAGTCATCTTGACTTTCCTTGTGTCTCGATGCGAGTATAATCTTGCTATACTAAACTTAGGTAATCTCACTGCACTAGTCATCTTGACCTATATGTCTTTGGTGCCTAGGTGGGATTCCCACATATCTATCTGATATAGATCATATTCAGATTCACATAGTCATACTAGTGTGCATTGTATGATCTTGCGACGCTACCAATAACGCTTGATGATGATTATTAGAGTCTAATGGCTTTGTGACCTTGCAAGTAAACCACTTTTCATAGTAGCTTGCATTATTAAGTTCATGTTAGTTTAGTCTTGCATCTTGCATATGGAGAGAGCTCTCCTTTCATCTTTCACAGACTTTTAATCAACTGTGATCACATTTTGATCTTCATTTCCTAATCTTCTTTCGTGATCTCAATCAAAATTCTCTATCTTAAACAATTGATTGATTTTGAGACATTCTCTTTCTTGAGGCAAATTCTCTTTCTCCATTTCTTTGTACCTCTTCCAAACTTCGATCTTCCATTTCGCTTTCATCCCACTTCTTTTCTTCTAATTCAACCTTGGGGCATAATCTTTCATGTTTGATGATCTACCTTGGTTCTGTGATCCTTATATCTTTAGTTTGATTTGATCAAATTTATCGATTTGATGTTTCTCCTCTATCTCATTTTGATTTCGATCACAAGGGGGCAATACCTATCAAACTTCAATCCTTGATTCAGCTTTATCAAACCTATCAATCAAACCTTGCTTGAGACTTGACAATTACCTATTTACAAGGGTGTTGGTCTTGTCTTTTTCAATAAGCTTATCTTTGTTATGATGTGTTCCCATCCGTTGAACACATGTTTGGGTTGTTTTGTGATCCCAAATCGATCTCACATTTCAATTCCATTCTTTGACTACATGTGTTCCCAAAATGATCACACATTACCCAAAGAGGGACAAATGTATGCACCCTAAAATGGTTGCCTAGACTTTGGGCCCCATTCAACAATTTATCAAATCTCTGAATCAATATTTTAAAATCAACATTTTTCAAATTATATCAATTTCCTTGATTAAATCCTATTTTATCATTTATTCGATTATATTCTATGGGCTAACCATTTTATTCTAAAGTCTTTATTTATTTAAAAATAATTTCCTCCCCTTTTATTAAATAAAAAGCCCCCACTTTTCCTCTTATCCTAAGTTGCACAAATAAAGCATTATTCTTATTTTATAAAAAGAAGAAAAGGCCTTTTTGTCTCATATGGACACAAAATTCAACTCTTATTTTCTCATTGGAGGATATTTGTGCACATGGATTGCTCCTCTTTCAAGCTCCACCCTTGATTAAATATTTTGCCTCTTAATCTCTATGGTCCATTCCTTTTCAATTCCTTTAAAAGGAGAGCTCTTTTCTCATTCTAGATCCCAACTTTAAATACTAATCTTATGCTACAAGATTTCTTGGAGACTTTGGAGCTTTGGAGATCTTCATAGATTTAGCTTTAATTCTTGCATTCTTAGCTTAAGCATTCATGGCATCTAGCTTAGTTTCCTTTATGCTCTAGATTAGCTCACATAGCTTAATTAGCAAGATTTATAATACTTTCATTTTCATAGCTTAGCTTGCATCTTCATTCTTAGCATAGTTTCATTGCATCTCCATTCTCTATTCTTGAGGATATTGGCATTCTTGCCCTTGTCTCTTTGAATTTCCCATTGTGTGGTTTACTAGCAAGGTTGCATGCTTCAATAACTCTAGCTGAGAGCACCATCAACATCCTTGTGACTCCATGCCTAGGGAGATATAGGTCACTTTCTCAAGGTTTCCCATTCATGGATTCCCTTGGAAGTAATGACTTAGAGAAGTGCACTATTTAGTGTGCACAGAAGTTAGTAAGGCAGGCTCAGAAAAGGAGTCAAAAAGACTTGTATTTTATTCAGCCCTGTCAAGTCATGTGTCAACTGGCCTTAAAACTTGGGTAATTGATAGTCAGGCATCATGTCACATCACATGATTTAGAGAACACCTAGATAGCTTGGTGGAAAATTCAGGTGAGGAAGTTACTACTAGAGATGATTCTAACTATCCTGTGAAAGGAATCAGAACTTGTACTATACACTTAAAATCAAGAATTTCCCTTCAATTAAGAGGTGTATTATTTGTACTATGAATCAAGAAAAACTTGGTCTCCATATCAACCCTTGAGGAAAAAGGATATCAAATTACCTTCATGGATGGTAAAGCTCTAGCATGGCCCAAGAATTCAAATATCAAGAAATCTCACACCATAGGAGCTGAACATGGATGTTTATATAAACTTTGCACTTCTCCTTCTCAAGCCTTAATTCATGGATCGTCAAATACATGTAAGATTTGGCATGGAAGATTAGGGCATCTCCATTTTTGTGCTTTACCTTCAATAGAGAAAATGGTGATAGGTTTACCTAAACTTAATCAAGAACATAAAGGAACTTGCAAAGGATGTGCCTTGGGAAAGAACACTAAAGGCACCTTCCATAATAGTTAAAGTATATCTAAACATGTATTGAAGCTTATTCACTCAAATTTATGTGGACCTATGATAATAACCTCTTTAGGAGTATTATTATACTATGTTATTTTTGTAGATGATTATTCTAGGAAAACTTGGATATTTTTTTTGAAATGTAAAGAGTCTGATGAAGTCCTTATGAGGTTTAAATAATTCAAAGCTCTAGTAGAAAATATGTATGGGAGAATAATCAAAACCTTAAGATCAAATAATGGAGGATAATATACCTTTGATAAATTCAAAACTTTTTGTAATAATGTTGGGATTAAGAGGGAGTTTAGTATTCCTTATAACCCTCAACAAAATGGGGTGGCAGAAAGGAAAAATAGGACAATTTTAGAAGCATCCAAAGCCATGACACATGACCAAAACCTTCATACCTCCTTTTGGGCTAAAGCCTCTAGTATTGTTGTCTATATTCAAAATAGATGTTCTCACTCCCTTTTGGATAACAAAACTCCTAAAGAAGCATTTAAAGGGATACAACTTGATATAGGCCACTTGAGAATATTTGATTGTCCTATTTACATTCACATACCCAAAGAAAAGAGATATAAACTAGAACCCTCAGACAAAAAGGGAGTATTTGTAAGCTATAGTGAAACATCTAAAGCTTATAGGATTTATATTCCTGGACAAAAATTAATTGACCTAAGAAGGGATGTAATATTTGAAGACAATGTTACATTCAAAAGATCCAAAGACATTCATGAGATGGACATTGAAGATACATAGTCTCCTCAAAACATAGAAGAGGATCATGCTTCTGAGATTCAGAGGGAGACCCATGAACTCATGGAAGATGCTAATCCAAATGAGCTTATGAGTCCTACTAATGGTCCTATAGACATCACTATGAACCAGAAAAGACCTCTATGGGCAAGGAAAATGATTCAAGAGGCTGAAATTTTTGCAACACCTAAAGTAACCTTTAGGAAAATAAAAATACCTCATAGATACTCCAGCTATGTTGCCTTAATGAGTGAAATCATCAAGTCAAAACCATCTAACATTAAGGAAGCCTTCAAACTCCAAGTTTGGAAAGATGCTATGATAGAAGAATATCAATCTATTCTTAAGAATAATGTTTTAGACATTATTCCTAGACCAAAGGATAAATTTGTGGTTTCATGTAGATGGCTCTTCAAAATCAAACATGTTGCAGATGGAAACATTAAAAAATATAAAGCAAGATTTTATGCCAGAGGATTTTCTCAAAAGGAAGGGATTGATTATAAGAAAATATTCACTTCATTTACTTGATATACCTTTGTCAGGACTATGATTGCTATTGTTGCATCAAAAGGATGGAAGATTCACCAAATGGATGTAAAGAATGCTTTTCTTAATGTCATAATAGAATAGGAAGTGTACCTAGATAAACCTAAAGAATTTTTAATACATGGAAATGATTCTCATGTTTGCAAATTGAAGAAGGCACTATATGGTCTTAAATAGGCTCCTCACACCTAGAATGAGAGGATAGATCATTACCTCTTGGGCTTGGGTTTCTCCAAGAATGATGTAGATCTAAATCTATACTTTGAGGTAATTAATGGTGAAATGTGTATTTTCATTATTTATGTTGATGACTTATTGATTACCGGAGAAGATCATCTCATTACTAAATGTAAAAAAGATCTTGCATCTGCGTTTGACATGAAGGATTTGGGTCCTTTACACTATTTCATTGGGTTAGAAGTATGGCAACAGGCTGGTGGGATCACTTTAAATCAAGGGAAGTGCACTATTGACATTCTAAAAAGGTTTGGAATGATGGATTATAAACCCATAACTACTCCCATGGAAACAAACTTACATAAGTTAAAAGAGGCTATGACAAACTCAAACTTGGCAGATCCTACTCTCTATCGACAAATTATTGGGTCCTTGATGTACTTGGTCAACACTAGACTTGACATTTTCTATGCAATAAATACACTTAGTCAATTCATCTGTGAACCAAGGCAGCTACATCTAGTTGCAACAAAACACATTTGGATATAGTCTTAAATATAATAATGTAGATGTGAATCTACATATATATACTAATTCATATTGGGTTAGAAGTGTAGTGGATTAGAAAATCACACTAGGGTTTTGTTTCAACATAGGATCAGCTATGATCTCCTAGTCTAGTAGGAAACAATCCACAGTTGCACAAAGTTCTACAGAAGCCAAGTACATTGCAACATACATGGGAGCTCAAGAAGTTGTAAGGTTAAGGAAACTTCTTGTAGGATTTTTTGGACAATCCTTGAATCCTATTATCATTCACTGTAACAATTAGATTTGCATAAAACTTTTAGTGAATCTTGTGTTCCATGATAGATCAAAGCATATAGAAATTCCCTACCATTATGTTAGAGACATAGTGGAGATAAATGTTATCCAGTTAATATATGTTAGTACAAGTGAACAAACAACAAGCAATCTCACCAAGCCTCTCTCCAAGACAAAGGTTGAATAATTTCAAGGTAAGCTTGGTATAGTAGAAAATGTAACCTTATTTGAGATTATGTCTCAACAATGTTAATTTGTTGTACTAATATGATCTAGAAAGATGTTTAATGTATAAACTCTTTTAATGTCATGTGTGTGCCTCCATGATTTCATGGGCCTCTGTGAACATCATTGAGAGGTGATGATCTTTCAATGATGAGTACTTATATTATTAATTATTATTATAAGGTGATGATCTTACAATAATCACTTTAATCTCTTAAGTAATATCAATTAAATGGTGGGTATCATGAGACTTGATATCTATGGATAAGCCATTATCAGTGATATTACTGAGATATTCATGGTGCATATTATGTGACTTAATATCCATGGATATTCCATGAGAAGATATCCTTATGGTAGGTATCATGTGACTTGATGCTTGTGTACATACCATAGTGATAGATATTACATTGTGAGTTATGGTGAATATTATGTGACTTGATATTCGTGGACATGCCATTACTCTTGATATCACGGTGAGGTGATATCTTTCTCTCTCACAAAAAATAGATCTATTGTGTTTACATTATGGATACAAATACTCCTCCCTAGCTAAGGAGTGTTAGAGATATGTAGATTCAATCATATTACTCTAACCAGAGTAATCAAATGTATAAGTGGCCTATCGCCTTGAACATTTAATCTCTATCCTTTACAGTATATTGATCTCTGATTAATTGCTATGATTATGGTTATCATAATTAATCTCTACTATGCATGATTAATAATCATCGATCACGTATATATATATATTTATTAATATTCATATTATTAAATATATATACATGATCGATTATATTGCAATGATTAATAATCATATTATTGCTAAGTGTATTGATAATATATGTCGATATAAAATTATGAGTATTGCAGTAGATATATCGATCATGTAAAATTGTTAATGATATCATTGAAGGCTTGTTAATCATCAACCGAATTGTGTAGGGTTTGATCATTATCGAGTATATATTCACATATGCATAACAGTAAATAAATTTAAAAAATACCATAATATAAATATGATCAAATTTAACAATTCACAAGAATTGGTCTAAAATGAAAATATTTTGGACACGTGATTTTTCTGTTGGAAACTGTAATTGAAACAATTGTTGTATTGTCATTGATGTCAAACCTTAATTGGTAAGATAGTTGCTATCTAAGAAACTACTATATCTATTGATTGATGAAAAGGATTAGGGAAAGGGCGATAACAAGAGAACCTAAGGAAAGGTTGAGTTATTTGATACTTCAATGGGTACTTGATTATTTGGCACATTGATAAGATAATGTATTGTTTATCTAAGTAAGAATAAAGATTGAAGAAGTAGGCTTAACCAAGAAAAAGTGAAGAAATCTAGTTTAAGACGAGTGATGTTAGTGTCGAGTAAATCTAGTGTTGAACGAACATCAGTTTATGCCGAGTGACAGGAAATTATCGAGCAAGACAGTGTTAGCCGAGGAAGACAGTTTGTAGAGATGACCGAGTTACGCAGTGATGACCGAGAAGATTAACACAGTATTGATTGAGTGTCAGTAATTTACATTTGGAGAAAGAATTAAGATTCCCTGCCGACATAGTTGAATTCTTGGGTTATGCAAATAGTGTTGACTTTATTAATTGATTGTATGGAGAATTTAATGCATGGTAAATCATTTTATTATGGATTCAATGAGAAGTTTGAAGATGTATCTAGAAGGAAGGATGAAAAACTTAAATGTTGGAAGGATTCAATGAATCTGACCTAAACCTAAGATCTACAAAGGAGATTAAGCGAAAAAAGATGGATCTACCTAATTGAAGAGGTATAAAGGAAAACCTAATTGTGAGGTTACAAAGTATGGCGAAGTTGTTGATGTTATTGACTGACAAGTCTAAGCAGAAGGTTAAAGGTGAAGTTATGAAGGATTTGATTAGAGTTGTGATTGCTTGAAGTGAATTCTGAGTAGATCAGTGATGGAGATGGAAATGGATCTCAGTCAGTAAATCAACATATATGTATGAATTGGATCTGTTATTTGCAAAGTGAGTTGTATGTTTTTCATATCAGAAACTACTGCTACTTTCTAATCATTGTATCATTCTAAATCCTTTAATCAAGGTTGACCTAACAATCATTGTTTAAATCCTTTAATCAAGGTGGCATTCTAATGGAATGTACTTAAATCCTTTAACCAAGTCATTTTTGACAGAGTGTTTAAATCCTTTAATAGGGTCACACCTAGCAGTGTGTTTGTAAACCTTTAACAAGGTTGGCTTTTCACAGAGCTCACTTCAGAAGAGTCAAAATATTAGTAACATGTTACAAAGTGGTTTTTCCCAAGTTGGATTTTCACTATAAATCCTGGTATTATACTTGTGTGAATGTTTTGATGTGAATGTTTCTATATTCTACAAGTTAATTACTTTTGGACAGTGGACTGCATGTTATATGTTTCTGGTATATATACTTTAGAGACCGAGTTGTGTTGGTGATTAGATCTGAGATTGTTGAAGTGTTTAAAAGTTCAATTGGTACATTTGGACCTGAGAACAACTGATTCACCCCCCCCCCCCCCCCCCTCTTTTGTTCTAAATAATATTAACATTTTCTTCATGCCCAAAAGTGGGACATAGTTTTGTGAGATCACCGCACTTTGCATTCAACTCTTGCCTACCTTTATTGTCTACCACAAATCTACATACACACAATCATATCCAAAAATATTCTAGCTATATTATTATGGATTGTGGAAATCTACTACTATTACCTTAATTGGCTCAAATTTGAATCATATGTTGACCCCCCTAATGAAATTAGAATGGGAATACGTATGATCTTTAGTTTGTATGATTAGAACCCTACTCAAAAACCATTTTCTATAGATGCATGTATATATACACGTATGCATGCATGTATATATGTATGTATACACATATGTATATGTATATAAATACAAACACACATACACAAATATATTTACATGAAACAATACCCAATACGATGATACAACAATTATTTTTGCTTGGGTACATGTACAAGAAAATATATTTAAAATTATTTTATTTTTTTAATATCACCAAACCTCACGTAGGTAAATTGGAGAAAATAGAATGTTTAATTCATGAATAAAACTTAAGTTGGATATTGAAATGTAATTGCAAAGTGAACTGGTGCTCGTGCCTACCTAAGAGAGGGTAAAAATGGATGGAGAGTGCGACAATATTTAGGGTGAAAACCCTAGTTAAAACCTAGCAAATACACAATGATAGGATAGTGAATAGAGGTAAAATGGAATCACATCTATTGAGTGTAATGTATGGGGGAAATATGAGATCCACTCCTAAATCCAAATTCCCAAAGGAGAGATCCAATTTGATCAACCTAAAGGTTAATACACAATCGAATCAATCTATGGAGAATATGAAAGAGAGAGAAAAACCCTATATTTCCCTATGGTAGAATTGTATTTGAAATATGAAATAATTGAAATACAAGTACTAATCTCAAATTAGGAAAAATTTGGAAAATGTCAATTTCTGATGTCTATGTGTACTTTCAGGCAATTCTGCAACCTATTTCAGACTAGAAATGCGAAGATGAAGAAAACCCAAAAATCTTTTGTCTTTCCGACGGCAAGTAGTCTCTGATCCTCATAAAAGGTTAAAGGCTACATTCTTTATTTGAATGTTGATTCTAACTTTGTTCGCAGATCCCAGAAGTTCACCAAAAAGGGTATCCAAATCTATTCTCAGATTCAAAATTCCGCACTTGTACTTGCAAGAAAAAGAGAGTTTTTGTTGTTTGTTTGAGGGGTTTGCCTTGGTCAAACCCTAGTTTAGAATCAACCTTAATATTGAAATTAAAATAAGAATGCTAGCAAGTAGTAGAAATAGATCTAACAATGAAGCTATGCAATTCAATAGATATGTAATTGTATTTCGAATGTAAACAAGTATATTGATATGAAAGCTTGAACACAACAATGGTAAATGTAAATCAAAACCATGAAAGTAAATACAAAACCTCCATGCTTGTATGCTTGGAATCCACCTTGATAGGAGAATGGATGGATCTAGAAGATACACAAAGGATCTTGAAGGAAGATCACACCATCATGATGGCTAGATCTAGGGTTTGAATGATGAATCTTGAATGCTTGACCCAAATCCCTTCAAAGGCTTGGATGCTTGAATCCTTGATCTTCAATGGAGAACTTGGATGGAAAAGAGGACTTGAATGCTTCCTTGAAAATGCTTGATGAAATGCTTGCTTGATCACCTTGAGATCTTGAGAGAGGAAATTGAAAAACTTGATTGCTTGATGGCAAAAGAAGATGAGAGATGAGATTGCAAAACTTGATTGCTTGATGGCAAAAGAAGATGAGAGATGAGATGTGAAAATGAGAGAGGAAGGCCTCCTTTTATAGTGAACTAGGGCACAATCCTCTAGAGGGGCCACCTTGGAGAATTAAATCCCAATTAGGTCCTAACCTTTAGAAAATATACCTAGATTAAGTGCAATTTGAGGATTTACCATTCCAAAACCTGAAATGGCCGACCCGGAGGTGGGAAAACAAATATCCCCGAAACCTGACACCCAAAACTCAAGGAAATTTGAAATCTGGACAGGGGGTCAAGGACGAGCTCAAATCTGACGAGGTCAAGGTTGAGGTTGAATTTGACCCCATAAGGTTGACTTTGACCTTGTGGTCAAAAACCTCAGGATCTTGACCTAGAATGCTAGGAAATGTAGATATGAAGTGAAAATTAGGGACATATAGAAGCAAAATGAGGAGAACAAGTATGATCCAAGCAAAGAGCTGATTCCAGGTGCTTGGCATGACCCAGACCACTCACTCGGAGGGCTAAACACTCTTAACATGGAAGTGCTTCCATTTTAAGATGATACAGATAGAAAAGGAGAGCACAATGATTCAAAGGAAATTAGCGCAACCTATGTGAGGTTGATTTCTCATTTTACAAGTGATTTTTTGGGTTTTTTCTACAAGAGAATTTTTGGAGATCACTAAGGAAATTTGTTGCAATTTCTAGTGCTAGATTGGGCACTTTTGCTTCACCAGTCTTAGTTTTAATCATAGGTCTTGACCATTGTATTTTTTAGTTTACCAGGATATGAAATCATCTTATTGATTTCTTACATTTTAGTTTGTAAATTTGATGAAAAAGGGATGTTTACTAGTATTTTTCATAACTTGTCTTCAATGTCCATTAAGATTCAAATTTAAATCATACAGATTCTAATTTAAATCTTACACACACACACACACACACACACACGTGTGTGTAAACATATATTTATATATGTGCACACATATGTATATATACATGTGTGTGTGTGTGTGTTTGCTTTGGAATGTTCTTATTAAAAAAAAGTAGTTTACTTTTCTATGTGTGTGTTGGGTTTACCTTCTAGGAAGGGGTACTAAATATGGGCTAACTAAGAAGATTGATCCACTTTTCAAGATCTACCAGTATGTTCATTAAGTGGTTTGGCCAAAGCCACATGTTTTCATTGAAATAGATGAATGTTTGCCTACCATGTTATTTATATATTTTCTTTGCAATATTTTTATAATAGGACATTGCATGTTCATGTTATAAACACATGTAAATATGTTAGGCTCCATTGTGGTTCCCTCTTGACTGTTATTCCTAGGTTTCCTGACATTAGATGTAGGGTAAGGTATTCTTCATTTAAGTAAGAATTCCAACGAAGCATAAACCTCATGGTTGGGAAAAGAAGTGATTGATCCATATTCTCATCTCCTAGGTTTATGGATGACTGTTGGGGTCAATGTCAATCGAAGACTTTATTGTTTATATTATTATGTCATTACTTGTATTTGTACAATATTATTTGTATGGTGTTCACTACATGGCATGAGAGCACATACCAAGAACCTCATAATTCTTCTAAGATGTGAACATTACCAATCGCGTAAAGATAACCATGTCCTATGAGTGAACCAACAAATAAGAGAGACCCTTCTACAATAATAGGATCTAAGACATCCTCCACCATTAGCAACACTAAAGAAGATCAACCACCATCCAATGATGAATTCACACCACTGCCAATGGCTCCCACTGAACTGTGATACTAATTCACACATGGCATCATGACAACCATCTCCTACATGAAGATCATCCAAGTATACATACACACAAATTGATATGACAATAACTTCAAGCAAAACCAAGGTCTCCAAACAAAGATGGATATTGGTGAATGTCTCAAACAAATACTAGTAGAATTTGGCAAATAAATGAGTACGTGACTAAAAAATTTAGTCACGTGACTAAATTTTTTAGTCACATGACTAAACTAATCAAATTCTACTAATTATTTGCAATTCACAAGTATAAATGACTAATTTGGTCATCGAGTAAACTCACAAGGTTAGACAACCAAAAATGACTAAATAAATGACTAAACAATTAGTCACCTAAATAAAATTGACTAAATAATTAGTCATCCAAATAAAAATAACTAAATGAATGATTATTACTCCTTTATAATAACATTTGATAATATCATAAACTTATATACTTTTAGTTATGATCTTTTGATTTCTTTAATTTAACACTAATAATTTGGAAGTTGGAAGAGCAAAAAATAAGGAGTACTTAAACATGGGCCATAACGCTCGACAACATCTACAGATTACCCAAAATATACCATTTACTGTAATTATTAATTAATTAAAAAATAAAATTAATTAATTAAAAATTGAAATATAATGAGTACAATATTTTTTAATTAATTAATAATTACAATAAATGAGACATTTTAGATGCTATATAGATGATAGTGTAACTCTCTAATAGTATTTCTTCAACAAATTATGAATTTGTTTAGAAGGAGAACAATGCGCCAATTTGCATTTTCCCTCTTTCTTTTTGGAAGTCTACATTTTCCCTCTTTTTCTTTTTGCAAGACCTAAACCCATATTTCATTTTCTTTGACACTTCTCCATTAGCAAGGGTTTCAATATTTCTTCTATAAGAAAACTCAATTTATAGATGTTGAGGTTCTTCTATGGTGACCATGCTGGTAAGTGTTTTTAGTTTCCACTTGTTTATCTGATTTCTTAAAGTAGGACATTAAAATGTGTGTTAGTGTACACGCAACAACCAAAAATAATTTTTTTCAAGGAATAGATGCATCTGAAGGGAAATCCCAGCTGATCAACAACATAAATGTGTGCACCACTCTTGTGGATATGGTGCAGATCACAATGTTGGGGCCTCACGACATGGATATTGAGTGTGACTGCATGTAGGTGAAGAATCTATTGGATTGAGCTATATTAGCTTATTGTGTGACAAAATCCATCTACACATTTCTCATGTCAGAAATATGACTTTTAGGTGATTTTAAAATTGATTGATATATAAACACCATTTAGAGATATTATATTAATAACATTCTAAAGGAATAGATGTTTATACAATCAAACAAAATTCCAATTATGGTTTATTATGACAAGTTGTATTTTGAATACTTCCTTTGCCAAATAGGGCTAATTGCAAAGCTAAAATGGAGGATAGTTCACAAGATTGTTCCAAATTTATTAATTAATTATCCTAATTATTCCTATATAGTGTTATTTCTATCATAAATCAATTGTATAGTTTTTTTAGTCAAACTCATTGACCCATGTTTCAATATGAGTAGTGATTCACACAAATCCATCTCTCATGAGAGTGAATGGAACACAAGATAAATATATTATATAGTTCACAATAATATTTAATTAGGATATTCTAATTATTCAATAAAGTTCACAAGATTGTTTGAAATTAAAATTGTAAGCATGTTGGTTTAAAGATTATCCCAATTAATTAAATCTTGTGAACTATATTATTTAATTAATTAAATCTTGTGAACTATATTATTTAATTAATTAAATAATTAATAATTATCATAGGTCCGATGTCTAATTTATATATAATCATATACTTTGACCATATTTTGAAGAGCATGGAGAAATAATTGATGTAAAAAATAATTTTCTTGAATTAGGTTTCTAGATGATTGAGAAGTGTAATTTAAAGTTTAGCTACAAAGGGGTTGACTGCAATTTGTGGATAGTCACTTGCTAGCAATTTGAAGAAACAATTATGTTTCCCTCTGAGAATTTCTTTGAACTTTGCCAATGGTCATTAAACTCTTCAAGGTAGAATAGAACCTCAAAGCACATTCAAACCTTAGGTAGAGCCATACTGAGAGTTTGAGAATAACCAAACATATTTGAAAGGTAACAATCAAACCTTAAGGGACAATAATCAAATTTCACTAAGACTAGTCGACTGTACAATTTGTTTAGTGGGAGAGCTTTTTTTAGCTTCAGGCTCAAAAATGTTCATCACATTTTCAATGGCAGACTCTCCTCAATTCCAAATTGATATCACATTTTCATTAATGACAGACATCAAATAAAATGAGGGTTTGTTAATTACTAATGGAAAGAGCCAACCAAAAAGGGTTGGTTCACTACTAAAAAATAAGACAATTTAAAACATTTTTTAAGGCTAAATTAATATTTTGTCTTAAATAATTAACTTATTTTTTTAAGTATCTTAAATTAAAAATTAAAACTATTTTGATTGTCTTAAATTAAAAATTAAGAAAAAAACATGCATTTTCAAATGGCAGCAAAGAAAGAAAAATGAGGAAAATGAAATTTTGGAATGTAGAGCTATTAATAGACATTTTTGCACAAGAATGGTGGCGGATATGTTGATGGAAATATATTCAAGCCCTTTTGCTCAACACCAGGTATTTGTTTTTAACTATAGAATTCATTACTTATTTGATTAGTATTTTGTCGACATTTTTGTAACTATGATGCACCCACACAAGAAGCCTCCATTAATCACCAAATATAATTTTTTCTGTGTTAGTGGCAGACTTTATGTGTTATAGGTGGGCTACCCGCTATTTTTCTATTGAATCTTATTCCCTTACCATTTTCTTTGTGATGTTGAAGGTTTTTGCATTTTCTAATTATTTATTGTTGGGTAACATTTTGCATTGCAACCCTAGGGTTGTTATTTGACGCTAGTTTGAAATGGGGGAAGTAGCAAAATATTTATATGGCTCGGGGAATTTGTGGAGTTGAGATTTTAAGGGTGTAATGAACAGTGAAATAGGCTTTGGTAAACCAGTTCTGGTAAACAATTTTTGATCGTCATATCCCAAAAATTATCTGAATACATCTTTTAAATTACATCACTAAAAAATAATTACTTACTATACATTAGATTTTTATCAAATGGATGATTGTCATTGATCCACAAGTAACAAGTCCCCTTATTTCCTTCATCAATAACTTTTTAACTAGTCAAGTTTGACAAACACAAACTTACTTCAGCTTCTTAGACTATGTGTCGGTAAACCTTTGATAGGTAAAGATACATTATTTCTTCCTGTTTGTAGTATTTTACTTTCCTAATTACTATTAAAAATAATTTAAAAAATAAATTTATTACTAGGATATAGCAATAGATTTAGCTGACCTGCTAGTGTCTGTTACATGTATGGATCATTTGATAATTTACCTTGGATCCTTAAAAATGAACAAAAAAAACTATTTACTATTTATATGGAAGACGAATTAACAGTTGCATTTTTAAAATTTATGTTATAGTTGGTGAAGAGACTCATAATATTTTTTGCAACAGTGATTTTTATTCAACACTTGTTAATAAAATGAATATTCCTTTTCTCCAACAGGGTTATGAAATTTAATTTTTCTTATGATGTAATGGTTTCATTTTGTTGAAGTATTGTCATTTGTTACTCTCGAGGAAGCAAAGAAATGTTTCAATGAATCTAGAAAAACTGGGGAGAGCCCTGTAATAGTTGTTGTGAAGGTATTTGAAATACCATTATGATTTGTTGCAGTTGTGTAGGAAGTGATTTTATGAATGGATTTTGAAATCCATCATTGAGAATCTAAAGTGAAATGAATTAGAATATTGCATTTACTTCTTTTATGGTTATGTATTTATATTGATACTGATGGAAAGGCTTGGTTTTTTTAAAAAAATTCCTTAATATACTTGGCCTTTCTAGAGAATAAATACCTTTGTAATCTACTAGAGCATTTCCAACTATAATATCTGAAATAAATTATCTTACTATTATGCTTTGATGGATGTAAATACCCTATTCTAAAGCTCCAATTTTGACACAAGCAGGGAGGATGCTACCAAAGGATATGTTTTTACACCTGCCAATTATGTTTTCTTGAAAGTTTCAAACTTGAGCTCCTTGAATAGTGGTTTCTATATTCAGTGCTTCATAGACAATGTTGGACAATCACATCTCTGTCTTAACAATAGTGCATTAACTACTCTCTACTAAACCCATTCCACTTGGATCATCACATGTCCTTTACTTGACTCCCTATTTTGTGTCATCACAAGCCACTGTCATTTTTTGAGACCCTTTCAGTGATCTAGAATGACTGCCTTCATAACAATATCCTTCACACATTTATCACTTTGATGAGTCTTCATGGTCCTCTAACACTTACATCATTGTTTTGACAATTCAACTTATTATTGCAAATATATTGACCTCTTCTCTTGGTCAATAAAAACCCTTTTGACTATCTTGCCAAATGTTCTTTAAACTAATCAATGCTTGGGTACTATCCTCTATGGCAAGTTTTAACTTTGTTTTAACATTACACACTTCTATCACTATTTTTTTGTTATTGTGGGAACTGGAAGCATTGTCTTCCTCCTTGGATGAACATCTCCTATGTTCCATGAACTACTAAATCTGATTCCTTTATGACCACTGATTCTTGCATTGTGACTAATTTACCACTATCATTTGGGCTCCACTGCTTTGATTTCACTATCTTAATTTTTTGTCTCTATTGCCTTGAACACTACTCTTGCTACATTCCTATATTTTTAATAGAGAATATTCTTTTCACCATCCCTTTCAACATACTTTGTGTCATCTTGTCATGATAGTGGGATGTGTTTATCCGATCATGACTCTGTAATAGTACTCTGACTTTAGATGATAGTGTTTTGACAGTCATACCTTTGCCACTACTATTTATTGCTTACACCATTGTTTGGATGAAGGTATTCATAATAGAAATATTACTATTATACACTATTTCTCTTATTTGTAACAATCATCCCACTATTTTCATTATTTGTGAGTCATTGATCATGTAGAAGTAAACTTGATATTACTCTCTTCTATATTTTTGAGGCACTACTTGTCACTATTTGATAGTAAAAGGAACTATCCTTTCTCACATTCTATCACTATTAGGGTAGTGTCTTTAGACATTCCCTCCTTTCTTATTAACTACCTCTTCATAATGGTAGGATTGTCATAAACATACCATTGTTTCCTTATCTTCTCACTATGACACAACATTGTGTGTGATGTATTTTATTTGATTCAACCACCCATTTTCTTCTTATAATAGTGCATATATCTAAAAGTAATGGAAAACTCACAAATACTTCATGGGATAGTTATATAAAACTTTGCTATTTATGATAGTAGCATTGATTGTCAGTACTTCAAATAGTAATATCATCTTGTCCTCTTGCAAATTACTGCTTCTTTTCTTTACTTGTCAAATGACAATGCTTTTGACTATAAATTGGGGTCCCCACATTATTGATCACTACAATTCATCAAAAATAACAAACAAAGACTTCTACAGAATCTAAGCTATTGTATGTATGTCACTTTAAAATTTTAATCTACAAACCATTACTAGAAGTCCTTAACAAATTGGGCTCGGTACAACCTTCTCCCTTCAAGAGACTGGGATTTTTCTGGCATGGAAGAATGGATGATCTCTGACCATATAGTACTTAAGAATTCCTCATTATTCTGCAAGATCTTTGAGTATGTGTGACAACTTCAAAACGTTAAACCCATCACCAACAATAGAAATTAGTCCTGGGATTTGAGCATGCCAATGCACCTCTTTGATATCCTTCTCCCTTGATATCCCTCTAGCTTTGATTTTCATCTATTTCTTGTTTTTAGTTTTCTTTTCCCTTAAATTTCAAAAATAATTTGTACATGTAAACACTATTTCTTGTAAGTAACTCTAAATATAACAAATTATAGATAGTTTTTCATCTTATTTTCCACAGCCACACAAAAATGCTTCCCAAGCTGATGAAGGTATGTTGTCCTATTTGTAATGTTCAATTTTTAATGTGCAATGGTCTTGTTTCAAATAACTTGTTTCAGCACATGCTAGGTTGAAATAGCTTATATTTTATAGCAAAGGAAGTCTCCCTAATGAAGAAATGGCCTGTTCCGTGAATAGCATTGAAATCTGAAAAAATGTTTTATTTTATAATATCTATTTTCTAATCATTGTGCTTATTATGTTTATTATTGGTTTGCAGAGCTTCGTGTACCAGATATGTAAGGGAGTTTCTTTTTGCCACAATCGTGGTGTAATACACAGGTGCAGTTCTACCTGTCTAAGATGTATTATATAATTTTGTGGTGTTTTTATAGATTGTTGGTTTTCCTTGTCTTGTTGCATATCATTGATGTTGGTTCTTTTGGTGTTCAAGGACTTGAAGCCTCACAATTTTCTTGTGGATAAAGAGAAGGGTTTGGTCAAAGTTACAGATCTTGGATTGGGAAGGGCATTCACCATTCCTATCAAGAAGTACACCCATGAGGTAAAAATTTGATCTCCTAAAAACATAGACAATTTGAGTTGCTTGCAGTATGGTAATGTTGTAGATGACAACTAGTTTAATTTAGTAGGCAAAATTATTTTTCCTAGAACATGAATTTTCAATTTATTTTTTAAATGCGTTGGTGGATAATAACATTGAATCAACTCATTTTTATGATTATATAGTTAACTTATATTATGATATATAGTTAGCTTAAATTTTATATTTGATATATAGTGTATTTAATTTCATTTGTAAATAAGAAATACCTTTTTCTTGCCCATAACACAATGAAAGAGAACAAATATAGAAGAAATGAGAACAATGGCAGAGAAGGCGATCAATAGAAAAATCATAACAACTCTGTAACCCACAAGTACTCCCAATCCATAGCCCTTAGAGTCTACGCTTCTTGGTGGCCTCTTATGGATGGATTGTGTGCATTTATGTCAAATCTGATTTCTTTTGCTCTTAGTTTTTGAATTAACTGTAAGAATTCCCTAGAATCCTCCTTCTCTTTCTCCACCTAGTTTTGTATCTCTAACTGAAGGTGAAATTTTCTATGGATGCTGCCAAGCATGACCACTAGGGCTATGGACATCATAAATAAGGGGCTCCACCAGCATTTGCAAGTCTTTGAATTCGGCTGCACTCTTGCTTGAAAAATTGTGATTAGAACAACGTTGAGGAATACGAAATAAAGGCCACGTAATTGATATATTTCATTCGAGATTTTCCTAAGCCTCATTTCCTACTGTTTGGTCGGACGATTTAGGATGATTTCTTCCTTTTACCATATCTTCAGGCTCAATCTAAGTGCTACGCTTTCTTGAATTTACTTCAACAGGATGATTATCTCTTAGCTCTTACCCATTGACTAGACATTATTCTTAGCTCTGCTTATTGACATCTTTCTTGAATGTTGCTTTGATAGATATTGTGGTTCATGTATTCTACATAGAAGCATTTCCAATTCTTCTCTTTGATAGATATGGCCATTGTCATTAGACCTATGACCCTTAGCATTGAGTCTTGTCTAATATTTACAATCCACATACACATTATCATCTTCTTGTACTTTGTATGTTTTGATCTTTGATGTCCTACATGAATGCCTCTTTACTGCTCTTACAAAAAAAGTGCCTTTTCCTTATTCTTTTCCATACGTCTGAAATCCATGACTGCTCTCTTCCATTAGACATTCTTTTCACTGTTATGATGCTATAATAATACTATTTTTATCTATCTCATGTCTGTCTTATTTATAGGGACTGCTCCTCTACTGATCTGGGAAAGTTGCAAGTAGTTGTCCCTTCATTTTTGAAAGTAATTGATGATACAGAGGAGTTATAAATGAGTTATAGAATTTTCTTGAGCCATGTTGAGGGACGCTCTTGTGAAGAAAATATCTCCAAACCCTTTAATTTTCTTAATACCCAGAATGAAAATTATCCCCTACCAATTTAATTCAACAATAACCAGAACAATCTCCAATCTAATTGGCTCCAATTCAATCTATTCTTTGATTTTAAGTGGGGCTTGTTTTTCATCCATAGCTGAATCTGCAGAGAAGCAATTGCCATTTCAAGCTGATGACTTGGTTATTATAGACAGTTGCATCCAGGTATATGCTTTTGGTGATCTATATTATTTCATTTTTAGATTAAAATCTAGGAGAAGGAAGCATGAAAAAACATAAACTAAAATGCCAGCTAAAATAATCTCGAGATAGATATAGAGTTGTTAAAAACCTTGTCAAATCTTGCACCAAACTGCTAAGATGGACTAAACCAAAGAGAAATAGAAATGAGATGGGCCAAAAATACCCCTTTTCTTGTGGGATCAGAGAACCATATTTCCAGTATGTTTTTAATTATATGTAGTCTTCCTGTTAGACATAACAGTCCAATCAACATAAACCGAAGGGGAGTGATGTGAGGAAAAGTTGTCTCCATGGAAAATTGTTGCAACACTGAATCAACAAAGCCATCTCTAAAATCTTCAAACTTGTGGGACACTCAACATCCCCTGAAGATGGAAATTGGTGGCCTGGTAGAAGAGAAGCTGAGATGGTAAGGAATCTCTTCTCAATTGGAGATCTAGATCCACTCCATAAAAACTAGGTATTGATGCCACAAAAGTGGGTTGCACCAAATTAACAAAGAGTGGAGGAGAGTGAGTGTGCACTGGAGAAGATTGAACTACAGAGGGAACAACCTCTTAAGTAACCTTATTAACCATGTCACGGTGAGAGAATAGTTATAGGAATGGATGCATTAGAAGTGAGAACCTTGTATAATATAAGCCAATGTAATAGCTATTTTATTGTAGATTCCCTCTACTTATTTTGCTGCTTTGTAGTTGTTCATGGGTTGTGGGTTGTTATGGCAGTTCCTGTTTTGGGGCTTTTGTGACTCCTTATGAGAAGTTTTTGGTGTTGTGTTCTTTGGTATCTTTAATTGGTTTTGGTTTGGTGAAAGATAAGCTAATACTGTTGTCTTTCTTTTTAGTTTTGATTTGTACTTCTAGATTTATCAATATAGCCTGTAT
Organism: Chamaecyparis obtusa; assembly: GCA_027943335.1. Classification (NCBI taxonomy): domain Eukaryota; kingdom Viridiplantae; phylum Streptophyta; class Pinopsida; order Cupressales; family Cupressaceae; genus Chamaecyparis; species Chamaecyparis obtusa. Next base: position 34,133 of record BSBK01002457.1, on the reverse strand, counting down.
GATGTTTGATTTATACATTATTTTTTATATTTATGACTTTTAGGAACAAAATATATTATGGAATTGTTTTAGAGGGATCAAACAATAGTTTTGAACTTTTGAGTCTTGATTGTAGGGAATAGAGGTTTATTTTGTATTATTTTTTAGTATTAGAGAAGTCCCTGATGGTCCAGAAGGGAGTTTGTGTGAACTTGGGAAGAAGGGGTAGGAAGAACACAGGACCTCCAACAAACATTGGTGAAGCATTTAGAAGGTTAAGGGTCCTTGAGGTCAGAATTCAAATGGATGAGTCTAAAGAGTAACTAGAGAAATTATTAAATGCTATTAGGGTATTAGACTCCACAGAGAGGCTTATTGAAACATTGACTAAGCAAAGTTTCAAAGTAAAGGTGGACACTTTGAATTTTAACGGTGAGATCAACCTTGATATATTCCTAGATTGGCTCTATGAGTTGGATCTATGAAGTGTGGATCACCTACCTGGGACCCTGGTTTGGCTAAGGTTCGAACCGGTTCTTGGTTTGGGTCCAGTTTGCTTGTGGATTCGAACCTAGGTAGGTTGGTTCATCTGAGCCAAACCCGGGTCGAATCAGGGTAGACCCAGAAAAACCAATTGCCAACTAGGTACATTTACACTGAGGAACATTCTATAATTTACTGTGGAAAAAAATTATAGAATTTGAATAAGATCTTTAACATTACAAAACAAAATTTTCTGAAGTTCAGATATTTATTACATCAAATTAAACTAGCCCCCAAGATTTCTTACAATGAAATTTTTATATCCAATTGTTGATAATGACCCTTGCCTAATTAATTGGAAGCTCTCTATATTGACAAATCATATTTTAAACATTAAACAATATCTTCAATAGGTGAAGGGAGTTGTAAGCTACAACTTTAACATTTTTCAAGTAGGATGTTAATTACAAACAATCAATCTCTCTGTATAGTGAAAAACTAATAAATATTTGAGGATTTGGAAAGCGAGAATGTTATTAGTGCAGCTAATCCCATTGGCATTAACACTGTTTGTGAATCAACTAATGCCTTTGAAGAAGAAGAAGAAGAAGATAATCCATTAGATGACCGAAACTTAGCGTAAAGCTCCAATTGTTGTAAGTCAAAACAATGATACTTGAATAAAATATAATTATTTTAATATTTTGATGTTGATATGATACTATGATTACAAGTTTATAGCATTTTTATTGTTTTTATGATACTATGTGACATTCCAATCTTAATTCATTCTTCTAGGATGCATAGATACATAGATACATAGATACATATGTACATATAATTTTTACAAATTGTTTTGTACTAACTATCAAAATTTTGCCATACCTATTCTTAGAATCCAAACCTGAACTGACAACATAGAGTTGGAGATGATCCAAAAAGAGTACAAATCATTGACCTCCAATATGATGCCGCATGTAGCCCTATGGTGGGAAAATATGCAAAGTTGAGAAGAAAAAAAAGAAAATAAAACATTGAACTTTGACCTAAGACATTGAAACATCTAAGAGATTGATCATTGCCCTTCAGTCACCAACAAAAAAAATGTTTAATGAATTTCAGAATTTCATAAGGCTTCAAATTCAGCCAGCATCAACCAACTTTTAGAAGGATTTCTATATGGATCTTCTAATTAATAATCCAATACAACAAAGGGGGTAATAAAGAAACTAAATAGTTAGGCTCTAAAACATAGTGGGACAAATTAGAGATGATCAATGAGCTCAAGATTCCCTTCACATTAGCTTTGCAAATGGGTTGTATGTTTTAGGGAGACCTAAGAAATACAAGGAGAGGAAACCTAATATGACTTCTAGAACCATGCCTTACACTGGAGGTGATATTAAGAAGTTTAGGGAGTTGGAAAAAATGTTTGATATTCCTATAAATGCTTCAAAATTGAGGACTTATCAAAATCTTCTCTAGATTTTTTTTTTAATTTTTAGACTCGACATTCAACTCATCTAGTTTTCTAATAGTTGCTATCTGGCTAATCATGCCAGTTGTTAGCTTGTTGTTTTATAGCTGTATTATTTAAATCAGAGGCTTGACATTCAGGTGGTCATCTAATTTCATCATTATTGATATTTGGTTGACCTTGACAGATGCTATCTTTTTGTTCTAAAGATTGGTGACAACTATTATGATAAATTGAACACTTTGTATGAAAGAGTTGCATGGGAGGGTGTGAAGCAACCATTGCATCATAGAGAAGCTATTGTGAAAGTTCACAACTAGAAAATACTTAGAATTAGAAACACTAACTTTATATTATGTTAATACAAACCCGTTTGTTATGCACTATTGATTTTAGTTCATGAGATAAGTTCACAATAGAATTATTGGGTTACATGTGCATTTCATTTTTATTGTGGCAGAGAAATTAGATGCATGGTGTTGGGCATTGCATCTGACCCCTTGTAAGAAAACACACAAATAGATTCAGCTTTTTGGGAATGGGAAATAAAATGCTAAAATGAATACAAGCATCCATTTATGTTGCACATTATGATGTACAGAGAAAGTGATTTTTATAAAGGGATTATCATAAAATGTTAGTGTAAGAAGCTTTGTTATCTTCTTTGGTTCTTCTATTCATGGAGCACCATTTTAGACAATCCTAAACTATTAGTGAAGCATTGCATTTGAAGGAGTGAAATGATTTGATGAAGGTAATTTTTGATGCTTTTATGATAATTATGTCAGGTGAAGCTTGTTGATTTATTTGTGGGGAAGAAGCCAAATGGATTTTGGTCTTTTTAATGAAGTATAGGCCAAAGGGATATGTGTAGAAAGAATTGATGAGAAGATGGCTTTTCTTACCAATGGAAAAAATTCAATAAACTAAACATGTGTTCTTTCTTAGGGCAATGTTCAGTTGGATCATCCTCCAAATGGATGCGAATACTACTTGTCTTGAATGTAATCAGGAATCTCACATGCACCAACCCAAGTGGTTTCTGGCTCGACATAAATATCACCAAGAATGCAGGTTAGGAAAATCCTTGTACAGGTTCATGTAAGCTCCTGATGTATTGCACATTAAGATTGATCAACACTGACACACACACATTTTTTAGAGGAGTGTCTTTTATAACTTGTCTAAAAAAAAGAAGCATGGAGGGATTTCCATCCTAATCATATATATTGATGATCTTGTTTTAGTGCACTATTATCTTGGATTGGAGGATTGTTTGAAAAGGTGTCATATTCTTTTATCCTAAAGATGACAAAAATCACCTAAAGGAATTGCTTGAGAAATTAAGAATGAACAAGTGCATGTCAATCACAATACCCATGTAACTAGAGTTAATGCTTACGAATATGTTAGTTGAGTTGAAGAAGGTAGCTAAAATTCTCCATAGACAGTTGGGACTCACATTTATCTAACAAATAGTAGAGTAGATCTAGGGCACTATCCAAACAATCTTTCTAGATTCATGACATGACCTAGAGTAGTCCACTAGATGTTTGTTGATTGGGTACTTTGAATTTTGTCCACTAGCCAAAAAAAAATTGTTAACACGACTCAGGTGATTATTCTTTTCTTAATTTATTTGAAAAAGATCTCTCATTTTATGTATGTTCATCCTTATAATGATAGTAGAATTGATGCTTAGCAATTTCTCTTAGATAAGATTCACATTGCATATCCAAATTTGAGTTTCAGTCTATAACAATTGTATATGAATTTCAAATTGAAATTCAATTCAAATTCTATATGAAAATTTGAATACCCAGCAGTCAATCACATTCTATATGCAAATTTGTATTTGAAACAATAAATCACAAGTGTATTTGCAAATTTGAATTTCAAACTGTCAATCGCAATTGTATTTCTAACAAAGTGTAGTGTGGCTTTAAGATCATTGACTTGAATGTATAAAATACTATAAGTTGTGCGCCAACTACCCAAGAATTTTCCAACATTACTATCTTAGTTGTTGTCCATTCAAGTTAGAGCTTTTAGCTATTTTATATCTAGATGTAGTTGATGAATGTTGAGAATATTTTATCCTGGGTTATCTTGACATCGGGGTAGATCATTATTAATGTAGATATATTAAAAGAAAATATTTTGAAGTTGAATGCATTCTATTAGTTGCTATAGAACTTGTTTATTTAATATCCAATATTTTTGATAATATTGTACTTTAATAGTTGCTACTTTAAAGTTATTAGTGTTGATGATGACTACCTATAATTGAATGAAATGCATTTCTTATATCTAAAAAGTGACAAATCATGTAATATCACATAGTCACACCAATAATACATGACTTAGTGAAAACATATGGGTCTTAGTTTTTTTTTGGCCTTTTTGGAAGAGATTGACAGTGCCTATGATAATCATCATATTTTGTAGTGTTTTTACCATTTCCTATAATATTAGAAATGAAAGAAATTAGCAAAATGTTAGCATTTTATTGAATTTGTTTGGCAAAAGTTTGGTTTGAGATGAGGTATTATCCTTAATCTTTTAAATTCTGAAAGTATCATATGGTAAGTTACAAAGGTTAATAGAGGCTTGGCTACTAGCTGCTATTTTATTGGAGTTGTGCATATGATGAGACACTATACTTGATATATGGAAAGTACTAGTATACATGGTATGGCTATTCTTTAAAAGGTACTAGCTCAATGGAAGAACACCTAATTTACAAGTAGGAGGATGGTGGTTCGATTCCATCGTGCCCTAATATGATTAAATATATGACTAAATTAATGACTAAATATATGACTAAATTAAGGACTAAATAAATTACTAAATAAACGACTAAATAAATGACTAAATAAATGACTAAATCAATGACCAAATATATATGAATAAATATATGACTAAATAAATGACCAAATAAATCACTAAATAAATGACTAAATAAATGACCAAATAAATGACTAAATCAACGATCAAATAAATGACTAAATAAACGACCAAATCAATGACTAAAATAGTTTAGTCATAAATTTGGTCGTGAGATAAATGACTGGCAATAAACTACTAATGGTCATGTGATCAAAATTGGTCATTTATCTACAATTTTTAGTAGTTTATTTAGTCATATATTGTTGTTTTTGTACTAGTGAAATGAGAGTGGGGGGGGTGAGGGGGTGAATCACTTGTAAATTAAAACCTTTACTTAACTAAAATGATATAAACATGAATACACATACAATGAACACTATATTTTTACGTGGAAACCCAAGATGGAAAAAACCACAAAGAATGTTGTTTCTCAAGTATAAAACATCGGTTAAGGTGATATTTACAAAGGGAAGCTCCCTACATGAATGTTCACTGTAGGTGGGATCACTACCCAAAGAAACAAAATATAAACTGAGAAGATTACATGCATAGATTAATCTCTTGTCAAGCTTGAATCTAAACACAACTATTTTTAATAGATCCAGTTAGGAGTCTCTACAACTTGCTCACAATCTACTGGTACCAAACAACCTATACATGAACTTCCCACACTTATATCTATCTTTATATTTTCTCACACAAAGTCACATATATTTTCATCCATCAATCTCTCTCTCTCTCTCTCTCTCACACACACACACACACACACACACACACACACAGACACACACATACACACATCTATACCACTAGTATATATACTAAATCAAACTCAAAACACTTTATCTAAGAAAAAGTCGATTAATAAATTTCCTTCCAATGGTCAACAAGTCAGCCTTGAATTTTTTTTTCCAAGAAAAAGTTTATGAATGTGTTTCCTTCCAATGGTTAAGATCACACGTGCTACAATCACCAAAGCATGCTACAATCACCAAATCAAATACAACAACCAAGATCAACTAGAAATAAAATGAACACAACTGCCAAGGCAAACAACTCAATCCCAAAAAGAAATTTAGAACATGGATGACAAGGAATCATTACAACAAAAATGTGGAACATATAGACATCATTTCTATATCCACAAAAAATATAATAATTGCATACACATTTATACCATTAAAAATTCTTCAACTACATATATTTATGTTATACTTGAAACTGCAGGGAATAGTAATCCTCAAATCTATAATCATCATTATCACTATTGTACAAGCATCCAAAGTAACCAAATTACAATATTATATGCTACATCATAATCAAAAAATTAGACACCAAGAGAATCAATTCCTCACACAATCATCATTTGTTTCCAGAGCAAGGATCTTTCAAAAATCACACCTACAAAACTTATGCAATAATTAGCTTCCATTTTCTTGTTTGCACATGTCATTCATACTAATATGCTATATCTATATCAGGTCTTGTCTAGGCCACAGAGACTGACACCAACTACTTTGTACATTGTGATCCATGACAACAAAATACCAGACCACTAGGAATGACATCATTTGAGGTATTCTATATACAATGATCTATCTGGATCACCGAGTTTGACATCAAAGACAACCAAACACATAAGGTCAACTATCTCCCCCCTTTTCATTAATAGAAAAACTTATATAGACATTATTTACTTTTGTCCCCCTTAGATATTTAACCTCTATACACCTCTTCTTCTTCTTAATCATATCATATCACTATAGTGCCCCCCTTTGACATCAATGACAAAGGGTAAAAACAAAAATCTACCAAAAACCAATGCATCCAAAAAGAAGAGTCTCAATTTCACTTACCTAGAAATTTTTCTTATACCTCTCTTTGAGTTTTGGAAGAAGGTCCTTCTAGGTCTGTATTTCCAATCAGAGGTGCCAACACATACTGTTGGTTACTGTCAATGAATCAAGTGCATTAGTAATAATATTTAGGACAATAGGATTGTGTTCATGTTTTTCTACTTCTTCAAGGAGACTGAAGAGATGTTCAAGTTTGTCTTCAACTATCTCCATGACCTTCCAAAAAGTATTTGTCACATCCTCACTTTGTCTCTAAATATCAATCAATTACATGTGCAATGATTGTATCTTTTTTCTCTATGAACCATCTCTATCACTAAAAATATCATATGTATTTCCAAAGGTATTTAGTTCGAACTTGTTAGACCCAACTTTAAACTTGAGAAATTTTAAAAATTTCATATCAAAGTAATTTCATTGAGTGACTCAACTTGAAAATGTCCCCAAGGACCCTCAAACCCTAACTCTTTTATCTTTTTAAAGCAAAAATATTTGTGATCCCAATCAAAACTCTAGGAGTAGTCCTATAGTTTGTCAAAATCTGCTAAAATAATTAAATCTCAAAGCATGTACATGATATTACAAAGTCATTTTATGAAGATGTTCCTAATATCATTTTAGGTAACATGCCCAGCTTTTGAGCTGACCTAGTTCACGAATTACAAATTTTAAAACTTTTTTTTTGTACCCTAATCCTCAAAGTTGTTGACATTATAGTTTATTCAATCTGGAATATTTTTGTTTTTCTAGGTTCTTCCTGTAATACCCCAAACATGGGCTATAGGTTCATTAACCTCTTACATCAATAATTCGATCGAAGTCAACATCAAAGTCCTAACCTAAGGCACATCTGCACATCAGTTTATCAAAAACCTAATTGATTATCTTAATTTTGCATCGGGGAATATTCCTAATTTATCATAATTATGTTTAACTAAATATTATTTGGTGATAAATGTCATTATTTATCCTAAAGTTGATTAATTGAATATGATGAATATTTAATTAATTAATTTAATTCTGCCACTTAATTATTTAATTTGATTTAATCCTAATTAATATTGTTTTTATTTTAATAATAAATCAAAATTCCTACAAACAATCAATTGAATATTTATTTAATTGATTTAAAATCAAAGTTGTCAAATTTAATGATTTAATTGGAATAAAGTTTGATTTAATAATTGATTAACCCATAAATCAATTGTTTTAATTCAAAAAAATTAGTTAAGTGGAAAATAAATCACTTTATTTATTAAATTAATTCATATTAAATCATGCACAATCAGAAAAGTAGTTAACTTTAAATCAATTTTCAATTTCAATTTGTTAACTTTCTAAACTCAACATTTGATGATGAGTTGAGAAAGAGAACTAAACTCTATTTTGAGATAAAAATTGCTTTTGCATGATTTTATGAGTTTATTTATTCTTAATTTCTTGTTAACTCAAAAATCAACCTGAGTTTATCAAGAGTGATTTATGGTTTTTCTTATGCATCCTCAAACCCTAGATTTCTATAAAAACAAGGCTCAACTCTTCACAAAGATATCTCTCGAATTTGCACAATTACTCTGGCAAAATTGCACATGAAGAATCAAGCTCTTGCGACAGGCAACTTTGTGAGATCATTTTATATTTTTTTATAGCTTTGCATATCAATTCATATAATTCTTAGATTAATTTGCATATTAATTTCATACATTCTAGATTAGATTCATACAATTTTTCATCCTATTGCATCAAAAATCCAAAAAAATAGATTAATTTGCATTCATATTTCATTGCTTTCATCATTTTAAATCCTTCGTTTAGGTGTTGCATTGTCACTGATCTCAGTCTAATATGAGAATACCATACTCGCACCTACTAGAAGGCAATAAATCACCTGGTTAGCTTAGTTTCATTTATTTATAGATTTTTTTGATTTGCTAACCTCTAATGTTTTACTGAAGTGTTGTGTCCACAACTAGGTACAATTTTCACACACACACTTCCCATTGTTGAGTACTAGTTGTCAGTGAAAATTTTTATGGAAAAGGATGAAAGGATTAAAAGTTATGTCAATTTCTCTCTATCATGGTTTGATTTCCTTGAATTTTAGTTGCAATGATGTCATAAAAAATGTGACAAATTTTGGTGTAAAATGTCTTATTGAGAAAAAATTATCCATGGTTATGAGTTGAGAGGTTTTTCTGGATAATTTATTCTGGATATGTTGAAATAAAGAGAAAGGGATGACAAAGATAGGAAACCTTATTTATAATTTACATGCTCAAGAAGTTGCATTACTCATTCATGAATACACCAATATGTTATGGAGGGTTCACTCCACACCAAAAAAAAGGATGAATATAATTTAATGGATTACTTTAGGCCCCGTTTGGTTGAGGAATTAGAATTTCACTCAAAACTTGATTATCTCAAAATAAGGTTTTCAAATTCTGGTTTTGTGTATTCGAAAGATAGTTTGGACTGTTTCGTTGACCTGGAAGATGACTGAGATAATCCATCTTCTCCATTTGGTTACCAATTTCAAAATCAGAATTCACAAATACAGATTATTTCACAAATACATATTTTTGGAGATTTTTTTAAAAATTCAGAATCGACCAAAGCAGAACTCTGCCCCCACCCTACAAAATACACTATTTATAGTTTGAGCCATACAATCGAATTGAGGTAGAGAGATTACATTTTTAATTTTGAGACTATGAGCATCATCTTTGACTACACTCGAGGAGGAATTATAGTAAAATCGTCATCCAAAATGATGGATTTCTTCTTCCTTCTTTTGTTAATCACATGCCTAGTAGTACGCTTGATAGGAGGCTAAATGCTTTGTGCATCAGGCTTGGGCTTCATAAACAAAATAATGATGCCCATTATATAGACACAAAACTAGAATAGGGATGCATGAAATTAACATTTGAGTTTAAATCTCAAATTATCATCTCGTAGTGTGATATTTTAGACATCAATGACATACCAGAAGAGGCTTTAACATTTGAGTTTAAATCTCAAATTATTAACTCTCTTGTGTCAAGCTTGAGTGCCTTTACAACTTTCATAATTCGCACTTCAGTTTTGGGCTATAAAATGAACATAGATTTACTTTTTGCATATCTGTTACACATAGTAAATAGGCCCTATGAACACTATTTGTGGATGATCTTGAGAGATTGGGCTTCATTTTCTTGTTCATGCATGCGAAGCTCTTCTTGATGATAGATCCCCTTGTAGGTAGGGAGGATACTGTGATTGTCTCACATTCTACTGGGTTTGGTCCTTAGCTTTTGATCGATACATTCTCTCTCCAGAGAGATCGATAGACATAGTTGTTGACATCACAAATCTTAGTGAGATAATTTTAGTCTTAGCGTGTCGGATTAATCTATCTGCTGTGTTTGGGTAAAAGTGATAAGGCTAGAGGATTATGCTCTACTCCCTTTTTTAGTAGTATTAGAAACTCAAATCCTTGGATCTGGATCAAGTCCCCATGTGGTATCTTTTGTGAGTCACCTTTAGAGAGGGTTAATCGTAGTGGACATTCCCTTTATTGGGTCAACCACGTGGATAGAACCTCAAGTGGTAATAGCCATTTTCACCGTGGTAGCAACAACCACTATATAAATGTCCTTGTAGAGGAAATCTTCATAGGTGTGGTCTCTTGTTGGGATATCAGATCTCCCTAGCAGATCCTGATTGATTAAATTCTCAGACTATGTCAAAACCCTGGTGTGCTTGGATTGGAGTTTGCCCTCTTGAGATCATAAAATTTGTAGAGTCAGACCATTACTACAAACCTTAGCGAGGCCAATTTTTCATTTTCTAGGACTATGTGCATTATTGAAAAACTTTTGAGAACATACACAATTAGCATTCCTAGGGATTAGCACAATAAGTCACTATTGCTTGTTCATGCGCAAGGTGGCTTTTTCCCTTGTTCATGGTTTTGAGATGATTACTTGCTTCCCTTTGCTTGTTGTTCTGCGTGTTTGCTATCTATTTAGTCCTTTGGAAATGAACAATCCTGAACTATTACACAGATCTACAAACTTGAATAGAGGATATCTTACAAACAATCTGAAACTGAAAACTGAAAAATTACAAATCTGAAGCAAAAATCCTTTCTGGTGTCAAAAGTCATCCTAAAATTTCAAAACTCGTATCAAAGCTAAAGTCAAAGTTGTCAGAAGCCTTCAAAATTTGTCAAGAATCTAATTTTTGTAGCCTATTTCCAAATTCTGTCAAAATATTCATTGTGTCAGGAACAGAGCAGAAACTAGAAAGAATTCGATCATTTACATAAAGTGGTCTCTTGAGTCTGATTTAGCCTTCTGATTTATCGATTTGAGTCTTTTTCATCTTGTGTCAAAACCTTGTCAAAATTATCTTCAAATTCAGTGTTCATACAAAAATGACTAAGTGTTGTGAGCTCATGTCCGCCATCTTTTGGGCATCTACCCATACCACTAGGGCACAATATCCTTCATTTACCTCCAATCTAATCTTCAATCAATCCAATCTTGCCAAGGTTGCATCATTCGATCTTCTTGAATCAAGTCATTCTTCAATGTCTTCATCTTTCTCTTTTGCTTCATCCAAGGTTAATGGTGGAAACTAGAGCTTCCTCACATAAGAAATCCAGAGAAGCACCCAATACCTTACCTTTGTCTACTCATGTGGGTCCAACCTTTGAGCAACTCTACAATTTAGGTCTTTATGAAGATGACGGTCTTGATAATCTTTGATTAAAAATTGGTTACATACCCCCCCTCCATCAACCCACAGAGGTGATCAACAAACTCCACATCAATCTATCTCAGGGAGTCCTAAAACTCCTAACATGTCTCAAGGAGGGACAAACCATGGTTCCCAAGGAAATCAATCACAACATGGTGCCGATCAAGAACCCACACCTTCTGAAATTGCTCGATATCAAAATGATGATGACTTCAAGAAAATGATGAGGCATTTCTTGAAGGAAGATAGAGAAACATACTTCCTAGAGTTAGCTTGTCAAGGGGATAAACTTACTCCCAACTTTAATGTTGAAGATATCATTACGCATGAGGAAGAAACTCCAATCACTGCTATGATGAAACATATGCATGCCATGCAAGTCAAACTTAACAAACTTGAAAAAGAAAAGGAGCCTAAGGAGTTCTCCATGGAAGCTCTATGCCCTTTTCCATTTGATAAAGACTTGTACATGCCGCCATTCCCTAAGCGAGTGGAAATACCTAAATATGATAAGTATGATGGAAACTCTGATCCTCAAGATCATGTCAAAGAATTCTGTACTCAATCTATGGAGTTCATGCATGAACCAAACTACCTAATGCATCTTTTCCCTCGATCTCTAGGAGGGTCGGCTATTCATTGGTTCTAAAAACTGCCCCCTACTATCAAAACTTTCAAGGAGTTAATCAAACTATTCTATCAATAATACTCCTACAACATCCAACATTCAGTCACTATGATCAACATCTGCAATCTGAAACAGAACTCAGGAGAACCATTCTTGACTTTTCTCAAATGATGGAGGAAGAAGTTTTCTCTATATGCTAGACCCATTACAGAAACTGAGAAACTGGAAAGTTTCATCAACAATCTTGTTCCAGAACTCAACTACCATTTTCAAATGCAAAAATCATAAATCCTTTGATAAAATGGTAGAAAATGCAATTAAAATTGAGAAAGTACTTGTGCAAAAAGGAGACATATCACCTCAAAAGGACAAGTATGAATCTGGATCTAATTCTAAAGACAAAGGCAAAAACTGGAACAAGAATAAGGGCATCATCACAGATGGCATTGTTGATACTATCTGTGCCCCATATAAGGCACCCACTTTCAATCTCACAGTTGGCACCCAAGCCATCAAAGATTCCAAAGCTAAAGCAACAGAATCTAACAAGAAGCCATCTAACTATAAACCTTGGGCTACAGATCCTAAATGTAAGTTTACTCCTCTTGGAGAATCCTTGGAATCCTCCATGAAGACTCTGTTGGCCAATAACATCATCTCCTTTCCTAAGATAAAGGTATTTGATCCCAAACCTAAACCAAAATTGTGGAGAGAGAATGATTTCTGTGACTTCCATCGCAATAAGGGTCATAAGACTAATAACTACATATACTTGAAACACATTATACAAGACAAAATTGATAATGGAGAAATTGTAATTGACAATCATAAAAGCAATAATGATCATACAACATTCATGGAGCCATTTCTGAAACATGGTCAAGGAGATTCATCTTCTTAGCTTAATGTGGGTGCTAAAGTCAATTATGCCTACTCTGGAAATAATGCTGTCATCAATATGGTTGAACCATGCCTATCTGAGCATTGCAATGTCATCAAAATTGTAAGAAAAGATAGAGAAAATCAATCAACAAATGCAGTTACTCGATCACAAGCTTAGGCACATCTGCAAGGACAAATCCCAGATTCATCCAATGTCCCTAAGATACCTTTCAATATTTTATCTATTTCTAAACAGAAGGCTGCCTCTAAATCATCAAATCCTAAAGACACGAGGCCAACATCATATAGTATTGTCCAACAACTCCACCATACAAATGCAAAAATCTCCATGTTTGAGTTGCTTCAGATATCTCCAGCTCATAGAGCCATTCTAGACAAAGCTTTGCTTGAATCCAATGTTCCTGACAACCTTGATTTAGACAGATTCCAGACTATGGTTGGTCATCTCACGTCTCCATAGTATATCTCCTTTTCAGAGGAAGATGATAATTCCTTGAGTCATCCGCATAACCAGCCCTTGCACATGGAAGTCTTGATCCAAAACCATCGTGTCAAATGCGTGTTGATAGATGGAGGTGCTAGTCTCAATATTTGTTCTTACAGCTTCATCACACAATTGGGATTCTTTGAAGCTACCATTGATCCTAAGAAGAAGATAACTATCAAAGCATATGATGAGCAAGAAAGATCTTCCAAGGGAACTATTGTCTTACCTATCAGAATAGGACCTGTTATCAGAGAAACCATATGTCATGTTCTTGATCTACCTTTGGCTTACAACATCCCTCTAGGGAGACCTTGGATACATGAAATGAGAGCTATTCCTTCCACATACCATCAATGTGTGAAATTTCCTTATGAAGGAGTAGAGGTGAGGATTCCAGTGGACCTATACACAACTTGCAATGCATTGAAAGAAAGTGCTGATAAACTTGTTCCTAATAATAGAGAATCTTCCACTAAGCAGATAGACATTGCTTCAACATCCAAAATGGAAGACATTGCTAAAGAAGTAAAAATCAAAGACAATGGTATGGGAGAATACATAATGGAACCTATTTTATCTCTCACATCTCTCCCGTTGTCCCCTAAATCTTATGGACAACCTTCTGACAAAGTGAAACCTATAGCTAAAGAATCCCATGTCATATTCAATGGAAGCTTTGTCACAGAACAAGTATCTAAACAAGATTTTGAGGAAGAAGAAGTTGTTCTTGCATGGTTATATAAGGATGAGCCTCAATCCCAATCAGTCCAGAAATGTGACTCCACTTCAAGCAAAATTCCTCAGAAGTCATACGGACCAGGGGACAAATTGATCACAAAAATGGGATATACTGGAAAAGGACCTCTAGGACTACAAGGTAAGGGTCTTCTATCACCTCTTGACCACCATGGTCGAGCCAACAAGAATACAACAGGTCTAGGATATAAGAAGAAGCCTTTCTATCTTAGCAAGAACTCCCCACATGTCTTAGAACATATTGAGCCATCCACAACAAATCAACTAAACAAAGAAACAACTGAACAATCTAATAGTGATGATTTAGACACCGCTAATGAGCTCATTCCTTATGAGCATTTGCCTAAAGAAATAAAAGACCTCCTTGAAGTTGAAGATGATCCAGTAAAAATAATTAATGTGGTGGACACACAAGAACCTACTATAGAACAAGAGACAGTTGCACCACAAGAACCAGCTGATATCTAAGACAACCAAACAGACAAGGAGGAAGGTGACAACTATTCTGAGATAGATTCCCATGAGTATGAATTCAAATCAGAATCTGAGGGTAACCCTTCTTGGGGTATCCATCTTGACTTTACACACATTCTCAAATTTCCTAGAGGCATAGATGAGGAATCAAATGAATATGAATGGGGAGCCATTCCAGAGGAAGATGAGCTTATCATAGAAAAACATATTGATGTTGTTCACCAATATGCACCTAAACCCAATGTAAGTCTAGAGAGAAATAATGAACTTAACGAGTCTGACCCACTGATGGTTGAAGTGGACTCCCACAATGACATTGAGCCTATTCACAAATTGAACGTTTTGATTTGTAATATCACCTTCGAACTCAAGAGTCAGGTTAGGACCAATGATGATAGATCCATATCCATAAACACTATTTCCCAATCTTTCACCGCTTTGACTATCCAACATCTCAAACTTCTTGACCAAACCTCCACGAATCTGAGCCAAGGTGTCTATACCTTTCCAAATGACTATGCCCTTTCTTGCTACCTCAATGCAGTTGAGTCTATGACAACTTCCATCAGTGAACCGAGCATTAGCATGACAGAGTCAGACATCAAGTATCTTAGTCAAAAGAATAGAAATAAAAATAAAAAGAAAAGGAGTTCTGAGGGTGAAAACCACTTTGTGGCAGTCTCAGAACCTACAAAAGTAAAAATAAAAGACGTATCCAAAGGTGAAAACCTCTCTGAGGTGCCTAAGGATAAGATATTTGATGTCCTTCCGAGTCATTTACAAGACAGATCTCCAGTTCTAATTGAGCCCACTCAATCCATCAACTTGGGAACAACAGAAGAACCACAGTTGATCCATGTAGGACAATCCTTATCAGAAGAAGAAAAGAAATTTTTTACCACATTCTTTACAAAAAAGAAGATCAACTTTGCATGGAAATATTCAGATATGCCAGGGTTGTATCCTGATCTTATAATGCACCATTTATCTATAGCTCTAGGGGTCAAACCTATTAAGCAAAAACTAAGAAAGATGCATCCACATGTTGTACTCTTCATCAAAGCTGAATTAGAGAAACTACTAAAAGCCGGATTCATCTGTGTTATTGACTATGCTGAATGGATCTCTAATATTCTACCTATTTCTAAACCAGATAAATCAATCAGAGTGTGCATAGATTTCAGAGATGTAAACAAAGCATGCCCTAAGGATGATTTTCCACTACCTAACATTGATATGATAGTGGACATGACTGCGGGCTTTGAGATGTATTCTTTAATGGATGCTTTTTCTAGATACAACCAAATAAAAATTGCTCCAGAAGATCAAGAGAAAACTGCTTTCACATGTACGTGGGGTACCTTTTGTTGGAATGTCATGCCATTTGGGCTTAAGAATGCTGGTACTACATATCAAAGAGCTATGACATCTATCTTTCATGACATGATGCATCAAGCTATGGAGGATTATGTTGATGATACTTTGGCAAAATATATGATAAGATCAGAACATTTGAATGATGTGAGCAAAATTCTAGATAGAATGGAGAAGTTTAGTCTTAGGTTGAACCCTAAGAAGTGTGCTTTTGGTGTCATTTCTGGAATGCTCTTAGGCTACATTGTTTCAAAGGTATTGAAGTTGATCCAGCTAAGGTCAAAGCTATCATGGAGATGCAACCTCCCAAGAATATCAGTCAAATGAGAACATTACAAGGGAGAGTACAATCTATTAGATGCTTCATATTTTCAGCTAGCAGACATACCACAACCTTTCACAAAGACATTACATAAAGGTGTGACCTTTGCATGGAATGAGGAATGTGAAAATAAATTTAATCATATCAAGAAATATCTATCAAATCCTCCTATTTTGATGCCTCCTATTCGAGGAAAACCATTGATTCTTTATGTCTCCGCTACAGATACATCACTGGGGGCATTGCTTACACAACATGATGAGAACAACAAGGAAAGAGCCATATATTACATAAGTAGAACATTGGTAGCATATGAAAAGAACTATTTAATGATTGATAAAGCTTGTCTAGCTGTGATCTTTGCATCATAGAAACTGAGACATTACATGTTAGCTCATACTAGGCATTTGGTAGCTAAGATTGATCCACTAAAGTACCTACTAAGCAAAGCTGCCCTCACAGGTAGATTAGCTAAATGGGTAATGCTACTAAGTGAATTTGACATTGAATATGTTGAAAGAAAAGATATTAAGGGTCAAGTCATTGCTGATCAATTGGATGACACACCATTGTTTGATGATACACCAATGCAAATGGAATTCCTAGATTCTTCTATCATAAATATTTCTTCTAGAGCATGAAAGTTATTCTTTGAAGGCTCCTATACACAAAATGGATATGGAACAGGCATATTGTTCATTACTCCTCAAGTATACTCAATCCCTAAAGCATTCAAAATAATGTTTCCTTGCACAAACAATATTTTTGAATATGAAGCCCTTCTTAATGACATGAAAATAGCAATTGAGTGGAGGGTAACAAAACTACACATTCATGGAGAGTCACAACTTGTAATACACCAAGTCAATGATGTGTATCAAATGAAAGATGGAAAGCTAATCCCATACAAGAGAATGGTAGATGTTCTAAAGAAATATTTCATATCTATCACCTTTGAACAAATTCCTAGAATGGAGAACAGGGCTGCTGATGCTATGGCAACGCTCTCTACTTTATTACAATAGCCCAAACATGAGCTATGCTACGAGTTCTTGGTGGAAGCACTATCTTATCCCGCATATGATTCCCCCAAAACTTGCATGATCTGCACTGTTGTTGGTCATGATTCATCTCGATACAAAAACATTTTCTCCTATCTCCAAGATTAAATCATTCCTGATAGCTTCAACAACCATGAGAAACAATACCTTATCCAAAATGCATCTCGGTATGTCATCATTGGTCATGATCTGTACAAATGAGGTCTAGATGGTACACTCCTTTGATGTTTAGAATGAGAAGAGTCTCAATGTGCATTAGAGGAAGTCCATGAAGGTATATGTGGCTCACATTCGAATGGTTTAACACTAGCTTGAAAACTTATTAGGGTTGGGTACTATTGGCCTGAAATGGAAAAAGAGGCTATCAAGTTTGCTAAGAATTGTCAAAAGTGCCAAGTACATGGTAACTTAATTCATGCACCAAGGAGAGATCTAATTCCCTTTACTACATAATGGCCTTTTCACCAATGGGTATTTGATCTTATAGGAGCCATACATCCTCATTCTTCTAATGGACATACCCATATTATTACAGCTACAGACTATTTTACAAAATGGGTAGAAGCAGTCCCTTTGACTCAAGCAATCGACAAACAAATTTCAATGTTCATCTTGAACTACATCATATGTTGGTATGGTATTCCACATTCTATAGTCACAGATAATGGTGGACAATTCAAGAATAGAGACTTAGATGATCTATGTGCCAAATTCAAGATTACACAACATTGGTCATCAATCTACTATCCTTAAGGGAATGGACAAGTAGAGGCTTCAAACAAGAATCTATTGAAAATCTTACATCGAACAATTAATAAAATAGGAAGAGATTGGCATCTCATGATCAATCCAGGTCTCTGGGCCTACAGAAAAAGTATCAAAACACCCACTGGGGATACACCATTTGCTTTAGTTTATGGGTCTGAAGCGATACTGCCTATTGAGGTTGAAATCCCATCACTAAGAATTAGAATGCATGGTCTAGTAACTGATGATGACTATAGAGTGTCTAGGTTGCAAGAACTTGAACTACTAGATGAGCGCAGACAAGCAGCATATGATCATCTTAGAGTATATCAGAAGAGAATGTCTAGAGGTTACAACAAGAAAGTCAGACACAGAGAATTTTAGGTTGGCGATCTCGTCTTGAGAGAGAATCCTAAAAATCAATCACATATAGAACACAAGGGGAAGTTTGAACCCAACTGGTTGGGTCCCTTTGTAATCACTGCTACTTTTGGCTCTAGAGCCTATCAACTCTCAATGACTGAAGGAGAACAGCTCTAAGAACCAATCAACGTTCTCCATCTGAAGAAATTCTACGGCTAAGGCATTTAGTCTATGGTAAAATGTCCTGAAAAAAATAATAAAAATTAGAAAAAGTCCTAAAAAAATGAACATCCTAGTGAAAACCTACCAATAGGCTCCTTGATGTATCACAAAAAAATAAAAAATAAAATAAAAAGTACAAAAAAATTGAAAAAAATGAAAAATACAAAAAAATGAGAAAAAGAAAAAGTGCCATGGTGAAAACCTGGAAATAGGCACCTTGGTAGCAAAAATAGAATCTCTGCCAAGATGGTGAAAACCTGACAAATGAGCACCACTTGTTTCAAAATGCTCCATCTATCAGTGCAATCTTGGTCTCTCCCAACTTTCAGTCTTGCTTTAGTTTGTACATACCTCCCGATTTGTTTCCACATTTCTATTTTCAATAAAGTCGATCTGTGCACCAATTGACTCAAACGTCTGTATCCTATCAATGTTCAAACTTGAGGGCAATCAAAGTCATATCCTATAGTCCTTAGTATCTCAGACGAGTCATATCTAGTCAAAGTACTTTTAAGCTACATCTAAGTTAGTCAGTCTATCTCCTCTCCAGAAAGGATTTTGCATATACAACAACGAAATCAAACATCAACACAAATTGAAAACAATCTATGCTTTTACATGCTTTTATCTCCTTGTATGCTTACTGATTTGCATTGAGATTTTTGCATATTGTGTCCCTTCGAGCTCTTTGATGATGTCCTTTACAGGATTTAGAGAGTGATGAGTGGGAGCATAATCTTTTCTTTGTTTTTTGCTTGCATGTGAAAATCTAAAAACTTTGGAAATTCTGGATTGAAATGGTGTCTGTCTGTAAGAGCCTCTATCTCGTATTGGATGGCCATGCGTACCTCGACCATTGATACCCATAAAATTCAAGGAAGTTTGATCTAACTATTGTCTTTTTGAGAAAGTTCTTACTCCTACTGTGAGACACGATCTTACCTAAGGATGTGAACGATAAAGGGTCACTACAGGTAATTCACACTGGTTTTAGAATAATCTCTTGACTGCTTGATGTGTTTGTACCACAAGGAGTATTCAGGTCATCATGACATTTATGTTTTGATGCTTATATAAATTTCAATATTGAAATGGACATGATATTCAGGTCATCCTAGTATTTGTGCCTTGGTGCTTATATCTAATCCGACATTTCGAAAACAAATTCAATATTCATATGTCCATGGTTGTCTAGCCAGTGGGCGTTGTATTGACTTTGGCACAAAAATCAATATTCATAGTTTCCTAACTAGTGGATGTTGTGTTGATTTATCCGGTTACCTAATAAAAAATTCAATGATGAAAATGACTGACACATGATCAGTGACTAAGTCCTAGGTCTTAGGTTTGCATTTCATTTTGCACTTTGCATGATTGCATTTATCTCACGATTGCCCAAATTAGCTTGACACTCAAATGATTCTTCAAAACTATGCTAAACATGACACAAGG
Organism: Chamaecyparis obtusa; assembly: GCA_027943335.1. Taxonomy (NCBI): domain Eukaryota; kingdom Viridiplantae; phylum Streptophyta; class Pinopsida; order Cupressales; family Cupressaceae; genus Chamaecyparis; species Chamaecyparis obtusa. The sequence continues at coordinate 13,914 of BSBK01002457.1, read as the reverse complement.
ACTGAGCATTGTATGAAGGTCCCTCCAACTAAATAGCAAGTAGAATCCATTTTCAGGATTAAAATTGAAATATGAGATTGTTTACTTTGTCAAAATCATGATTTAAAATTTTCGGACCCAGGACGACCGACTGCTTGCATAATCAAAATTCAATCATCACAGAAATCTAGAATTCAACTTAATTGATTACCTAACATCAAACTATCAAAATTTCAACTTGGTCAACCATGGTCAACTCATGGTCAAACCTAGTCAAACTTGATCTTCAGGACCTCTAAACGACGTAGAACACATTTTTGAACGTGTAAAATTACTTCTTCAATCAATTAACATGCTTCTAAACCATTCAATGCTGACTTTTCTTTTTAGATTTTGATTTTCATCCCGAAGGGGCATGGTATTGCACATCAATCAAGTTTGTAAATCAAATCTTTCCTCAGTGATCAAGACAACAACCACGTCTAGTTACTAATTCACATCAAAAGATCTCGTCGCTTGGGGCACATCACTTGGGGCATATTAGATTCATCAAGATCCATATCAATTTGGTATTCTAATCAATCTTGTAAACTGTATTAGCTTTTCGTAACCATCGGTTCATTAGTGTCATGTCCTTATTTCTTCGTAACTGAAGGATTCAGATGTGATACCATTTCGATTCCTTTGGACAATCAAGTCTGGAATCAGGTCACTCACTTCTTCGTAATCATAAGGTTTGGAATCAAGCATTTTGATACTTTTTCGTAATCACCGGTTCATTGTTGCTATAGTTGACATCATCATGATTCTTAGTCAACTAGGACCTGAACCAACTTGTCCAATCTTGCAATCAATTTCTATCTTAGAATTGGTTTATCTCTCAAATTAGTTTCAACATAAAAAATAGATTAATCTTTGAACCACTGCGCTTTACACAATAATTCAAAGAGGGGAAAAATGTAATACCCCAAAAATGGGCTATAAGTTCATTAACCTCTTACATCAACAATTCGATCAAAATCGACATCAAAGTCCTAACCTAAGGCACATCTGCACATTAGTTTATCAAAAACCTAATTGATTATCTTAACTCTGCATCGGGGAATATTCCTAATTTATCATAATTATGTTTAATTGAATATTATTTGGCGATAAATGTCATTATTTATCCTAAAGTTGATTAATTGAATAGATGAATATTTAATTAATTAATTTAATTCTGCCACTTAATTATTTAATTTGATTTAATTCTATTTATTCCTAATTAATATTATTTTAATTTTGACAATAAATCAAAATTCCTACAAACAATCAATTGAATATTTATTTAATTGATTTAAAATCAAAGTTGTCAAATTTAATGATTTAATTGGAATAAAATTTGATTTAATAATTGATTAACCCATAAATCAATTGTTTTAATTCAAAAAAATAAGTTAAGTGGAAAATAAATCACTTTATTTATTAAATTAATTTATATTAAATCATGCACAATCAAAAAAGCAGTTAACTTTAAATCAATTTTCAATTTCAATTTGTTAACTTTCTAAACTCAACATTTGATGATGAGTTGAAAAAGAGAACTAAACTCTATTTTGAGATAAAAACTATTTTTGCATGATTTTATGAGTTTATTTATTCTTAATTTCTTGTTAACTCAAAAATCAACTTGAGTTTATCAAGAGTGATTTATAGTTTTTCTTATGCATCCTCAAACCCTAGATTTCTATAAAAACAAAGCTCAACTCTTCACAAAGATATCTCTCGAATTTGCACAATTACTCTGGCAAAATTGCACATGAAGAATCAAGCTCTTGTGACAGGCAACTTTGTGAGATCATTTCATAGTTTTTCATAGCTTTGCAAATCAATTCATATAATTCTTAGATTAATCTACATATCAATTTCATACATTCTAGATTAGATTCATACAGTTTTTCATCCTATTGGATAAAAAATCCAAAAAAATAGATTAATTTGCATTCATATTTCATTGCTTTCATCATTTTAAATCCTTTGTTTAGGTGTTGCATTGTCACTGATCTCAGTCTAATCTAAAAATACCATATTCGCACCTACTAGAAGGCAGTAAATCACCTGGTTAGCTTAGTTTCATTTATTTACAGATTTTTTTGATTTGCTAACCTCTAATGTTTTACTGAAGTGTTGTGTCCATAGCTAGGTACAATTTTCACACACACACACTTTCCATTGTTGCGTACTAGTTGTCAATGAAATTTTTTATCAAAAAGGATGAAAGGATTAAAAGTTATGTCAATTTCTCTCTATCAGGGTTTGATTTCCTTGAATTTTAGTTGCAATGATGTCATAAAAAATGTGACAATTTTTGGTGTAAAATGTCTTATTGAGAAAAAATTATCCATGGTTATGAGTTGAGAGGTTTTTCTGGATAATTTATTCTTGATATGTTGAAATAAAGAGAAAGGGATGACAAAGATAGGAAACCTTATTTACAATTTACATGCTCAAGAAGTTGCATTACTCATTCATGAATACACCAATATGTTATGGAGGGTTCACTCCACACCAAAACAAAGGATGAATATAATTTAATGGATTACTTTAGGCCCCGTTTGGTTGAGGAATTAGAATTTCACTCAAAACTTGATTATCTCAAAATAAGGTTTTCAAATTTTGGTTTTGTGTATTCAGAAGATAGTTTGGACCATTTGGTTGACCTAGAAGATGACTGAGATAATCCATCTTCTCCATTTGGTTACCAATTTCAAAATTAGAATTCACAAATACATATTTTTGGAGATTTTTTTAAAATTTAGAATCGACCAAAGTAGAACTCCACCCCCACCCTACAAAATACACTATTTATAGTTTGAGCTATACAATCAAATTGAGGCAGAGAGATTACACTTTTAATTTTGAGCCTATGAGCATCATCTTTGAATACACTCGAGGAGGAATTACAGTAAAATCGTCATCCAAAATGATGGATTTCTTCTTCCTTCATTTGTTAATCACATGCCTGTTAGTACGCTTGATAGGAGGCTAAATGCTCTGTGCGTCAGGCTTGGGCTTCATAAACAAAATAATGATGCCCATTAAATAGACACAAAACTGGAACATGGATGCATGAAATTAACATTTGAGTTTAAATCTCAAATTATCATCTTATAGTGTGATATTTTCGACATCAGTGACATACTCGAAGAGAGAATTATTTCATTCGATCAAACATTTCAAAAAATGGACCTGACTGGACAATTAAATGGGGCTCACAAAATTCAAAACCAGAATTTGATTTCAAATTCCACCTATTGGGTGGGAAGATGGTGCCATCCATTTTAGGGCCTAAACTAGATTTTTGAGTGAGGAAACCCGAATTGCAAATATGTGTTCCAAATGATGGATTTGCTGAAAAAGTGAAAGTTTCGTTGCCAATTCCGCCCCAATTCTAACAAACAAATAGGGCCTTAATAGTTTTTGAAATTTGTGATTGGAATTCTCCACACAAATATAGAAACTTTGATAAGCAATACCCATCGGCCAAGTAACAAAGCTTTCAAATCAATGCAAATTTCTGATGAGATAAAAATGCTAAGGATTAGTGGCATCTTCATAATGAATATGGGAGAGTTCTCCAAGTTGATGAAATTGTCGATGTCTCCATTCATGAAAGAGTTTGTTATTCTAAAACAATGGCTGTAGGTTAACAAACTTGTCAAAGTAATTCAAAATATAGATGAAGTAAGTGATGAGTGAAAGACTTCTAAGTTGATGTGAATCAGTAACTTACTCAAGATTCACAATTTAATTGTGATTTTCATGTACATTGGCAACTCTAACAAATAACAAAAGTTGGTCAATTTTCATAAATTGTCAATAAAATGAAGCTTCTTGCTTATTTTTGAAAGCCAAATGTAGTTATATTGACTACTTGTTGATAACTACATTTCAAT